>PVLC010000256.1:34443-168800 GCA_004027655.1 Graphiurus murinus
ACTAGGGATTGAACTCAGGGGCATTCTACCTCCGAGCTACACCCCCAGCCCTATTTTTTATTCTTTATTTTGAAACCGAGTCTCACTAAGTTGCGGAGTGCCTCACTAGGTAGCTGAGGCTGGCCGCGAACCCGGATCCTCCGGTCTCAGCCTCCCGAATGCTGGGATTACAAGCGTGCGCCACCACGCCCGGCTAAAGAAGCCTTTTTAGAAGAAGAAAAAATCGAGTCCAGATTGGAAGTACGAGTCCCTACTTTACTGATGTAGGAGATGGAAAGGAGAGACTTCCCAGTGGTGGGTGAGTGCAGAGGTTCTCAGGCCAAAGGGAGCACAGCAAGGGCGAGAAGACAGAGAAGGCCAAGGAAACTGGAGGGAAGGAAATCTAAGGAGACGTGATGACAGGAGAGGAAGGAGAACAAAGCAGCAGAACACACCTGTCTTAACAGAGCCCTCCAGAGTTCTGTAAGAAACGGTGAACTGCCTGTGGGTTCTAGGTAGTGGGAAGAAATAGTCAATATATTTGTTAACCTTCGTGTCTAGTGAATAATTCTTACATCTAGTACCTCTTAAATAACCCTTGAGTCTGTCTCCTTCTTCCTTCATCAGCGTTCTTCTCATTCTGAATAACTGCTACCACACTCTACCTCATTTCCCCACCTCTGTTCTGTTTCAGTATGCGAGGAGAAAAGCGACTAAATGCTTCATAACTTAGGGCAACGTTTCCTATGTTTTCCTTAAGTGTATCTGTTCCTAGAGGTGTTTTGACTACTTCATGGTAACTTCATAAATTGTGAAGGACAAAACAATTGTTTCCCCACAGGGTGACTAGCAGGGCACTTCTTGCAGAAAAGACTTGCATTGCTTTTATTTAGTCATGTATTTCCCAAAGTTAATTGACTGCAGTCTTCTTTCTCCTCTTAGAGAAAACATTGCTAGCGTCCTTCAATACTGATGGTGTTCTGGAAGTACTTTGGGATCATTACCTGCAGCATGAAGACTCACTTCACCAATAAGGCAATTGGGGATCTACTTTTAGGACGTGTTTCCTTCCTCCTTTTACTGCCTCAAACCTTGTTCTGCCCCACCCCCTAACACACACTGGACTCTGGTTTTGTGGAAATGCTCACACCTCCCTGAACCTCTCCATACTACTTTACGTGTTTCTCTTTGCTCAGTGTTTCTTCTTCCTTTGCACTTAGACTAGTTTCTATTCAAGAAAACTAAACTGAGTTGCCAACTTCACTGAGACTTCTTCCCTGGTCTTCCAGTCTGACTCAAGTAAAATTTTTATCTTTGTCTTTGGCAAAGCTTTGCTTAAAACTCAGAACCCTTTATTGCTTAAGCATTAAAATCTAATACTAAAGAGTAAACTCCTTCAAGACAGTGACCACATTTCTTTTTTTTTTTTTTTAATTTTTTATTGTAGTAATTCGTGCAACATAGCATATATCTTTGTTAAGTACAAGTTGTTAACAACATATTTGCACACACTTCTCATTTCTTTCCTTTGCATTCTCCTTTAATATCGTGCTGCTTAGAATAGAGCAAGTTGCAAGCAGAAGCCTGCTAAATAAACAGTAAAGCAATTGCAAGGAACCAAAGCAGGCTCAGCAGCAAATGAAGGAGTGGGAAGGGTTCCATTCCTTCAAAGGCTTGGCGTTAATGGGGGATGCAGACGAATGGCGATAGCAACAAAAAGATTAAGGGGAATTCTCTGAGGGATATATGCAAGTTCACAATGGCTGGATGAATCGAGGAAAGATTATTTTAGATGAGCTTTCAACAATATGCCATATAGGAAGTACAAGGCCATAAACTCAGGAGACCAAGTCTGTATCAATGTACAAATGTAGACAGGCAGAGCTTTTACCAGCTGGCTCTGAATGATGTGTTTCAGATTATACTTTTGAAGCACAAGACTATCATGAATGTTAATATTTTAAAAAGGTTCAACCGATAGTATGATGTGAAGAGTCCAGAGATGAGGATATTAGAAAACATACAGTGATATTCTAGGGCAGAGAATGACAAACATTTTCTGTAAAAGGCCAGATACTAAATGTTTTGGCCTTTGTGGCCATGTGGTCTTTGTAACAACTATTCACCTCTGTTGTACCCTAACGAAAGTAGTCACACAGATGATAGGCAAATGAATGAGCCTGACGCTGTACCAATAAGTTTATTCAGAAAAGAGTAGCCAGGCCTGAATTTGCTTCGGAAGCATAGTTTGCCAGGTGAAGGTTAACCGAGTGTAGCTGGACTGCTACCAGCGAGAACAAGAGAGGAGTAATAAAAATAAGAATCACGGAAGTGGAATATGTGGCACCGATTTCTTATTACATGTGGTTAGAAAACAAGCAAAAGGATTTAGATATGACACCAAGAGGTGAAATCCAGTGACTGAGTAGGAGGTCGAGGGTGCCATTAACAGAAATAGACATGATAGCAAAGAGGCTTGTTGGAGAGTGGAGATAATTGTGTAGTGGAGGAGCCAGTGAACAGAGGAAAACTGGGCAGTGTAAGGACGGATCCATTAAGCTCTGAGTCACACTGCAAATTCCAACAGCCTGTGTAGCTTGGCAGCGAGTTTTAATAAATTTGTTCTGACTTCCAATTTTTACATTATAAATAATGAAGAAGTAGATGAGTTTTCTTAATATTGTAGCATGCCCACTATGATTTTATTTGCATCCTATGCATAAGGCATTGCTCTTTTCCCTCTCCACGGGGAGTATAAAACAAACTGTGCTACCATACACAGCACTTATTTTAGAAGATAACAACCTATTTCTTGCTATAAATAAGTCCATAATATATGTTGTTTGACAAATGCAATGATTCTTTTTTCTTCACTCAAACTTTAAGGGGATTTAATTTTGAATTTAAGCAGTCAACCTGAAATAAAATGAACTACCTTCCTTCATGTCTTTTCTCGGACAGGCAAATTTTGCTATGCATTTCCATGAGAAACACACTTGTCAGGTGGGAAGGGAGAAGGAATAAAGCCAGTCCGCAATGGAATAGGATGGGCTTCTTTACCAAGCCTGATTCCTGAAAAAAAACCCAAAAAAACAAAAAGTTCTGGACATGAATTATTCAAAGTCACACTGAAGCTAGTCAGTAACATTGAAATAGGGAACTGAAACGGAAACACTGAAATAGTACACCTGAAACCTCGTTGGGGAAATTATTTCAACTTCTATTTCCTGAATGCCTGTAAAATTCCCTTGTTAAAACAAGAGCAAGAAAAGGCTTGCTTTAAAATCCTACTTCATTACAAGGGGCTTGCAAACAATGCTGCTACTATTCTCTATTGCACAGAGAGCTTCACCATAGTTAAAAAAGTCTATGCTGCTAGTTGTAACACTATATATCTGCAACTCAGCTGTTATTCGCCTTTTATACATTTTCTACCTCTCATCTACTCCATTACCATTAAATCTCATTATCAGGAACCTTCCCCAAACTCTGTTTGGACTTCAGAAGTAAATCTCTATCCCAAGTAAATCATTGATCTTAATGTTTTCTTTTTATTGTGAGGAAACTGAATGACTTCTTCAAAAAGACCTATTATATTTTGTAGACTCTGGTAGAAATGACTTCTCTTACTAATTTTTTAAACTATGAAAATCTAGCTGCTGGGCGTGTGTAATGATAATGAAAACACCCTTTAGATTATGCCTACCTCTTGCGTTGCCTCGTGACAGAAATAAAATTAATAATTTATCAGATTTGGAGTGATAGTAGATCAGACCTTTCCTATTAGTTTATAAACAGATCTGAGTGTGTCAGAGATATTAACTACACCAAAGAAATATTCAAAATTGAAAAAATTAGGCTTTTGTGTTTGGAGGAAGAGACATCTACTATTTGTGCCTAGTAAACTTCTCATAACATTACGCTCTGCCCAGATATCAATTTCACTGTTATGCGTGCGAGGGGTGGGCAGTGAGGTAGGACCCACGTGCATGCTTGATATGCTTGATTGTATGACTTTGAACTTCAGTAATATGTGTAAGTAGAATGCGGCAGTATATGTATACAAAGTGCTTTCCATGTTGTTCTAGATTTTAATGACATTTTTGGGGCATTTGAAAATACAATTCATGAACTTTAAATGTTAAGCGAAAACTAATACCTGGTACTAGGGTGTAATGTTTAATATTTTTCTCACAGTTGGGCGAATTATAGAAACTACTCAAAAGAATTTAAGTATAAACAAATTATACAAAATAGCAAGGATCGTGAAACTGGAGTATGAGTACCCTTAGGGGCCCAAGCGGTAAATGGGTACAGAGAGTTCTAGAAGGTCAATATTTACCGAGTCCAGCCTACATATTTATCCTTTCCTTTGGGTGATATATTCATGCAATGTCTTTTTCCCACCTCTCTTTTTTTTATAATTAAAATAAAATGTTATTGGTGCATTATAATCACACGTCTTCATGAAATTCAGGTTGCTAGAGGCACACCTGCCCACAGCAGTCGTGGAGCCCTCCCCCAGGTCTCACCGGCTCCTCCCCCTCCCTGCCTTCCCGTGCTCTGCAGTGACTGACTGCTCCCCCTGCTCAGCTGTGATAAGTTCCTTGTGTTTCCTCCTGAGTCTTCCTCCCTCCTCCAGTCTCCCTCAGTTAGGTTTCCTCCTTCCCTCCACTAAGGTTTCTCCCCCTTTGTCTGGAGTCCCTTTTGTGGCTCAATTTCTCCCCCACTTCTTTTCATAATTGTCCTGTTCTCCCTTTGAAAAGAAAGGCAAACGTTTCCTGAATTCTGAATTTGGCTGATATAATTTTCATATGATAATCTTGACTTGCTTGTTCTACCATTGTAGTCAAATAGTACATTTTCTAGAAGGAAGAAGGCCGCAGAGGATAATGCTGTTAGGCCTCAAACTCCCAGCAAGGCCTTAGCCTTATTGATTTATGTATCAATGTATCTACATCTATCTTGCTATCATATACTTACCTAATCTATCCAAGGATTAGAATTCAGAACTAAAATGATTCTCACGGGATGCCTATTGGCACATTTATTTGAATTTTAAAATGAAGTCAGGGCTTTTCTGAGAGGAAGTTTGCTACTGTGTTTTTTCTTGACAGGAGGTCTAGCTTTGGAATTCAGATTATATGTCAGATATTTGCCCATTGATTGAATAAGCCAGAACATCAGCTCCAAGACTGAAAGGCAGATGGTACTTTACCAGAATTTGGTTAAAAAAATAATTAATGGTATTTTAATTTTCTCAAACTCTTCTGAACACACCTGTAAAAAATGGCACTTCTAAATCAAAGAGAAACAGGCAGAAATAATAGTTATTTGATATGTCTAGGTAAATCCTCTGTTTTTGTAATACTTGATAGAACTTGGCAAAACAAATGATTCTAAGAAACTTTATTTCAATCCAGGTGATTTTCAATAATTTACTTTCACTAAAAATGAATAAAAAACTAATGATACATCAACTAATATTTACCACAAAGAAATATCATTACCTGGTGATTTTAACCTACATTTAGTAGCACTCAGTCTGTTTTTATAGCAATGTAGTTTTTGGAGAACATGAAGGACTTTGAAAAAATGTCATGGAAAAATCTGGTAAATAATCAGATTATTTTGATTACCATATGACCAAGGAGATTGTTTGGTTACATGGTAAGAATGCTTCTTTTTGTAATAAACTACTAAATTGTCTGCCAAAGTGGTCCCACTAGCAAAGGGATGAGAGTTCTTTTCATCCACATCTCGGCCAGCATTTGGTGATGTTCAGGATTGTGGTCGTTTCATAGGTGTATAGGGGGATAATTTTTCACTTTTCTTATTTTTTACAGTCTTGTCAAATTCAAACACATCCTTAAAATGTACTTATTTTTTTTCTGTATTGGCATGCAGCATAATTTTGGAAAAAAAAGAAAAGATGAGAACTTGTTGATTTAACCCAATAACCATAGAGATGTTTAAAGTAGGAAGTCATTATTTTAGTTTTTAATACATAATAAACTTGTGTGAAATCTTTTAATAGATATTTCATTGGAGTGAATCTGATAGAACTTATCCTTATTATTATTATTATTTTTTTACAAAGCATGCCTATCATTTGGTTTGTTTAGAAAAATCAAATAATAACACATATTATTGTTAAAAACTTATTGGTTAGAACAGTGTTTCCCAAGATAAAAGACAATATATATATATATATATATCTTGATTTTAGCTAGTTGATAGGCTTAGAACTAAGCATCTTGAATGACAGAAGAGAATTTTTTTCAGTTCTCTCTCAATCCTTTTCAATGCGTCAAGGACAAAATATATCATTTTATTGTCGGAATGACAATATTTTTCCATACTTTCTGTTATTCCAGCAGAAAATAAAACTTAAAAGAATTTATTATCATTGAAATATTTTCATTTTTAAAAATGAAATTTGGTTGCTTAGTCTTTGGACTATAAAGGCAAACTACCTTATTTCAATTATTAGATCTACTAACTTTGTGACTCAGATAACCAAGGTAGGTTTCTAAACCTCTCTGTGTGCTACTTGTCTTAATAAATGCTACTACTGCCTTGAATAAATGCTACTCTACCATGAAGAGACACCTTTATTAATTGAAAAACTTCCAGCACATATTTTCCATCATAAAATGTAAATTCAAAAGTGTTAATTAGTGTATTTAGTTTTCAAATTATTACATTGTTTTATTTCAACTCATATTGATTTTTCATCTATGTTAATGAAAAGTGAGTCAAAGAAATATTTTACAGATAATTGGACATTGATATTAGAGATGTTATAAAATTACAAATGTCACTTCTAAATGATTATAGCAGCAACTGTTGACAATGACCCTTTAGAGTTTCATTAAAGACACTTAAAATACATGCTCCTACTTTATTGGAAATAATGATGTTGTGGCCATATAATACACCGAGAAGAGCAGAAAATATGGATAAAGTAACAGAAAACCTCTGAAGAATTTTAAAGCTGCTGAGACAACCAGGATTAGAGAAGCCAGATTCCACAGAGAAAGGAACTGCCAAGAGTCACCATTCTGTAAACACTTTCTTCTTGCGACATTTGCCAACACTCAGCTCTCTGTGAGATGGAAGAAAACAAAAAGGAAAGGCTTTAGATAAGAAACAGAGAAGCTCGTAGGACAGCTGGAAGTACTGAGTGTCTGGGGACAACATTTTACCTTTTGGGCAGTCAAGATTTGCAGGGAGCAAATGAAATGGCAGACTGGGAAAAGTGAGCCATGCATCACTGCTGATATTTTCCCTTTTTGAGAATTTGATGAATTTTACAGTTGGCAGGAAACCCAGAAGAAAGTCACTGCCCTGTGGGGTCTGTGCACGCACAGATGTGGCGTTTCATCAGCTCCCCATGGGAAGGACTAGCTGAAGGTCTCCAGATGAGAATGTAAAGTCTATTCCTAGTGAGAACATGGCACCCAATGGCTAGTTTGTTTCTTTGAGTAATAACACCACAGTAGGGGGCTGCTGTGCTGTTTCTTACTGATATGTAGGAGATTTGAGATGACAGTGACTAAAGCAACCTAATGTATCGGGGAACTTGATGTTGGGTCATTATCCCTTTCTATTTTTTTTTTTTTTTTGGTACTGGGGATTGAACTCAGGGGCATTCTACCTCCGAGTTATACCCCCAGCCCTATTTTTTTTTTTTTATTCTTTATTTTGAAACAGGGTCTCACTAAGTTGCAGAGTGCCACCTCTGGGAGACAGGTGAGGATACAGTCAGTGCCAGTTTGGACTACATGATCATCAAAATACTCTTGTCTTCTCATCCAGCTTGAATCTGTCCTTCAGGTCTCATTTTTTTCTGTCTATAGTGGGCTACTGCTGGATCCTTCTTACTTTATGACTGAGCAGGTCTGGTCAATCTAGCTCCTTATGAGCATTTATGGGTATATATTTAATTGTTGCCCTATGGATAGGTTTCTCTTTCTATCAGGACTCAGTGCCACCCAGGAGCTGTTTATTGAAAGGAACAGTTGTCTAGGGCAGATGGCATGGCTTTGTTGCAATGTGATTTTCTCATGGGTCTTGATGCAAATACTACACCTGCATCTTCTCGCCCTGAGGTAGCCTTGCTCAGCAATTCCAGAGTCTATCGGATACTGCAATCACACCAAGGTTCGCTTGAACTGTAGCCAGGATGTGCTGCAAAGCCCTTTCTGTTCCAAACCCTGTTCAAACCTAATGGCTATTTAAGTCTCCCAGTATGTGGGCCAAAGCGTATTTCTAAGTGTGGGATATGTTACCTTTGCAACTTTAAAATACTCTTCTGCCACTGTGCTTCTGTCTTTGTGACAGAAGCAAAATGAATTAATTTAATTTGTACTGTTCATACTATACCTGTCGAAATTACTGGCTATACTTTGGTATTTATTTCTTTGTGTATTTCTTTACTTACTTATACAATTCATATTTCAAAAGGATTTTATATGAAATACAGCTAGTTATTTTGTAGAATTGAAGAGAGATGGTATAAAATATACCAGGTTTGTGCTTCTCTGCAGCCATTTCATAACCTTGAATACATATCTCTTTTATGTTCTACATATGAAGAATTATGCTAGGAAAAAGAAAACACTTTAACAGCTCTTAGTGGTAGAAGAATGCAGTTAGCTATGAAAAGTAATGAGATGGAAAGAACATATTAAACAGAAATAACAAAGAATTGTAAAAGTTAAAAAAGAGAGTAAGACTACTTTATATGATATTTTTGGGAAGTAAATCTTGGATCTGCATAAAACTATTAGATCTAAAGGAATTTACCCAAAATAAGCTAGAATATGTCAACCTATTGAGTGCATATGATAGGGTAAAGAGGAGAATTCAATTTATAACACAGTATCTTCTAGTAATGACAGTCTACCTTCTATTGAATTATCCCTTCCATGATGATAATTATAGACATTGGGCAAAATTTAATAACCCTTTCAATGAATTGGCTAGCAATGAAAGGCAGGCAGAAACTGGAGCAGGCTTCTCATTGCAAACTCCTGGCTGAGATTACATTCTCTATTATAATTTCAGAGGTTTTCCTGTTATATCTGAAGTAGCAGCATTAATGTTGGCAGGGAAGTCTCTGACAACTGCAACCAGATACAATTGTTGTTGTGGAACAATTTTGACAAGAGAGTGTTTGGGGAAGCCCAGATTATGGAAGGCATTTTAGCTGGCCCGTAATGAAGGGTTCAAAACCTGTAGCTTTCACCATTGCAAAGTGCTGAGACTCAGGTAGCTTTATTCTAAGATCTTCTTTCTTCCCCAATCAGTGATAAAACATTTTAATCTCAATTCAGAAAATAGCAACCATGCTAATGATCAAAAGGTTAGCAGTGGCAATAACATTTCAAGGAAGCTTCTAAGTGGAGTGCTCAAGCCTGAATTGCACCATTCCAGTGCAAATACAATCCATTAAGTGACCACCTCTGTGAACCATGGAATTGCATCCTGGACTCTTGAAACATCTAGGGTGGAGTTTGTCATAATATGCCAGATGTATTAGTCAACTTTCTATTACTGTAACAAAATATCTGAGATCATCAAGTTAAAGGAGGACAGATTTATTTCTTATTTACAATTTCAGGGGTTCTAACACATGGTCCTTGGCCCATTTGTTTCTGCACCTGTAGCAGGGCAGAACATCAGAGTGGGGAGAATGTGGTGGAGAAAAACTTCCTCATGGCCGCTTGGAACTGAAATTAAGAAAGAGGAAGGAGCCAGGGTCATATTATCTTTTTCAAGACTGTGTCCACAATGGCCAGAAGATTTCCCTTAGAACTTACCTCTTAAAGCTTCCGCCACTTCCCAGCAGTACCAAGCCCTCAACACTAGGCTTCTGGGGGGCATTTCAGATGTGAGCTATCACATGAGATGTTCTGGAACTGTGCAATGGAGCTTTCAAAGAACTAGAGCTTGGAGCCTGCTTAATCAAAAGCTGGTGAGGACTTCCACATAAGGCTATATATTACTTAAGGAGGCTCCTCATCTTTCTGACTAATTTTATGAAAGCTCAAATACCTAAGGGGGATCATAATTTTGGATATTAATACCACTATGTAGCCTCTTGTTTGAATTTTGTCTGTAAACAACAGAGGAAAAGAATGTAAAGACAGTGTTACTGTCTTTGATGCTGTATACCTCTTAAGATTGCAGAAACATTTTTACCCTTGTTGCACTTTTAATCAGGAGATAAGAGATTAGCTAATGGCATCATGGGAGTGATACTTGAAAGTCTCACCTTCAAATGTGAAATAAAGGATGGCACTAGGAACGCCTAAAGGTAAGAACGGAGGTCACTGATAAGCAAAGCAAGGAAGGTTCTAGGATGGTGGTCAGGGTCAAAAATAAGTTCAAGGTGCCAGCCAGTCAATGAAAAAAGATTCAGAGAGTGTGTATCTACCACAAAGACAAACTACAGGGAAAAGTTATGTGTGGAGGTAAGTGCTGGTTTTAAAATAAGATCAACTTACCAAAGAGAGAGAAAGAGAAAGAGAAAGAGAGAGAGAGAGAGAGAGAGAGAGAGAGAGAGAGAGAGAGAGAGAGAGAGAGACCGACCAAGAAGGAAGAAGGAAAAGAGTTCAGAGCTGGAGGTAAACAAAGACATAACAAAGAAAACAAAAAATAAACAAAAACAGATCATGCCACTAAGTTAAAAGTAGTAATACTGTATCAACACTTGAATGAATTGCAGATATGAATACAAAGAGACATGGGTAAAATTCCAAAGATGCTACAGAATTCCACTTATTTTGGTAACCATACTAAGGGAAGATGTGTCTGTATATTTGTTTCATAGAATTTTTTATTTATTGGATGAAATACATTCATTTTCAAAAGACTTCATTCTGTTTCTTGAAAGTATGTTGTGTGACTTCTGAGTATATAAGATTATCATCATTGTTTGCATAAATACTTAATTCTCCCAGCTATACTGGCTGTGATTATTTTAATTCTAAAGGCCAAATATAGACATCGACAAACTTAGAAATCAAAAAATATATTTTTGAGAGCAGCTTTATAATTTCTAAATATTATTTGCATCCTATTCCCCCTCTTTATTTCCAAAACAATCTTCTACTATTCATTCGCATACATTTAAATTTTCCCTACTGATAATGATTTTAAGAAATATTAGTTATGTTACTACTAACTAGCATATTTAAAAACTTTAATGTAAGAAATATAAACTGAATAATATGGAAAATAAGAATGTGTTTGGAGTCGCCAGAAATATAACCTTAATTAATATAAGTTTTTTTTTAAACAAATATAAAATGCTGACATGGATATTATTTTAAAGCATTGTTTCACTTTCTGTTCAGCTATATGATGGGGAA
This sequence comes from Graphiurus murinus, assembly GCA_004027655.1. Taxonomy (NCBI): domain Eukaryota; kingdom Metazoa; phylum Chordata; class Mammalia; order Rodentia; family Gliridae; genus Graphiurus; species Graphiurus murinus. Next base: position 45,804 of record PVLC010000256.1, read on the forward strand.
ATCTGAAGATTACATTTCCATGAGAGTAATGCTTCAGTTCATTTGAAAGTATTTTCATTTTTATAATGGCGAAACCAGATTGTTAGGATGGAAAAAAGGAGCCTAGCACATTCATTCAAGTAGATGCTACATTTGCAGCCACAATTGTTCACTGATATCTCGATGTTTTGTTGAGGCATTTGTCCCTTCTTCTACCCCTATTTTTATTCTAAGGATGCCATTCCTTTGCCTCGTCTGTAAGAGTACCGCAATATGCTTAAATGTAAAACCCAAATGGCTTTTCTTGTTTGTCTGCCAAAAGCAAATGTGTTTTCTTGAGTTATTCAGCTATTTGTTTCTCTTTAACTTTTCTGGATAGTATCAAATTTTGAATGAACACAAATCAATAGCTTTACTATAGGATTTAAAAAAAAAAAAGTCTATGTCTCAAAATGGTTGAAGTTTTAACCAAGAGTTGTAAAATTTTTAAAAATAAAACTCTGAGTGCCAGACAGTTTCACATTTGGGAACTCTGCTTTATTTCACATACTTTGGCATGTGAAATGAAGTTTCCACATTCCCAGGAATCTAATGATAATTCCACATTGCTCTTTCCCTCCGGGAACTCCCAGAATTTGTATCAAATTGCAACCTTTCTCTGAATTCACGTCCATTTACAAATCTCGCCTCTCCTTGGGTTTTTGTTATATTCCTTTATTTCTTTGTATTTCTCATCCCATGCTGTGTCTCATGAACTTAGTACTTTTCATAGAAAAAAAATTCTTTTTATATGACTCCTTTGCTAATTTTGAAAACCTCTGATCTGAAATTCTGTAAATGAGCTTGGCAAAAGAGGCTTTGGAGAAACAGCTCGAAATGAAGGGTCTAGGAAAAACATTATATCTAAATTAAAATTTTTCCACCCCATGAAGTTTTATGCTGATGCTAGTCTTCCATTTTTATATGTATGAAAACACATAGATGAGAGGTCAATGGACCCTGGTACTCTAATTATGAGTCTGACTACAAAATAAAAACACACATTTAAATGTTTTAAAAGGATGAGTGGTTTTGCCTAGCAATCTTCCCACACTGGTGAACACTATGTAATGCTTTGGATTTGGAATGGTCCTCTACCCCTCACAGAAACAAGAGAGCAATGTTGGAAGTGGGGCTTGGTTGCAAAGGTGGGGTCCCTGGGGGTGTGGGTGGCTTTGGGGATTATATATGGTTTTCCCCTCCCCTTGCTCACTCTCTACTTCTGCGATGTGAGAGCCGAAACTTGCGCTCTCCCTCTCTCTGCTTCCCACTGCCATGTTCTGAGTACCACAAACCCAGCCTCGCATGGACTGAAGCCTTGAAATCTCCAAAAACTGTAAGCAAATAAATCTTCCTTCTTCTACGTTGTGCAGCCAGTCATTTTGGATCACAGTAGTGAGAATATCGACCAGAACACACTGGAAAACTGCAGTTCAAAATTTGTGTTTTTACTGTATTTTCTAAATAGAATTTTTCATTAATAGCCAGTAACTATATGCGATTAAACTGTATGAGTAGCATTCACAACAAGGCTAAGTTGAAACATATTTTTAGTAATGTTTTGATGATGACAATTGCAAAATGATAAACAAGCAGATTTATTAACCTTATTTATGGTTTAGTTAATCAGGATATATCTGGGTAAAATGGATTATAATAATTAGAATGTTTCTCAATTCAGGCTATTCTAGATTATAAGGTGTACTTTCACATACAATAAATTGGTACTTTCATTTATTTCTGGAAGTGTGCTATTTTTAAAATGAATATTATTGAAGGATGTGTATATATTTCTGATAGTCTTTAAATACCAAAGTAAACAGAAAATGACCAGTCACTGAGAATTCTGTCTACCTCATCCCACTGCCAACACAGTCTCTTATATAAACATTGGAAACGTCAGGCATAGTAGCACATGCCAGTTATCCCAGTACTTGGGAGACAGGAGAACTTCAGGTTTGAGACCAGCCTCAGCAAGTTAGTGTGGCCCTCTGTTTCAAAACAGAGATAAAATATAATAATAAAATAAAAAGTGCTGGGGGTAGAATGCCTCTAGGTTCAATCCTCAGCCCCCCTACACACACACATGCAAGATGTTTGTAATATGCATATGATGCAAGAATAATGGAAATTGGACAAACATTTCTTTTTCTGAGCTTAACTTTCTGGACAACTTATAATACAGCAGACTACACTGCCCTATTTGTATACCACTTAATTTGTTTATGCATTCCTTGTTCCTCTACTCTTCTATCAGGAGATATTGTTGCCAATGTGCACAATTTTATAGATTCTCTTCAATATCAAAATCAGTATTGGTAAACCCAGCTTAACAAATTTTTCAGTTTTGTTAAGTAGCCTTGTCTGAACTCCTACAATATGAAACAATATAAAGTATGTGTTAACTTGTTTTCTCAGGCATACTGCTGATAAACTTTGTAGGCAATGACATTTATAAGCAAAATTTTTATTGGTTTTGCTGTTGTGATTGTGGAATTACATCTAGGTGTGGGCTGTTACAGCAGATTTCTACCTGGGCCATACATTTGGGTTTGTTATGGTAAATGCCTTAATATATGACTTGCATAGAGTTAAGTTTAACTTTTCATATTAACAGAGGAGATGTACCAAAAGATGAGAAAGCAAAAATGCAGTAGTAGAAATCAGTTCAAGTATCTCAATTTAATCTTGGACATTTGGGGAGTGAACTCAGGGTTTTTCCCTAGTTTACCTATTACTTAGATCTTTACTTGTTGAGGAGCATCAGCTGACCAGATAAAGAAGCTACATTTCCCTCCCTCCCTTCCTTCCTTCCTTCCTTCCTTCCTTCCTTCCTTCCTTCCTTCCTTCCTTCCTTCCTTCTTCTTGTGCTGGGAATCAAACCCAGGACCTCATGAATGATAGTCAAGCTCCCTACCACTGAGCTACATCCTCAGTCTGGGTTATTTTCTGTTCGTGGTAAAATCTCTCTGCTCAGTTTAAAGAAAGTCAAAGGAGTCAAAGTTCTGGTGCATAGTAAGGACTTCTGAATAACTGAATGTAATGAAAATCAAATACCTATTTTCTCTGTAGGAAAGATGAGAGAAAGAGGCTCCCTGCAGCACAGTCATAGAGGGCTATTTTACGCCCCAAAGCCTTCTAAAACCCCAGTGTCTTTGCTGTGATTAGATGATTAAGCTTTTAGGGCTCACGTATACTCCATTAAACCTAGTATAATCAGAAAACATATATTACAATACCAAGTTCACATTGGTTGCTGAAGCAAAAGTTACGCTACATGCATCGCTTAACCACTGTGTTGTATGAAATTTCCATGTAATTTAGAGAAGATAGAAGTACGGACTTTTTTGAGATTTGATTTTATGAGATCCGTTATCTACATAGAGGTAGACATTGCCATAGTCCACATCTGACTCAAGGGAGAGCACTTTATAAAGATTTATATATATTTTAAACCACTCTCCTTCATACTGAAAAATCCTTTTAAAATTCATCAACTTCTTTCCATCACTCATTGTATATCCTATGACAATGGCTGTGGATTTTATCTAAAGAGACAAGAGAATCAAACTGAAAATGCAATCTTCCCTGACAATTCTGAAATGATTATACTGATGGGAATCTTCTATGTGAGGATTTATCTTTGATCTCAGTCCTGAAGAAGAAAGAGAAAATATAGAGAAATATTTTTATATTATATCCTTACTATGAAATAAAGAGGCAAAGAATAGATTGTCCAATTCTTAGCAAAGATTTTCCACACCTTTATCATGAAGAAACTAACAATGTTTTCCCATGTACAACGGATTCCATGTATGAATGAGTATAATTACGAAGGAACTCTGTAATTCTACTCCAGAATGGGTCTGCAGATAGAGAAAGACTTGTTGCTATAGAACAGCATTATAGGAACTATTTGCCTGGGAGACTCATGATTGTCTTGAGCTCCAGCAGAAGTTGTTTTTATTTATTTATTTTATTTTATTTTATTTTTTTGCGGTACTAAGGATTGAACACAAGGGCATTCTGCCTCCGAGCTATACCCCCAGCCCTATTTTTATTCTTTATTTTGAAACAGGGTCTTGCTAAGTTGCAGAGGGCCTCACTAATTAGCTGAGGCTGGCTGCGAACCTGTAATTCTCCTGTTTCAGCCTCCCAAGTACTGGAATTACAAGCATGCACCACCACGCCTGGCTCCAACAGAAGTTTTTTTGTTTGTTTTTTTTTTTGTTTTTTTTTGCGGTACTGGGGATTGAACTCAGGGGCATTCTACCTCCGAGCTATACCCCCAGCCCTATTTTTTCTTCTTTATTTTGAAACCGGGTCTCACTAAGTTGCGGAGTGCCTCACTAGGTAGCTGAGGCTGGCCGCGAACCCGGATCCTCCAGTCTCAGCCTCCCGAATGCTGGGATTACAAGCTTGCGCCACCACGCCCGGCTCCAACAGAAGTTTTATGGAACACTTTGGCAAGGGTGACATGATATATTCTATATAAATACATAGTCTGTACCACACTATTGTATACATGTGCTTTTTATATCTTTAACTATAAATTCTAAGGTTTCTTTACATTTTATTTATATGTTGACTATGCATATGTAAATGATGCTCATATTTGAATTTTGCATAAAATCAAAATTTGGGCATAATCTGAACAAAGGAAATAGAAGAGAATTTTTTCTTTGTTTTCCCTATCTGTGTGTGTGTGTGTGTGTGTGTGTGTGTGTGTGTGTGTGTGTTTTACTGGAGATTAATTCCAGGAACATTTTAACTCTGAGCTATATACACAGCCCTGTTTTATGTTTCGGTGTGGATCAGGGTCTCACTAAGTTGTGGAGGGCCTCCCTAAGTGTCTGAGGCTGGCTGTGAACCTTTGATCCTCTTGTCTCAGGCTCCAAAGTACTGGGATTACAGGCATGTGCCACCACACCCATCTCTTATTTTTTATTTAAAAGACTATTTATTGAAGCCTGGCGTGGTGGCGCACGCTTGTAATCCCAGCATTCCGGAGGCTGAGACCGGAGGATCCGGGTTTGCGGCCAGCCTCAGCTACCTAGTGAGGCACTCTGCAACTTAGTGAGACTTGGTTTCAAAATAAAGAATAAAAAATAGGGCTGGGGGCATAGCTCGGAGGTAGAATGCCCCTGAGTTCAATCCCCAGTAACGCAAAAAAAAAAAAAAAAAAAGACTATTTATTGATTATAGTCAGAGGATTATGTAAAAGTTTATATACTAAGACTTGTGGCTTCCTTCCTTTTCTTTCTCTTAATCAATAGAATAGTCACAAATTTTATCTTCACCGACAGGAAACCTAAGAAACATGTGAATATTTGACCAGCCCATAGGCTCAGAAGTTGAATCCATGCCTTGAGAATTTTCAGTCATCTTCTTAGTGCCCTAGTCATAAAAACTAGTGACCAATTAGTATTTATTAATTTGATGAAAGTGTAGCAGGAAAGCGGGAAAGTCAAATATATAACAGAAAAAATTGGAGAAAATAGAAATATTCAAGGGATAAAATATTTAAATAATTTATTACTAATGCACTCAGAGAAATAAGAGAAGATTTTGTTAGCCAGGACACAAAATGAGCAAGGAGGAGGTATCAGCCACAGGAAGAAAATCATGGTCAGAGTCCTCAGGGAGTTCAGTAGAAGTAAAGGCAACCAGGAAAAAAACGCAAACAGCAGCAACAAACTTTCAAAGTCTTGAAACAACTTGTTTCTGAACTTGTATATTTTAATACACTATTAATATGAAGGTGGAAAAACAGCATTTTTTTTCAAACCTACATGTAATTTCACCAGGTATCTTCATCACCTCTTTTCTCCGGAAGATACTAGTTGAGGTACACCCCTTGCGATCATCCAGCTTTTGTATCAACCTGTCTGGATAAAGGGTGCCCAGATATTTGGCTAGGCAATATTTCTGAGAGCATCTGTGGGAGCGATTCCAGATGACATTAGCTTTTGAAATATTGAGCTCAATAAAGCAGTTGGTTCTCTCCAATGTGGACCGGCAACTATCCAATTCACTGATGGCTTGGGTAAAATAAAAAATGACAGAAAGGAGAATTTCTGTCCAAATGCTTTTGCTGAGATATCAGCCTTCTCTTGCTATTGGACCAAGTCTTACACAATTCACTCCCTTGATTTTCAGGCTTCTGGACTTGAACTGACTGCTATTTTGGTAGCATACACACTCTCTACATAAATAAATAAATAAATAAATAAATAAATAAATAAATAAATTCTTTTGATTCTAATTCTCTGCAGAACCCTGACTCATGTACCACTAAATTAAAGAAGTAGACCAAGAAAGAAAGAAAAAAATATATATATATGCATACATATACATACATATGTATATGTATGTATACATATATGTATAAAATTATCTTAGAAAGTAGATCTGATGCAAAAAAAAAAAAAAGAGAATTCTCATGAGGAGGAAGAAGGGCATCCCTAGTAGGAAAAATGAGCCAAAAGCTTCAAGATCAGTCAGCTCAGATTCGAGAGCTTTAGCAGTACTGAGTTTTTCATTAGCAGTCCCAAGGGAAGTTTCCACAAGAGTTTAAGTCAACAAGACCTCTGATATGTTTGAATTTGATAAGGGAATATGATATTAACACCTAAGATTTGGAGTAAATTAATAGTAAGTTCTCAGCTAACAAATGATAAGATAAGAAAAGCCTTTTGAAAACCAACATTCTGTCAGAAGGAAAACACTATGCTGATACAAAACAAGGTTAACGTGTGACAAGCCTTCACAGTCTTCCATACTCATAGAATAAACCTTGACTATTAATTGAACTAACAAAATAATGTTATAATTATATTTTAAGAGTAAATTTGGGGGAGGAGATATGTTTGTATATGAGAGTACACACAGAAAATGATTTGTAACTGGGTAACCAAAGAGAATTTAGTCCTTATTTTTTATAGTAGGAAGCCATAGAGATTGCCTTAAAAAATTCCAGGAATAGCAATGTCAGCACATTATTTATACTTGTGAAGATAGATGCCCATCCTTTTGATTTTTGAAGCTAGGTTAAAAGTAAAAATTAAATTAAAGAAAAAAATGCTTTGATATGGGGTTTTCTAAACAATATTAAGTTTTCTCTAAGGTGTTGCAGAAATGAGAACATAAATGTTCTCATGTTGTAAAGAATAATTGAACTTTCCAGGAAATCTTCTAGCAGCTACTTTAAAAAGAATCCACCTACCATTATAATTTTAACTGAGTATATTCTACCCATGTTTGACAACATTCAAAGCCATTTTTTATAATCTTGGTTATAAAGCCAGTTTTTCCGCTTAAATCATAGAATTTTAGATTTGAAAGAACATTTGAAATTATATAGCCAACCTCCTCATTTAGATGAAGAAATTAAGGCACAGAGAAATTAGTGATTGAAATGGAACTATTTCCAGTTAATTATTATAATAATGTGGCAACAGAGATTAACAGAAGGGACATGATACAGAAACTATCGAATCAGATTGATCTGGTTTTACATTTTGTTCCTACTGTTTACTAGCTAGATTATACCTGACAAATAATTATTTATTTATTTATTTATTTTTTTTGCGGTACTGGGGATTGAACTCAGAGGCATTCTACCTCCGAGCTACATCCCCAGCCCTATTTTTTTATTCTTTATTTTGAAACTGAGTCTCACTAAGTTGCGGAGTGCCTCACTAGGTAGCTGAGGCTGGCCTCAAACCCGGATCCTCCGGTCTCAGCCTCCCGAGTGCTGGGATTACAAGTGTGCGCCACCACGCCTGGCCCTGGCAAATAATTTAAACCCTCTTAGACTTAGTTTTCTCACTTTAGAAGTGGGAGATGACAATATAATGGGGTAAACTATGATTTTATATATATATATAATATATATAATATGATATTTCATATATATGATATTTCTCTGACATGGAATGCTCAAAAAATTATAGTATTATTACCATTATTACCAACAAAGTTAAGAATATATATCTCTGCTATGAGTAAAACGTGGCGGGTGATATATTTTAATCGGGGTGACCATAAATTTATAATGTAAAGTTTATAATGAAGATATTCTTCAGAGTGAAAGAGAGCACTGTTCACAATAATGCCAGCACCACAGGTTAATTCAGGGCAGTCCCAGGCAGAGAAGAACATAAGATTTTGTTGGGATACAGTGAGAGCCACATGTAAATGGGCAAGAGAATATCTGATCGGCAAGTAGAGTCCATGCGAGTGACACTAGAGGGACAGGTCGCACCTAGAAAGAGTGTGTAGCACAATCGACAAATATTGCACCAGGAGTAGTCGAAAAAAGTTTCATTTGAGGAGAAAACTCTTACAAGTGAGATAGTCCAGGCATGTGACGTATACAAGGGAAAATGTCTGCAAAGGCAGAGGAGCTGGCTGGTCACTGTCGAGTTGTCCCGATGGCTTGCAGAGGCATGTTGGAAGGCTGAGGACCAGTAATTAAAGGCTAGAAGGAAACATCAGAGTGGCTTTTTCGGTAGCTTAAAAGTAGGCTTTGATTTCTTGTAATGGAAGAACAGACATAGCTGAGCAGCAAACTGGATGTTACAGAGTTCTAGAAATATTTAAATGCTCAGCCAGGCTGGGTGTGGTGCCCCATGCCAGTAATCTCAGAGCTTTGGAGGCTGGGATAGGAGGATTGCTGGATTGCTGGTTTAAGACCAGCCTTAGTGACTTAGCGAGATTCTCAGCAACCTAGAGAGACCCTGTTTCAAAACAAAAACAAAACAAAAGAATGAGCCTAGCTATCTGCTAGGCTCCATATACCCTCCCACCTAACAACTGGCAGTTGGAAATAATTCTCATATTGGTCTTTGGGAGAGGCCCTTGAGGAAAGGCAAGTGGAAAATTCAGAAATGATTTCCAAGCAAGTGAACTAAAAACAGAATTGCATCTGGTGGGCAAGGAGAGGGAGGAGGGCAGGTTGTCTGTTGGCGAATGGCAAAAATATGGGGGGGAGGGTGATGTTACCTATCATGCAATGAATTGAATTCACCAGTCTGCTTCCTGGAGGAACTGGATGGACTGGAGGAATGGTTGTAGAGCACCTCAAGCCCAACCAAGTTCTGGCTCTAATGGCAGCCCTGGTCATGGATGTAGGATGGTCCCTAGAGAGGATGAGGGCTCAGTTGGACTGAATGAGGCTATTCTGATGCACAAAGAGGATCTGGAGCTGTTTACATTAAGCTCAGATGGATTGCAGTTGTCATTGGCAGTTCTGCATCAGTGCTGTGTTCACTCTCTGCCCTCCCTCACGGTCATGATATATCCTGAAGTGATTGATACTGCTGCCGGGGTGTCCCACAAGATTCTATGCTGATCTATAAAACAATGACATCATCCCCATCCTGATTAGAAAGATGATCACCACATCCTCTGAGGAATGAACCATAGACACTATCATGATTCAGTGACCTGCCATTCTGGTCCATTTCATCATGTCAATCCCTGACTACAAGAAGTGAGGCTCAGTCCTTGGCAGACCTCGCTGAGTTCTTGAGGCAATCTAGCCCAGTCCTGGGAATGCTAGTCCAGTCTGATATACTAGACGACACTGAAGCCTGCAGGATTTTCTGAAACAGAACAAAAAAGGGCTTGAGCAGAGACAGGCTTCCCTGCCACTGTGTCCATGGAGTTCACAAGCTCGATGGTGTTAGATGGGATTAGAAAATATGCAGTATGTAATGCTTGTCCAGCCCGTATGAGAAAATGTCAACAAAGTGCACTGGGATTCTGGAACAAAGCCAGTCCATCCTCAACAGGGATTTGCGTATCTTTTTAAAAATAGCTCTTGGCATGTGGCCGGGCTTCTATAGATGTGGAACAGTTGATGGTCGGCCACCGAGTGAGTATGTACACAGAACAGCCCTGACGATCCGGGTGATGTCACAGCCTCCAAGTCATAAACATAAATAGACTCACGCAGCAGTTCATCCCCAAATAGACACGATATGTGTGAGACTGAGCAGGAATGTGGGCATGGGTAAGTTAAATGAAAAAAGAAGGTGCCTCAGACCTTCAAATCCCGACTGTGTTTGCAGCATAGCTTCGTTCCCAGTTGTCACCTAGGAACATTTTGGGGGACCGGGGTACAGAAGAGGAAAATACCCACCCTCCAATTAACAGGATAGACAGCTCTATAGAAGGGAAGACGCTTAGAATGGGTGATATCTGAATTGCAGTCACATGCAATGGTGAGTTTTAAGGACCAGAGGGAAATGTCTTCCCTTTGAGCAGAACTGTGAGCAGTTTCCCTGGCCATCTGCTTCATAATGAAGCAAAAGCCGCGCAAGGTGAGACTCTGTGCAATTCCTGGTCAGTGGCTCCACAACTGCTCGTGGGTCTGGAAGGAAAAAAAGATTGCAAGATGGAATTTCTAAGTGTTACAACTTATAAGGATTCAGTATAGGAAACTGCATAGCTTTTAATTTGCAAATGAAAACGTCACCTAGCATGCTGGTGGCATTTAGGATGTTTGCTCTCTGTCAACATAAATTTCCAGTCAGACACAGTTGCTTACGCAGTTGTATCCCAGTACTTGGGAGGCTAAGACAGGAGGATGGTAGGTTTGAGGCCAGCTTCACCAACGTAGCAAGACGCTTAGCAACTTAGTAAGATAGTATTTCAAAATTAAAAAAAATAAAATAAAAAGGGCTAGGGGTGTAGTTTGCAGGTAGAATGTGTCAATTCTAGGGTTCAATTCTCAGCACAAATAATGAATGAATGAATGAATAAATAAATAAATTTTGAAGATTTTCAATATTTCTTCTCTTTTTCTTTCTATGTGTATATATATGTATGTACTCAGAATTTTCAGGTATATTTGGTGGCATTTTTCATGTGTATATATTCTTGTGTATATATAGAAAAGAAAAAAAAATTTCCCCACTTATGATGGAAAAAGACAGATGCCACGAAACACTGCATGCTTGATTTCTCCAAATGGGGCATAGGAAAATTCCAGGCTGTGATGGCACGCAGGTTGTCATTAAATTTGTTAATTATCACACGTCTTCATGGAGCTGAATGTCTTCTTCTAAGCTGCCAGCAAAGAGTGAGATCTCAGGGATCTAAAAGATTAGAGTTGGCTCAATGGGCTTAGCATCAGGATTTCCTTAAGTATCTGTTGTTTTTATTTTTAAAAACTTGAATTTTCCTTGTAATTTGATTTTTTATTAGTCTGGAATATTATTTTCAGACTTCTAGAGTTGACATATCTGTAATATTATATAGAACTGCTCATGTTTTCTGTATAACTGACAGGGGAAATCACATACCTTTCAAAGATTGTGATCCTTGTGGTGTGTATTTTCTTACATCCTGATTATACATCATTGTGATAGACTAAGATAAGAAGATATTGCCTCAAATGACAGTTATTTTCTGTTAGATGCCTGGCTTAATGTGTAATGTTTGAGCTCTATACCTTAAATGTAGTAATTCCAATGTATTGATGATTTAAGGAGGGTTAGTGATATCCTTTGTCTAATAAAACCACTATATATGAAATTTATTTTTTAAGGTGCTTTTATTGGTGCATTATCATCTTACATCACATATACAAAATTTCCCAGCATAATTTTTTACTTCTGTAGGCTTTTGTTTCTTGATTGAATATGTTTGACCATTGTTCCTTTGTTTTAAAGAAATGGATTCAACTATTATAGCCCTCTGATAGTCCTCCTCCCTCCTACACTTTCAAAAATACCACTTCCTTGTTAATATTCCCAAAGTACAAGCCCATAGCTTTCAGTGGCATCTTAATGATTCCTATTTAAGGGTAATATTCTTAACATGACATTTGAGAACTCATACAAAATATCGTCAGCTCACAGTTTCTGCGACTTCACCTTTTATTATATGTTGTGCTCTTTATGTGATAGACACGTGGGAACACTGAGTTTCCCATTCCTCTAATGCCCTGAAAACTCATCCAGAGTCACAGAGCTCTGTGTTTTTAACACAGTGCGTACTATAGTTTGTAGACTATAATGGGATTATAAATATCATGAGTTTAAACTAGAGGATTATCTTTTTAACTGTATGAAAGCAATTATCCACTTCTACAGAAATGGCAATCTGCTGGAGTGTAGAAACCTTCAAAGTCACATTTCTTAACAGAGAACCAGTCTTCTGATTAAAGACACTCATAGGAGTAGATATGGCTCCAGTTCTTCAGAGAGACAAGTGTGTTAAGAGCACACCTGCTACAGAACGGTGAAGTGCAATTCAAAAAAAGTCACCATTATAATCAGATATGTCATGGGTAGAACTGTCTTTTGTGGCCTGCCTCGACAAATAAAGAACACTCCACAATACTGCTTCCATGGGTGGAAAACAGATGAGTTCTAAATGGCTGAATCAAACAAAAAATTTGAAATACAACATTTGTATAAAGTAAGATTTGGTCTATGTTTTCAATAGCAACTCTAGCTGGTGGATTATATTTTAATTTTTTAAAACTCTAACTCTGATGTGATATTTTTGCCATAGGTAACATGGTAGAACCAAACTGGGAGCAATTGCTGTCTAAGTACCAACTGGGAACAGAGAGTACTCGGATTCTTTATATCATGCTCAAAATTTGCCCTGAAATACTAGTAGTGTGTATGTTGATGTTGTTTCACCTTCTTTCCACACTAAAGATGTATCATACCATTTCCTATAAAGATAAATGTTTATTTACTTATTTATCACCAGATATTTTTTGAGTCAAAACATGTGTGAGGCATTGCGGATACAAGAAAGCATATAACATTTTCTGCAAGAAGCAGCTTCTAGAACATAAAGGAAAGGAAGCAAATATGGGCCCAATACAAGGCATTTCAATGGAGTCAATTTGTTCATACAAATTATGTTCAAAATAGAGTACTATGACAAACGTGGAGGTGATTAACTCTATGTATGGATGTAAAGAAGTTATGCATTATCCAAGGAGAAATGGTGTATGTGTGTGTGTGTGTGTGTAGCTATTTCCTAGACAACTATTGTATATAAAGAAATGAAAGTACACAATTGTATTAGGTTTTCATTGCTGTGACAAAAGACAAATACGTTATATAAGATTTATTTTTTCTCATGGTTTCGGAGATCTCAATGCATAGTCATTTGCCTTCATTGCTTTTGGGCCTGTGCTAAGGCAGAAAATCATGGCAGAAGTGCATTGTGGAGGAAACGGCTCCTTATGGCAGCCAGGAAACAAAGAGTGAGGTAGAAAGGAGCCAAGTTGCCAAAATCCTCTTTGAAGGCATGTCCCCAATAACCTAGCTTCCTTTCACTAAGCTCTCAATAAGCTCCTCTAGGACCTAAGACCTCCCAATAGTACCAAAAACTGAGGAACAAGCCTTCCACACATGGCCTTCAGGTGACATGTAAAGTCTGCAACACAACAATGGTATACTTTCTATTAAGATACAAATTATGTTTGAAGGAGATGAGGCAAGAGACTAGATAGGGATCACACCATAAAAGGTCTTGTAATCTCCCTAAGGAGCTTTGCCTTATGTGGCAAGTAATTAGAAAGCCGTAAGGCATTAGTGCAAGGAAGTCAAGCTGAGGTGTGTGTTCTAGAGGAACTAATTTGGTGGAAGTAGAATAAAATGGAAGAAGAGGGCAAAATTAGAAACAAAAACATACAAAATAATTATTGAATTATTATTGATTATTGGGCTAAAATAAGAGACTGAACTAACACGTAAAAGAAAAGAATAATGGATAGATATGATAAGTAATAATGAAAAGTCGTCAGGACTTGACCAATTTGATATGGAGAAATGACTTGAGAGAAATTCTATCATGACTAAGTTTCTGTTTGGAAATTAAAATCATCAAAAGGTATGTTCAGGATTAATAGATTCAGGGGAAATATGATCAGTTGAATTTTGGAAATGGCATACTTGAGATGTTTTGGAGAAACCAGCAGAGATATTTTATAGATTACTGAATATATACCTACTAAGGTTTGAAGTTGTTAGTATGAATAGCTTGGGCTAAAAAAAAAGAGATTTAGTAGTTATTGTTGAAAAAGTTGGGCCAAAATCACAGAAGGGTTGCTATTGTTAGGAAAAAATTATAAGAATAAATTATCAAAGACGATAAAATTTACAAGAAAGACACTGAGAGAGGTACAAATTTAAAAAAAATTAAAACTCGGAAAGAAAGAAAGAGAAGTTTTAGGAGAGAACATTGGTATGGCTGCTATGTTTAAGAAGAGAGAGAATTAAACTGACATATAAGCTTAAATAAATCCCACTGAAGTTAGCCATGTGATCATTCTTTACCTTTGCCAGTAGCATTGCGGTAGATGCTAGATTGTCATGGCCTATGGATTTCCAGGGGGAATGTGAAGACTATTCTTTAAAGATATGTGTCAGAGATGGAAAGGAAGAGAGAATATGAACCAAAAAAGTGTCCTTTTATGAGTTGGAATCTCAAATAGTTTATAATACAATAGAATATAAAGAAACTGGTAGAGAAGCAGTGATTCCTGTAGAAGCGAAAGAGGATATGACAGATGAAGTACATTTTTGAGCTGAGAACTGAATACAGTACATACAACTCAATCTTCAACAAGATGTCAGATGAAAAAGTATTATATAGATGTGAATGCAGGAACGGAGTGATAAAGACTTTAAGGAATTTTAACAATATAGAAATATTTGGGGAAGATCTCTAGGTTTTGAACCTAATGTTGACTCAAGAAAGTTAATTAACTATGGAATAAACTAACCGAGGAATTCACATGAATTTCCATGTAAACCATATTTTTAAATACTAGTGATTTTTTGGTATGCCGTTTACCTTTTCTATTATAAGGTTATGGGTGCCAGGTATTAGGAATCCAGTGTGATAAATTGGATGTTGAGTTCAATAAGATTAATGTTACAAATGTGTGTGTGTATAAACATTCACACATGTATACATATAGTATTATTTTTCATTTTCTTTCACATACATACACACATTGCTTTCAGCTTTTTAATTAGATTACCAATACTTATTTAAATGTATCTTTGATATTCAACAATACACATGAAGGGATATAAAGAGTATTTAAATATATATCTTAAGTGGAAATGTGTTTTTAATAAGCAGTGCAGTTGGAGGAGGAGAAATCTTTGCATCAGTAATCCAGGACAATTTAAACTCAGTTCATTCCCTCTCACACAGCTGCCTATTAAATTTATTTCTTGCTATCAGCAGGATATAGTTAATGACTGTTAACCAAAGAATACTTAAAAAAAGAAAAAAGGAAGCTCAAATAAGCTACAGAATTTGAAAAGACTGTGTGAAACCTTGCTCGTGAATATGTTCATTATTCTTTTCAATCATCTTCTTCATTTTTTGAAAGAATTTGTTGAGACCTCTTTAAAATGTGGCCTTTGACACTGTAAAAAACAAAATGTCTCATTTAAGACATTTCCCTGCCTTTGTTCAATACAGTCACAAGTGGTCCACAAAATTATAATAATATTGCTTACCTTGACAATTTTTCCACATATTTTTGTGATTCAAGTTAATTAGAATTCCTTTTCATTTGCTTTCAATTATCATCCCAAACTTGTAGTAAACCTTTTGATTTCGGTGCTTCCTATAGAGACAGAGAATGAAGAACCCAGAATCGCACACACAACATGACTTTGCTGAAAATCATATAAATATGCAAAGAGACTGAATGGCTTTAACAAATATTAAAATAGCAAGTCATATTTGATTGGAGAGGGTATCTGGGTCACTCTTGTTAATTAAAATAATGAAAAGTCCGGAGCTGAAGTTTGCAGATCTAGCACTTTGTACAATTGGAAAATTTTAAGCAAACACAACCTTAAATCCATATACATTAAACATAGAAAAAACATTTCCTAAGCAAAAAACAGTTTGATCATGTTGACTTGATCCATCAGAAACATCTTTTTTATAACAATCTACAAACATTTTTGGATTTACAAATTTTTTAGAGCAGCATTTTAAAAACAATCAGCTGCAAAGGGACCTTCCCTTTCCCTCTCTCCCCAGTTCCTTCCTTCCTTCCTTCCTTCCTTCCTTCCTTCCTTCCTTCCTTCCTTCCTTCCTTCCTTCCTTCCTTCTTTCCTTTCCTCCCTCCCTCCTTCTTTCCTTCCTTCCTTCCTCTTTTATTCCTTTCTCTTTTCTCTCCTCTCCCTCCCTTTTCCCTTTCCTCCCTTACTTCTTTTTTTTCTTTCTAAAACTCCCACCCCATTGTAAATAGGCACTTTTATAAAATGTGCATGCTTGCTACCAATCCCCACAAAATTCTACTGAATCTTGTCATTTGTCCAAGATCCTCACTCTCACTTTCCCTTCCAAAAAAGCTTAGTCTCTGTAACCACCCCTTTCTTATAACCAGTACAATCATGAACTATGAAAAGTCTGAGAATTTTGCCCTATTTTAAAGCTAATACATTAGTTTTATACTTGGCTGCGTGAATGAGGGGGGAAGAAATGAAATTCCTTGGTCAAAGATAAAGGAGTTTGCTTTTCATGGCCCAGTAATCCGAATAGATCATTAATATCAATTTCGCTTGTCTCAAGTATTTCAGAGATGTAAAAATGGGCCCAGATGAGCTGCACTACCAAACTCAGGGAACCCATATTTTTTTTACAATAAAGAAGAAGGCCTGTCTTTTCTCCTAAGGGAGCCATTATCTATATTATCCTAGACAACAGGTATGCCTGCTCTTTGCTCTAGAGGAAGGTATTATCTTAATTTCTAAGTTTTTTTTTTTTTTTTTTGGTTTGTTTTTGTTACATTAACATCCTCAGAAAGAATGCTTGGAACAAAAATAGTCAGTGCTTTCACTCGTAAAATGTAAAGAAACATGAAACTCGTAGAGAATTGACAGTGTGTGGGTTTTGTCTCAAATCTTTGCAGATAATTCCTTAGTGATGGGGATCTTAACATCCTGCCTTATTCTTCTAAATAAACATGATATTCTATGTACTTTATACTCCAAGAGAATGCATCTTGCCTATTGTTACATATCCTTTATACTCAGTGGACACATCCATTTATAAAATCTAGGTTACCTAGGACACTTTTACACAATGGTCAACTGTTTGCTTAGCTCTATACTGCTGAGAATGGGTAAGTGGTGTTTGAATGCTTACTTTGTGAAAAATTTTTTGTGTTATTTTTTGTTTTGTTTTTGTTAAAGACTTGATATACTCAGTCTATTATGTTATGTAAGAACTGATTATTCAACATGAAAACCTTATGTGCCCTTATATGTCTCAATGCAATCTACCTGTGTTTTTTTGTACACATATATTTTGATTCCCTTCCTTCTTTTTTCTCTAATTGTTTTATTGGCTTTGTGTGTGTGTGTGTGTGTGTGTGTGTGTGTGTGTGTGTGTGTGGTGACAACAGGTCCAGT
Organism: Graphiurus murinus; assembly: GCA_004027655.1. Classification (NCBI taxonomy): domain Eukaryota; kingdom Metazoa; phylum Chordata; class Mammalia; order Rodentia; family Gliridae; genus Graphiurus; species Graphiurus murinus. The sequence continues at coordinate 63,248 of PVLC010000256.1, forward strand.
GATGATATTTTTGTGGAGGTGTGAATTTTATTGTATAAAGATTACTTTTTCTATTGCTTTGTTTTATTAAATGTCTTTTTATATATAACTCTTCTATATTATTAATTAATCCTTGAGAAGGAAGAATATAATAATAATAATAGCTCACTAACTTTGGTACCTTGGTTAGTAAAGCCCCAGTATAATATAAAGTATTGTTTGGTCAGGTGATTATATTGCAATGCTTTGCAATATTCAGAGAAATAGAAATAACTTGAAACAGGGTAACAAAAACCTTTCATTGAAATGATAACCATTTATATTTGTTCAAAAGAAAGTGGAAAAAGAAAAGAAAGTTTGTCTCATCCATGGAATAAACCATGGAGCATAAACTATACACTTGAGATGTTTTAACTTTTAGTTAGAATTGAGGTAAATTTCCCAGTAAATAATTCATGGTGAAAGAGCATTGGGGTGAACAACAAGAAACGAGACTGCGGCGAGGGAAGACAGAAAGTCTTAGCAACATATTCCTTCAGAAAACTGAGTGACATCATGACCTTAATTCTGTAAAACAGTGTATATTTCTTTAAATGTATATCATCTCTATAAACTATGAAAAGAGTACATGCTTCTTTAACAAATCAGTCCAAAGACTAAGTCAAATGTTCTTAGTCTCTTCATCTTACTGAATTAACTAATATTTACAGCATGATTCTATATCTTTATGAATTATCATTTAGGTAATCATAAAAATATGTAGACATACATTCAAGGTTGTTGTTATAGTTGTTTGCAATAAATACTGTTACACACAATTGTGTATATACCTCTAAAACTTAGATAACAACTTTCTTAGTTTAAAAATATAATGGATCTTTTTCTCAATAGGTTAATATAGATTGATTCAATTTGGATATGTATGCATAATTTGTCTATAGTATAGATTATATGCAATTATTAAATGCTACTACTATTTATGATTTATATTTTTCTATAATACATGAATATAATGAAATCCTTGCAGATAAAATATTCTTGAAGTAGAACTCCTTGCACATATATTCTAATATATATAATGATTATATAAGAATATATTAATGAAATATGTATATATATTTATAATGCAGATATGTATAATATATAATACAGATTATATATAAGAATGTATATACTGCATATATATACATATATATATTTTATCAAGATTTCTTTCATGGTATTGGAGATTGAACTCAGATGCATTGTACTTCTGAGTCACACTCTTTGCTCTTTTTAATTTTTTTAAAAGAATCTCAATAAGTTGCTTAGAGTCTTCCCACATTACTGAAAGTGTCCTAGAACTTGATTCTCCTGTGTCATTATCCCAAGTACTGGGATTACAGGCTTGTGTCATCACACCCAACTCTGCATGTAGTTATTTCAAATACAAGATTTTCAAGGCCAAAGTTTATGATATTTTTAAGTTTTGGCATCTATTGATACATCATTTTATTCCAATTCCTAGTTTACTTCCCAAAACTCTACAATTTTCTACCCCAGCAATCAGTTTGAGAATTCTATCTAACATTAAAAGCTATTCCTCAATTTTTTTTCAATCTGATGTTAGTCTAATCTAAATTATATTAGTTTATACTATATTAGATGTGGTTGTCATAAAAGCTCAACAAAAATTTTCATTTGATTTGCATATAATATTAATTTTGTAAACTTTAAGATGTCTAGCATCATATGTTAAAATGAACTCTAAGCCCTGGTTTTATTTATAAGATAAAAGAAATGAGAGTTTTTTATGAAAAATATTTTAAAAGTAATCTTTTCTTAATTCCAGAAATAACTCATATCATCTCAGATTAAAACACAAAATATATAAGCCGGGCGTGGTGGCGCACGCTTGTAATCCCAGCATTTGGGAGGCTGAAACTGAAGGATCCGGGTTCGCGACCAGCCTCAGCTACCTAGTGAGGCACTCCGGAACTTAGTGAGACCCGGTTTCAAAATAAAGAATAAAAAATAGGGCTGGGGGTGTAGCTCGGAGGTAGAATGCCTCTGAGTTCAATCCCCAGTACCGCAAAAAAAAAAAAAAAAAAAAAATATATATATATATATAAAAAAAAACTATAATTTTCTTTATGATGACATGGAATCTGTTTCAATTAAACACAAAATTGTTATGAGTTTTTGACTTGTTTTCTCTAACACCGTTCACAGTAGTTTGTTGTTTGAAATGATCAAGTCTTTCCCCAAATACTTTCCCTAATTTTCCGTACCTAAGATGTTTTTACAAAATGAATATGTTTCAAGATTTTCTGGTTTGTTATTTTGTAAGGGACATGGCTAAGGAAAATATATCTGCTAAAATTATAGAGCACAACCAGTGGACACTAAAGGTAGTATCAAACTATGTGCAACAAATAATAGAGTTTCAATTACCAAAGTTTAATTTGGGGCAAAACATTTATTTGAATTTTGTAAACTTAGATTTCCCTCTGTTTCTATTGGAAAAAGCAAACAAATAAATGGCTAATACAGCAGGTGTTTCTTGTGTTCATGTAAAAGGAGCAAGGAAAGATACTAGATATAAACTAAATATCTGAAATAACAAAACAGAGTCCTTGTTTCTTTCAAAGCTCTGTATGGAATAACCCAAGCACAATATTCCACAGTCATAAAAATAATTATTCAAAATTGTACTCATATATATACTTTATTATTATGAATATACATTGCAATGACTGCAGTTCTGATGATGAGTACCATGGCATTCTTCATCTGTATGTGATCATTTATAAATTACCTGAGATGTGATAGCATATACACAATGGTACAAACTGTTTCTTTTTGTCTCACAGTTATAGCTCTAAATTTTGCCCTTTTGTCTAAACCCAAAGAGCCACTTGGTAATAATAGTAAATAAATATATGCATCAGTTGGAAAATGACACTTCATATGTTCAGGTTTTACTAAAGATTTTAATACTTCATACATTATATAAAGCCACTATTATTACTACTAAGACATTCATTTAAGCCGAGCGTGGTGGCACACGCTTGTAATCCCAGCATTCGGGAGGCTGAGACCGGAGGATCCGGGTTCGCGGCCAGCCTCAGCTACCTAGTGAGGCCCTCCGCAACTTAGTGAGACTCGGTTTCAAAGTAAAGAATAAAAAATAGGGCTGGGGGTGTAGCTTGGAGGTAGAATTCCCCTGAGTTCAATCCCCAATACTGCAAAAAAAAAAAGACATTCATTTAAAAATAGGGAGAAATACTAAGATCAACACTACCTTAAATAAGATTTTAAACAGACCTGTGACTCAAAATTTCCAATATGCCAGTCAGCATAAACCTAGCCTCAAGAGACAAGAAGTCCCTTCTGAAGATATATAATTAAAATGGATTGAAAGAGAACCTCTAATTTTCCATGGAAATAAATTCCCCTAAATTACAGTAGTCCAGTTATAGCTTGTGTCATAGGCTCTCTAGGAGGAGTTTAGGTTTTGTTGAGTTTTCTGCAAACATATAGACTCAGTTTTTAAAATGTCACTTTTGCTTCTCTCCTTCCATTTTAAAGCAGCAAAAGCAAAGCAAAGTGAGGATGTATGTCTTTAGTTTCTGGATTTATAACTAACATTTTCTTCCTTGGGTAAATGTCCAATTCTTGCCTATGTAGGAGAGTAAGGGGAACAGAATTGTTAGCTTATGTTAACTGTTTTGAGCCGAAATAATTCCCAGGCTTAAAACAAAAATGTAACATTATAAAAGGTAATTTAATAAGGGTAAAATCCAAGAAAGAAGGTCACAGGGAAAGGTATTTTGTCATTCAAAAGTTTTACTTTAAAAAATTTTAGTAACAGTTTTAAGATATCACTTCTGGATGTTCTTGGAGATCTTGCCAAGCCATTTGACACCCACAAATCCAGACCCTGCTCTTGTGTAATTTTGGTAGACACTTATTCTACCAAAGTGAAAGAACAAAGCACAACTATAAATAATCTCTTATAAACATGTCTAAATTTACTCCTCCAATGGAGTATTGTCCATTAAAATGGATGTTTTGGGAAAGAGTCTATTTCTTCCATTACATAAAGAGTTTGGGCAAGCTCTCATTGGATTTTTCTTGCAAATATATGAGTTGTGCAAAAACAAAAGATCAATCTCCGGACTATTAAAAACACAGACTACTTGGGGCTAAAAATGGCACAGCCCAGCTCTATCACTTACATTATTCATCAGTCTTGGTTCCAAATGAACTCCATCCTTATTCTAAAATGAAACCCAAATTTAAAGTCCAGCTCCATTTGGTGAACCAATAAGATGTCCGACAGACTAAAAAGGCTACTTCTAAAAGATGTATTTCAAAATACCTAAAGAAATGGGCCCATCACTCTGTTAAGAAAATAAACTCAGAACTGACCACTATGCAAGGGAAAGACATTGCTTAGATACAGGCTTAAAAAAATCAGTCAGCCGGGCGTGGTGGCGCACGCTTGTAATCCCAGCATTCGGGAGGCTGAGACCAGAGGATCCGGGTTCGCGGCCAGCCTCAGCTACCTAGTGAGGCACTCCACAACTTAGTGAGACTCGGTTTCAAAATAAAGAGTAAAAAATAGGGCTGGGGGTGTAGCTCGAAGGTAGAACGCCTCTGAGTTCAATTCCCAGTACCGCAAAAAAAAAAAAAAAAAAAAAAAAAAAAAATCAGTCAATATATTTTAAAATCGTACTTTATAGTTCGTGAGTGTCCAGTAAGTACCTGAATCCTTTACTTTTTCTTGAACTATAAAATACAAGCTGGGCATGGTGGCACATGCTTGTAATCCCAGTACTTGGGAACCTAAGACAGGAGGATCACAGGTTTGTGTGTAGTGACTCTCATCAACCGAGTGAGACCCTATTTCAAAATAAAAATAAAAATACACAAATAAGAGGATAGCTTAACTTATGAATACCTAACCATCTACTGTGAAATGCTTATGGTTTCGAATGGAGAATTGATGGCTGTCTCTTCAGCTCGCCTACATAGGTAATGAACGGAAGAGCCACAGGATGGAGACGGGGGTTGGAACTGAGCCCGGGACCAGGCTCTGTGTCATGGTGGACATGCCTACACGAATTCTAGTCAACCCTTTTTTTTTTTTTCGGATTGAACTCAGGGGCGTTCTACCTCCAAGCTATACCCCCAGCCCTATTTTTTTTTATTCTTTATTTTGAAACAGGGTCTCACTAAGTTGCGGAGTTCCTTACTAGGTAGCTGAGGTTGGCCGCGAACCCTGATCCTCTGGTCTCAGCCTCCGGAATGAATGCTGGGATTACAAGTGTGTGCTGCCACGCCCGGTTGAATGCCCTGTTTTATAATACAGGACTTTTCTATTTATTACTATATATACTAGGTGTATGCTCAAGCCAGGTGCTGATTCTCTTCTATTTACTTCTAAAGATAGAAGAAATGTGGAAAAGTCATTCAACAAATTCATCTGAGGATAAACGAAGATGCTGAGTAACTGATGAACATGATATTTGACAGCTTGGTCCATTTCTATCAGTAACACACTACTCTTCTTAATCATAGTGGAAGATAAACATCTGTTGAAAGAATAAAAAGCTTCTTATCCAAATATGGATTTTAATGCTTAGGTACCTCTCATTCCTTTTATCCAATTGTTATCAAGCCCTGAATTTCCTTTCTTCATAATTTTCCAAATATTCTTCCTTTCTCTTCTGGTTATGACTCCCTGAAAAATACTTTCATTCTTTTCGTAATTTCAAGATTCTTTCTTCATTTTCAGTATTAACATTATTTTGCTTATCTTGATACTAAATTAATTATTTTAATACTTTCTGCATATTCTCTAATACTTTTAGCACAGTTAGAAGTCCTCTGTTATCTAAAATGAAAACTAGAACTTTTTAGTTTAACAAAATTCAATTTCTTTCTCATACTTCCACTAAATAGTTTGAAAATGTACAGCTTATTTAAACTACTGCCCTTTTAAAAAATTACTTTTGGCAAAAAAGGTAAGAAGGAAGGTCTGTATGTCATCAAATAGAGTGGTCATTTGGAATAAAAAGACTCTTCTCATTTGACATTTCCTAGTTGTGTGACTTTTAATAAACTTCTCAGATAACATCAGAGATATGTTTCAGTACTTAGTGTCTCTATGATTTGGGAGGGAGGAAAAGGATATTATCTGATATTTGGATTCTAATCAAAACCTTTTTGCTCAATAGCTTAAAGAAAATAAAAAATTATGAAAAAGCTAGTTTGTTTGACCAGAGCTCACATTACTTTAGCTATAAAAAATGTCTTGTAGATTGTCTTACAGACAATATTGGGAGCATGAAATCATTTGTCACACCATTGAAGGGAAATTATTTTTCTTAAAGAAAAAGTTTATAAATGAATTTTTGTTTTATCCTTGTTTTGCTTCAATTTCTTCAGCTGCCTTTTTGCAAACACCCATTTCTCTTGTATCACTATTATTGTGTTTGAATTGCCATGGTCTTGAGAGGGATTCAGGATAATGACTTGAAAGAAATGTATGCATGTATATATATTGGCATCATTCTTCAGTCTCCTCTTTTTAGTAGCATTGCTTTTAAAGTCAAGTTGGCTCTTATTCAAATTTTTTTAAAAGAAGAAGAAGAAGAAAAAACCCCAGCAACAGTTAAACAGCTGGTACCAATTATACTAGCTTCAGTGAGACTGCATACTCAAGTGTCCAAATAGCAAATGGGATCTATGATAGAATTGACTTGTTATTTAATAACTTTACCATGGTACTTAGTTCTGTTTATCAACTGGTTCTTATTTAAGGCAACCTTCAGAATTATCAACCCAAACTATTGCAATAAAAAGAGTTACTATTTAATGTGTTTGTATGAAGTCAATAAAAATACAGTTTAAGTGTGTATACACGAGTGGATCTTGTGGATCTTTTTTTTTGCAAGAAAAAAATTGATAAAATTGGATAAAAGTGTGTATAAACATCTGATAAGCAATACATTTGGATACTAGTATAGTATGGAACATTAGAAAGAGAAATACACATTGATGATAAATAAAATTCAATACATATTAGAGACTATTATTTCTAGCATCAAAAGTTATTAAAATGTATATTCCTTCTCAAGCCATTTATTGAAAGGATAGAAAAACTAAGTGGATTGTAAATTATTGATTCACTTAAGACCACCTTCAGAAGGGCATATAATGAAATTTCATAACATATTCTTTTGTGTATATTTTATGTTTTATGAAGTAGCTTCCATTTTTAAGAAATTTACATTGCAGCCATAGTTGTTTGAGACTTTTCTTTCTCTAGGAAAGCAAATGTTTCCTAGGGAAAAAGTAAAATAGGAAGTAAATGTTAGCACTATTAAAGTGAATTTGGATAAGAAAAAAAAATCCAGTTTCTAATTTTACTCCCTAAGAAGTACAAGTTCTAAATTTGGCGAGATATACTGGTTTTAATATGTTCTGCTCTGAAATAGAAGCTCTCTTAAGTTTACTTTAGGAAAAAAATAAATCTACTGCTCCCCATCAAGACAAGCATCTCACAAATCACAAAGAGGATTTTGTAACTAGGCAACCAAGGTCACAGAGACTGTGACCGAGATTTGGAGAACCAGCTGAACACACACAAACACACACATCCACACACACCAGGCAGAGTGAGGATTCCAGCAGCAAAGAAGAAAATGAATATAGGATTTGAATCACTTCTTTTAAATACCTATCATTCCATAACGCCATGCAGGTGTGCACTATGAAAAACAGCTGCTCCAAGCAGCTTTCGTTTGAATAACTAAATTATATTTTATTCAGAATGGCTTCCATTATAAATGTTCCCTGTCAAGAAACTGGAAACAAACAGCAAAACGCAACATCCAAACCCTTAGACATTCTTCTAATTTGGGTGATTTCATTTGAGCATTAAAGGTGAACACTTGACTTTCCTAGGCACAGATGCATGCTTCTCAAGAAAGGATAAATTTGCTAACTCCTGTATTCAAGAATGTTAAAAATAGATGAAATGCTTTCATGAGTTCGCATAAACCGTTTCCAAGTAACTGAAATTGATGTTTTTTTTTTTTTATTGCCACAGAGCATAGCATATTGATCAATACTACAGAATTATGGTATCTCTCTGAATTCTAGAAGGATAGAAGGAAAAAAAATTGAATACTGTTACTGGTTTTCAGTTCATTGTAGATTTGCTCATTTTAGAAGAACAAACATGCTCATATCAAGAGAGCTCAAAAATCGTCATCAGCCTATCACTTCAAACGATCATGTCAGAAAGATGTAATGAGTCTTGTAATCATCTACATGATAAGTGGGTGTGTCTTATAGGGTAAAGTGGTATCCTGCATAGCTTTAAAGCTTATATGTCAGTTTTAAGATTTTCTAAGATTGAGCTGAGTAGATTTGGTAGGCAAATCTGATATGCTGGCTATTATTCTCTTAGCTAACTTTCACCAATTTTTCCCAGAAGACATATTCATATCTGCGAGGAGAGACCAGCATTGCCTAAACTATGCACCAACATCCTCAGGAAAGCTACTAAGCTATCCTGATAGAATCAAATTAATATTTAGTGGTGAGGCCATATTTCAAGTCTTTCAATCTAAACCTAATAATGGAAGTCCTGATGCCATTTTGATAATGTGTACATTTTCTACGAAATATATAACATATTGGTGGAAGAAGGAAATGAAAAGAATGTAACATGTATTAATGGAATCAAAACTTCAAATTGTTTTCACATGCTGTAAAGGCACAGAAAAAGCAAACATCCCCCACCCTCTTTGTATTCATCTTCTCTAACTTGTTTCCCTCTTCCATTTTTGCTTTTAGCACATATAACTAAGCTTCACTGGAGCCGTAATTAAGCGTAATTTTGTTGGCTCAAAGAGAAGCTGTATATCACAGGGATGCTATGTTCAGTGGAGCTGGGGGTTCTTAGCATGGATGGCTGACCCCAAACCAAAGGCAACGGTTCACATCTGTCTACATGGCATGGAGAAAAGATATTTGTATGCCTGTAAGGTGAAATATAATATATTGTATGCCTTTAGGTGAAATATAATATATTGTATGCCTACAGGTGAAATCTTTGGCTTCCTGTTTCAGCTGTATTTTCTAAACTTGCAACCTTTTTTCCTCTTAGTTGATCACTAGAAAGGAATTTGATGTTATATTTGAAGAGACTCCAGGTATATTTAAGAATTTAATTATGCTTCAATAGAAAGAATAGCAGAAAAGTAAGATTCAGTAATTCCACTCTGGACTGATAAATATATTAGAAGAACATCAGGTGCCATATTCAAGTTCACTTACACATATACTAATAGGCAGATTGTTTTTATCACAATAGTAGTCATGATTAGAAACCTGAATATGGATGAAAACTAGATGTCTATTCTTTACAGGTTTTACTTCATATATCATCTTGCAGATCTACATATACATCTCTAAAATCAATTCTTTAAGAATGTCATCTATGCATTCGAGGAGACAAGTATGAGTTACCTACTTCATATTTTCTTGGAAGCCAAATGCAAAGTGCGAACAAAGAACACAGTGGAATTTTGAAAGAAATGATCTGTAAGTCCAAATTTTCTAAGAATATCACTAAATGAATAAGGCTTTCCGGCCATAATTTACCTTGTAAACTCACATATCCCTTTGTAACAAAATCAAAAAATATTTTAATCAGAAGTAATAATTTGTCCTGGTTTAAAAAATATTGTTGAACATTATTTTAGAACATTATTGTAGAACATTATTTTATCATGGCTTGAAAAAATTACAATTTAGTAGCATAAGTTTCAGTTTTGATAAATATCTGAATATATCCTCTTCAAACAGGTCTGTAATATCTACTGGGCCTTTTATCTAGCCATAAAAATAAATGTGTTTCAGAACAGATTAGCCACAAGGTTTCCATATATTTCCAACTTTCACAATAAATGACATCTGTGAGCCAGATGGGATTAAGGAAAATGTCCACTTCCTGTTTTCCTCAAGAGAAAATAATACTGATCATTTTGACCTCAAAGTGACTACAGTTCATTGCCTGCATATTACATAGTTTTCCCTATTTGCGCTAGAACAAAATGATTTTCCCATTAACAGCTTATTCAATTGGTTTTGTCTTATTTTTGAAGAACTGACTTTTAAAAAATATCTATTGAAAGTTAGAAATTTTCATGCTAATCAGATACTAAGCTATTTGGACTCCCACTACAAACCTAGCTCTCCTAGTACTAAACTCTGACAAAAATGTTAGTTAAATTTTATATGGCATATTGGTATATTCATGTAATAGTGAAATGAAGAGCTTTGGAATTACTGTTAGAATACTTAAATTCATTTTTTTCACTAGAAAAATAAAAAGAAGAAATTACACTTTTCAGGTCAGTTCACCTGGGAAAATAATATTTAACATGACTAATTTAAAGAACCATTTATCCTTTCACTTATGTATCTTGTTGTAAGTGGGAAATTGTGAATGATAAAATAATATAAGAATGTATATACTCAAGTTATTACAAAATAAAGCAATGAAGAAAAGCAGGAAGATAGACTTTGTAATTCTGAAGAAAAAATGTATTAAGAAATACATTGTATTTACAAATGGAGAAAAGTGAGGAAAATGTGTGAAAAAAAGTTGTAGGATCTGAAACTCTTTAGATAACACTGAAGGCATAATGCTGACTATTTTCAAGTTAACATTTCCTATCAGGCAGGAATTTACCAAGAATGGACCATATATTATTCTTTCCTATTTCCTAAGAATTTAGCAGACTGTTTGAAGCTCAGTCTAAAAACAATGTAAATTTGATCATTTACATTATAGTGAAAGGATGAAAGAATGAATTTCTTTGATCAGTTTAATCAATAACCACTTATTGAAATATCAATATTTATGTCTTACTATTGAGAAAGCAAACTGAAGAGTAATTTTTAAATAATGGAAGTGAGTAATTTTTAAATATGTAGTTTTGTTTGTATTACTTATTCTATCAGTTACAAAGACACTGAGGTATTATTACTAAATTCTTTGTTTTCATTTCTAAGTGGAATTACAATGGGATTGCTTTGCTTCACTCTCAATTCTTTGATATTATATTACATAGGCATCTTAATTTTTAAAAGAATGAATAGATTTTGCAATGAATTGTTGATGGTATCATTGATCTATCTGCATAATATCATATAATTTATAATCTAATAAACAAGAAACATAAAAGTGATATAATTAATAATTATAGACTTTCTAAAAACAAAAAGGTATGTTTCTGAAACGAGGCTTCTCATTTTGGTCTTATTTTCTTCACAATTCTTAAGGTAATTATTTGGCTTAAAAGATAGCATCATTTTTCTAGTAATTGACAAATTGTTAATGCTATTACCTTAAGTAGGTTTTAAGATATCCTACAATTTAATGAATAATATTAAGTTAGATAAAATAATTTTCTGAGACTTTATACAAATATTTATTACTATTCATAACCATATAATCCCATGGTGATCTTGAATTGTTCAATTGTGTGTAAATATTTTTGTGCAATTATTTATCTATTCATTAGTCCTCCATCTATTCATCTTTTGATGATAATGAAATATATGAGCATGTACTATTTTTCTTCACATGAACTAAAGTAAGAAAAAACACTCTTCACCTTAATACCCATATAGGGTATAAAATTGTCAATAATTTTCTTAACTTGTTACTGTTTAATCTCATAAAGTTTATAAAGAAAATTAACTTTAGTGTCCTGAGAATATATAACACATTGGCTAAATTTTAAACGTATTATGAATTATATTGTATAAATACAAATACACCTTTAGTAGAATAAATTATCACTGCTACACAAAACCGAGAAGAAAAGAAAATAAATTACTCAAATCCAAAAGTGTACCAATACCCTCAAGCATGGCTTTGAAATCATATTTTTTCAGATCTATTCTATCCTGGCTAGTATGTTTTTGTAATGGTTAAGCAAAAACAAACAAACAAACAAAAACCAACAAAATGCATAATGGCATTAAATGGATGAGTTATAGTTAAAATTTTGCAGCCTGCATCTCTGGGATGGTATTACTTGTGATTATTATAAGAAACATAGATCAGAAAATGTATATAGTTAAATGTGACCAACTTGAAAGGTGTTCTTCGCACCTTGAAGGACAGGTGTTAGGATGCCTTGTATATTGAAAGAGTCCTTTTAAATCATTCAGTTATTTTGATGTCATTACAAGTATTACTGCCAGTCTTTTATTTGCAAAATGTCATTTCTAGTCTTTGCAGCAGTTCTTTTAATAAGTAGCTGTAAGTGAAAATCATCCAATAGCATCAAACTATCCAGCCTGCCATATTTGGGAGCTTTATCCCCCTACCACTTTTCTCCCTTTTCTGTTGATAAGATTTTCAGTGGTGTTATGCTATGATATCCTGGCAAAGCAGACTGACCTGTAGTATGACTAATGCAGCCTGATCACTTCCAGAAGTGCTGAGACACTTCATTTCCTGTGTCTTCCCCCACACACTTTTTTTTGTTCTTTCATGTCCCTGATTCAGGCCCACGCTATTTATGACTGACAAGTAATCTGAACTTAGGTCATATTTTCTCCTCAATAACTGGATGACCAGCCATACCGACCACACATCTGCCTGTTAGAAATAGTTCCCACCAGCCGGGCGTGGTGGTGCATGATTGTAATCCCAGCATTTGGGAGGCTGAGACCGGAGGATCTGGGTTCGTGGCCAGCCTCAGCTATCTAGTGAGGCACTCCGCAACTTAGTGAGACCCTGTTTCAAAATAAAGAATAAAAAATAGGGCTGGGGGTGGAGCTCGGAAGTAGAATGCCCCTGAGTTCAATCCCCAGTACTGCAAAAAAAAAAAAAAAAAAAAAAAAGAAAAAGAAATAGTTCCCACCAACCAACTTCATTTCAAGCCAGTCCCTAAATGTGCCTGGGATACAGCCACATCTACTTTAGGTTTGCACCCACTGAACCAAACCAAGGCTCTGGTTTTGTTACCTTTCAATGTATCCAGTAGGACCCACCCAGCCGCACTGGATCATAAGTGTTAGGTAAAAGAGAGGTGCCATAGGAAAGCTCATGCATGGCATGGGGTCTGGGCTAGGTGCTTACGCAACTTACATGGACTCTTGCTTCCGGTTCAGGCTTGATCACAGACAAACACACACATTAGGCCTGGTCTAGCTTCATGGCTCGGCCTCTTCATCAGAACTATTTCAGGGGTAAACGCATATGGTGCTGCAAGACCTAACCATTCAGTCTTTCTAGTGCTTGGTGACATGCCAGAATCTTCAGTAAAGGACGAGCATAGCTCCATTTAGTCTTTAAGTCCTAAATTTTCACATGACCCGTCTGCAAGGCATTGCTTTAAAATTGCAGTAAGAAGCTCTGATGCCTTCTCAACCATTGCTGCTCAAATAGTTTGGAAATGCCTGAATTATAAATTCATAAGGCATTTATCCCCACTGGGATGTTTTTCTTTTTTTTTTAATTGGTGCATTGTAATCATACATCTTTGTTAGTTACAAGATGGTAAAGGCACACGTGCACACATCTCTAATTTAATGCCACCCCAGTTCCCGCCCTACTCCCTCCCCCTCCCTCCTTCTCAAGTTGATATGATTGTGAAAGTGCATCGTGTACATTAGGGTGTTTCCCTCCTGCCCCCCATCACCTTCAGTTAAGTCACCTTCTTTGCTCATCTAAGGTTTCTCCTTCTTCTTCTAGAGTCCCTCTTATGCCCCATCTTCTCCCTAGCATCCGCATATTAGGGAGAACATATGCTTTTTTACTCTTTGTTATGACTAATCTCACTTAACACAATGTTTTCCATTTCCATCCATCTCCGTGAAAATGACATGATTTTGCTCTTCTTTATGGCTGAGTAAAATTCCATTGTGTACACATCCCATAGTTTTGTAATCCATTCGTCTGTTGATGGACATCTTGGCTGGTTCCATAGTTTGGCAATTGTGAATTATGCAGCTATAAACATAGATACACATGCGTCGGTCTGATAGTTTGGTTTCCATTCTTTTGGGTAGATACCCAGAAGTGGTATTGCTGGGTCATATGGTAGGATCATTCTCATTCATCTGAGGATCCTCCATACTGTTTTCTAAAGTGGTTGCACTAATCTGCAATCCCACCAACAATGTATTAAGATCACGGGGATGTTTTTCTAAGTAACTTTGGGAGAAATATTAGTAATTAGAGCATGCCACTTGGCAAGGACTACCTGTGTCCCCTTTGTTCTTCAAGTTGGCACCCCTTTTGCCTGTCCCTTAGTGAGTGATCTATTCCAAGTCCCATTTTAATGTATGTTTTCTGGCACCCCTGCGTTAGTTTGAGTCCTCTGAGAGGTAGACAGTGGACAGGTTTAGACATACAGGTAATTCATTGGGGAAGGTCATCTGAAGGAAAGAGGAGAGTCAGAAAAGGCTAGGGGATGCTCTGAATTTGATGCAGGAGGAGAGAGGGAAGGAAGGGAAATTGTGCGGGAAAGTCTTAGACTATAGAGCAATTCTAGGAATGTTTTACCAAGTCAGGAAGGGAACTTTCGCACCAGCGTTGCACACCCTAGGTGTTTGTCTCGCAGGAACAATGCTGCCTTCTGATGCCTGCCACGCTCACTCCCTGGCTGGGAACAGCTGGTGAGGCTGTGGCTCAGGCCCAGTGCAGCTGGGAACATTCGTCGATGTTACTCCCACAGACAGAAATCTGGGAAGAACATTTTCCTGACTGCTAGAGTCCAAAATGCTTTTCTTCCCTTTGGAATAAAGATACCCCCATTTGAAAGCATGTGTTGACAGTGGCGGAGCCTTTGTCAGTTTCAGTTCCCACAAAAGTGCCTGCAGGATGGCAGGACCCGTCGTCATCACGTGAGAAAGACATCGGCTCCTGTTGTGTTTGAGCAGTTAGAGTTCTTGGAATCTATTTATAATAGAAATGAACTTGTCTGAGATGAACGTTCTGCTCAATCCACAATTCCCTGGTGCATTCGCATTGTTACCTTTCCTCCAAGTGCTTCTGCTGATGTCCACATAACAATGTTTACGAGGTGCTTTTCTAGCCCAGTAAGCACTGACCATCCCGTGGATGGTCACCCGTGGATCACTGCCTTGCCCACAAGAGCTTTATAGCTTTAATGTGAAAGTTATTTGAAATTCGAAGGAAAATTGTTCCTAGTATCTTTACTTCCTACTCTGATTTCTTATTACGTTTATTTTTTCTTATCTTGCTTCAGTATCTGTTGTTTGTGTTTATCTGAATATTATATATTTATGTGGGTTTGAAACAATTTTGATTATGAGAAGTTTGTTTGTTTTGTTCCTTTGTTTTTACAGTGTGAGGGATCAAACCCAGGGCCTTGCTCACGCCAAGTAGGCCTCCTACCTCTCAGCTACATCTCTAGCCCCCAAGAAGAAGAGTGTGAACTTTGTTAGAACTATCTATTTGCTGTCCGAGTTTTGCATGTCAGCTAGAGACCCTTCTCCTTATCTAAAACAGGAGTAAATGTTATCTGATTATTTCATATTGTCTCTGAAATATTATTTTGACTTCATATTTGGAAATTGTTGATGCCCTATTTTTCTCTGTTCTCTTATTTCATGACCTCTTGGTTCTGGACCATGTGCTATATACTGATCCATGGTTTTTTTTTTTTTTTTTTTTTTTTTTTGCGGTACTGGGGATTGAACTCAGGAGCATTCTGCCTCCAAGCTATACCCCCAGCCCTATTTTTTATTCTTTATTTGGAAACAGGGTCTCACTAAGTTGCGGAGTGCCTCACTAGGTAGCTGAGGCTGGCCGCGAACCCGGATCCTCCGGTCTCAGCCTTCCAAATGCTGGGATTACAAGCGTGCGCCACCACGCCTGGCTTTGATCCATGGTTTTAACAGAGAGACCTGTATTGCTTTCTACTCTGGGTTCTAGTTTCCACCTTTCTTTTTACAGGCCATTATTGCACAGAATCTCACATTAGCCAAATGAATGCTCTCTCTGAAATACTTTCCAGTATCTTTATCCTAATTTCAGGATTATCTATCTAATAAACAATACAAAACAGAAAACTCCCATGGCTTTCCATGATCGCTTCCATTATTTGACTATTATTTTATGACTCTTTAACTGGTCATATATTGTCTTTAATATTTTTTGTCCACTATTGTCTATTTTGCATATCATTGCACTTTTTGAGAGTTAACATTTTTGCAACTACTAAACTAAAATATTTGTAGTTTTAAAAATCTCAGAATTTTAGAAATCTCAGAATATATGTAATTTTAAAAATCACAGAAACTAAAATATATGTGATTTAAAAAATCTTCCTTAATTCCATAATTTATGAAAAAGCTAATGTTCTAACATATTTTTATATTTTAAAATATTTTAATTTATTTATACTTTTATTGGTGCATTGCAATAATACATTTCAGTGAGGTTCAATATCATATGAACAAACTTACACAAAGTTCTTGGTGTAATATGGATGTAAGAATTATTAAGACTGACTGCCTGCTTCTAGATTGTTAAATTTTTATTTAAATGCATGTAGTATAGAAATGATTAGTCTAAAACTATTGATTATTAATATAGCAAGACTATTCTAATGAAAGGACACTTTTAGTTAGCCTTTCAAACTGATATTGCCCTTATTAACTCTGTTATATTAGTAGCAATTGTTAAAAAGACAATTTTAAGCAGTCTACAGAGTTCAAAATAATATTTATCTACTCTGACTTCCAGAATTCTAGGTTACTGTTAAGTATACAATATCCAATATACTTTTCTCCTTTTACCTTATAAAGCTCAATCACTTCACGTAGTGACCTATTTGTAACTGTTTATTCTATTTGCAAAATATTGTTGAAAAATGGTGCGATAAAGAACGCAACCCTAGAATTAGCTTGCCATCCATGCTGAGGCTGAATGTCCTTGTTTGTGACTGTAATACATGTTTCAATGTAGGAGAACTTTGGAAATAAAACTAGATATCACACATAAGCATTCAATGCTGGACAGGAACAGTAGCAGGACTAAGTAAATACTAAATAAATGATAGCTGTCATGATGACGAGGGGAAGGAGGGGGAAAGAGATGGAAATCAGCAGAAAGGACATAGGGGGAGGAAAGGAAGAGGAGAGGGGACTTAGGAGAAAGGACAACGATTCCCAGACACCAGGATAGACGCTGCTTTGAGACCCTTACAGCAACTGATATGAACCTATAATGAATTATTTTGAAAACATCAGGAAGTAAATTTTTTTCTGCAGTTGCTAAAGAATCTTTTAGAAAAATGATGTGAGTATAAATCAACAGAAATATTTGCTGCTAAATTCCTGTGTGCTTTGCTTTGCCTTGTCTCTCCTCTCCTCTCCTCTCCTCTCCTCTCCTCTCCTCTCCTCTTTATTTGTCGCAGACATGGTCGCATAACTCCCTGGCTTTGCAGTCTTGGGTAAATCATTACATTGCTTATAAAGGGATGATAACTAATACTCTTTAATTTGTCTATTTTAATAAATAGAGATGTTTTAAGAGTTTCTTTTTTCACATAAATTAAACTTGTAATTAGACGTTCAATTAAACTTTTTTTAACTATCTTTCTGAACCAAATTAACCTGTAAATAATTTCATCAAGCTTTTGTAGGTTATTATCAGTAAATGCAGCATACATGATTTTAATTCTATCTCTTACTTTCTTTCCTCCCTCTCTGCTACCTTCTTTTTCTGTTTTTTTTTTTTGTTGTTGTTGTTGTTATTCTCTCTTCTCTTTTCTTTTTCAGACATGTAATCTGATAAAGTTATTTTTTTTTCAATTTTATTATCTGCAGGACCAGCCTATCAACATGCATATGAACTTATAATTAGTTTGGAATGAGTACACCTGAGCGCAGAATTCAGCATTTATTTTTAAAATAAACTTTATTTGAAAGTTATAATGTCAAGAGACTTTTGAAAGTCTTTGTTTATATTATTTTACATATTCAGTAGCTATTTAAAAGAGATCTCTCTATTTTAATTTATCTCTGCTTAAAATGCCAATGCTCTTGTTAAAAATCGTGATTGAAAATAAAATGGAGTAAAAGCTGATCCTAAGACTAAAATGAAAGTAAACCCAAACAAAACAACGATGACACCAATCCAAACCACTTTCCAAATGCCTTTTGTCATACTGCAAGGCCCTGAAATAGAGTTTTCTATTCCTGTCACATCCAGTTGCAGGATTGACCAGAAGTGGACCTCGTTCCAGTTAGATGAAGTGAGATTATACTGAAAGCTGCTGATCTGTTTTCAGAAGAATCGTTACAGTCCTTGAGAGAAATAGCTTAGAGTAATAGAATTTTAGCAGAAATGAATCTTCTACTACCTGGGAAAAATAGTTATAGTTATAGAGACTTGAGATGCCGAGCTTGCAATTTTGACCATGGTCTATGAAATTAGGACATAGATGGAGGGAAATACATTTAAAGTGTGTGTGTGTGTGTGTGTGTGTGTGTGTGTGTGTGTGTGTGTGTGTTTAGCAAAAACAACTTAACCCCTGAGAGTTGTACCATCTCAGTTTTTTCTCTAAACAGCTCTTAGAAAATTATTTCTGGCAAAGAATTTGGCTTATGTTTCACCTCACAGTAATACCTCCTTCTTCTCTGGCTAACCCAAATGATGAACAGGAGATGGGCTCTTTGGTGAAAGCTGTATCCTGAGGGATTCATTTTAAAATTAATGTTCTCTTGAAAATATTAAATTGATTAGTATCTAGAGTCCAATGCTAAGCAACTTGAATCCAGAATACTAGTTCTGGATCCAAATTGAGTAGTACTCATTGAATCCATAATAACTGCTTAGAATCACTTTTAGTTTAATAATTTATTTCTTAACTAAGTTCTTTACATTTTAGCTAAGTATATTCAGGTGAAATTGCTGCAGGCAAAAAATAAATAAACAAAAGGCTTGGAAACGAGAGGTAGTATTAATGTAAAAATGAGGAGTTGTCCTTTACAAACTTCTCCAAAAAAAGCAAGCAAAGACATTATGAGAAGTTCATGTCCACAGTTTTATATTCTAATGTAGACAATTATTTTATGTTTATAACAATGGGTCAAAATAAATTATAAATCACATATTTTGAGTAAGTGAAATATAAACTAAACTTAATCATCTTATGAACTGTGTCTTTGTTAGCTTGCAATTAAATAATGTCAAATTTGCAAAATCAAGTCAATGAAAATCAATTGATAAGCCGGGCGTGGTGGCTCACACTTGTAATACCAGCATCCGGGAGGCTGAGACCGGAGGATCCGGGTTCGCGGCCAGTCTCAGCTACCTAGTGAGGCCCTCCGCAACTTAGTGAGACCCGGTTTCAAAATAAAGAATAAAAATAGGGCTGCGGGTATAGCTCGGAGTAGAATGCCCCTGAGTTCAATCCCTAGTACCACAAAAAAAAAAAAAAAAAAAAAAAAAAAAAAAAAAAAAAAAAAAAAAAAAAAAAAAGATAATTTGCTAATTTCTTTTTTCTCTTTCTTTTTTTTTTTTTTTATACTAGGGATTGAACTTACAGGCATTCTATCTCAGAGCTACACTGCACACTCAGATGTCTTTTTTTATTTTATTTTAATTTGAAGCAAGTGGGTCATGATGGTGCACACTTGTAATCCCAGTACTTGGGAGGCTGAGACCAGAGGGTCCGAGTTCATGGCCAGCCTCAGCTACTCAGTGAGGCCCTCCAGAATTTAGTGAGACCCTGTTTCAAAATAAAGAATAAAAAATAGGGCTGGGGGTTTAGTTTGGAGGTAGAATGCCCCTGAGTTCAATACCCAGTACAGCAAAATAATAATAAAAAAAAATAATAATAATTTGAGGCAGAATTTCACCAAGTTGCTGAGGGCCTTCCTAAGTTCCTGAAGCTGGACTCAAACCTAGAATCCTCCAGTTTAGCCTCTCAAATACTGCAATTACAGGTATGCGCTACCATGCCCAGCAATTACTATTTTCTTGAATAAATGTGTTTCAGTCTAACAAAAGAGAACAGAGGCTCCGGAGCTGGTCACAGACCTGTAGATTTGCTAAACTTGTCCTCACTACCACACTCTACCTTTCCTGACTCTTATGATTCCATTGGGAAATAATTGCTTCCAAATGAATAGTTATATCACCACTTGTGACATATTAGCATATTCCAAGTAGTGGATAGCACCTCCAAATGTTTCTTTTTATCCCTTCCTGTATGTGTTAAGAATATTTAACATGAGATATACCATTTTAAGACAATTTTAAGTATACCGCACAGTCCTATTAACGATAGGACTAAACCTTAAATATAAATATTTGTATACAATATTTTCATACATTGTGGCTCATTAAAATATTTGAGAGTATTACTTTTAAAATCTGCTTTTTGGAAGTCTATTTACTACTAAAAGTAGTTCAAAGCAAAGAGAATTGACTCTATTCTATGACTCATTAAAATATTGAAACATGAGAAGAATAAAAAGATTCCTAGGTACAAAAGCTATATACCGTATTGCCTTGTTTTTCAACAAATCAGAATATTCTAATATTTATTCAGACTTAAGCCATGGAAACAGATGTTTCTACACAGAAAAGAAAACCCTGAATTGTTGGATTGTTCTGGTACAACTGGGCTCAAACAGACACTCGAGGGTTTAAGAGGGAATGCCATGACCAACAAATCCAGATGCTCTTTGAGCTCAGCTAAATCCAACAGAAACACTGAGCTTTATACTTTTACCCTTGAGATGGCTTGAATTCAATAGCTATTTGCAGAGCTATGTGAGGGTGAGACCAAAAGAAATAAATAAATAAAAATGAATGTACCATGTAAAATAGTGCTTCAAATAACATATTGCTTTGAAGACATTTATTCCAATTTTTAAGGCTTTCTTTCTTTCCTACAAGTTTAGCTCATTAAAAGAATATTGCCCTTTTAAAAAATACAAACTTTCTTTTTCATAAGAACAACATAAATATACCCTATACAATCACATTCTTTGGAAACTGATAGTGAATAAAAAGGGCATTGTGTAGACCATCAGGATTTCTTTTTCTGCTCAGTGTGCCTGAACTATGTAATTATCTTAGGTGTTGTTATAAACCCAGCATTTACAATATGCATTCATCTGAGGATAAAGTAATAGCGTGTATCACTGAAGAAAAAAGTTTTTTTTTTTTTTTTTTTTCTAGGAGATATTTTTTCTCCATCAATGAATTTATACTGTGGAAGAAGCAGGAGGGTAAATTCTATGTAATCCACTGCCGACAACAAGGCCAAACTTCTCTAAACAACACATCTAAAAGTAGTAGTAACAGTTTATCTTATTTCTGGTGCATGTAATGTGATTAATTATATAACTACTATGTTTGGGGATTTTATGCTTTCTAGGTGTATTATTTTAGTGATTCGTACATGGGCATTGTTGTTCATGGTCTTCCATAGAAAATTAAAATGCTTTTATGACATGCTACCTGAATTAATAGCATTTTACCTCTTTCAGATTGCCCTGTGGTACAAGTTTAGGGTTATTTAAAAATGGTTTCTTTAGGAATTTGTAGAATAGATCATGAGGTTGTCGATAAAATGTCCTAAAAATTATTGCTGAGAAACTGTGTTCATTTCTTCAATTGCTATTGGTTTTCATTGTCTTTGCTTACACACACACACACACACACACACACACACACACACACACACACACCACATACTTACTTGTAATTCCTCAGCAGTCTGTAGACCAATACATCTTCAAACTCAGTCTGACTGTCATCAGAATATAACAAAAGGAAGTTCATACTTAACATACCAAAAATGTTGAACTCCCAAAGACATCAGCCCTTTCTTTTTATTGCCTCAGCATACAACCAATTTATTAATTTCAACACATTTTCATTAATATTGGTAACTAGTCTGAACAGGATGGGGAGCACAGTAGAAATTAAGCCTGCCCTCATGATATTTAGAGTCTAGTTGGGGAGACATATTACAAATGAAAACAGAAGCATACAATGATACCATAACCGATTATGTGTGTTACAGACATTTTATTGTAATGGTTTAATCAAATGGGGAGTTATGTTCTCATATTAAACAGGCTCTGTTGTGATGGATTATAATCCCCATAGATTGCTACACCAATACAAGTATATCTCATTTTTAAACAATTGAAATGTGGAGTGGGAATTATGCTTTTTGTTTTTTCTCTTCTTTTTTTTTTTTTTGTGCTGGGGATAGAACCCAGTGGCATTCTACTTCCAAGCTATACCCATCCATATATATGTATGGTCTCACTAAGTTTCTGAGGGCCTCACTAAGTTGCTGAAGCTGGCCTGGAACCTGCAATCTTCCCGTTTTAGTCTCCCAAGTACTATAATTACAGGCATTCATCACCATGCCTGGCTATGCTTTTTCTCTTGATTATGGTGGGATTCAACTCTGGCTAAAGTGATACTATGTGATTTCCATGCTTACATCCTAAACGGAAATGAAGCTTCCTCCTGGTCACTTTGGGCTGATGGAGTTTGGAAAGCAGTCATCACATGGTACAGGTGCCAAGCAGACGTGCAGACTATCTGGGTGCCGGGTCCCAGCCCCAGCCCCAGCCCCAAGGCTGGTGAAACACTTAGCCAAGAGTCAGCATCAACGTCTTGTATTTTCTGAGTATGTCTCAGATGTCCCCAGCTGACACTGCATGAAACTGGGAGGATAAAGTTTTGGTATTTGTAAGTAGGGTTCTAGCAAAAGCAACACAAAACAGAATACACACACACACACATGCATACACACACACACACACATGCATACACACACACACACACACACTTATGAGTAAACTTGTCAGTGGCTTTGGTAATGATTGGAAAGTAGGCAAAAGAAAGCTTGAAAAATCTTGATGAGAGAGTTAACAAAAGTCAGGAAGTGAGAGATTATTCATAGAAGATTGTTGATGGTCCTCAAAAAAGACACTGCAGGGACAAGTTTAGGAATAGTAAGAAAAATCCTCCTGGAGGCTGGAGGCACTTGTCATGTGGTAATAGAAAATTTTGAAACTCTGTCACCTGAAGTAGCAGGAGAAATAGAATATCTGTTTGAGGAACTTGACTGCTGTTGAAGATGGTTGCGAAGCAAGTACTGAAAACGCAGCCTGGTTCTCTATGCAGCCTACAGTAAAATAAGAAAAGAAGGAGTTAGGTTAAACAAAAGGACTATTTTTTGAAAGCAAGCCAGGACTTGCTGAGTTAAAAAAGAAAAGGTGTGTCTCATTTCGTGGCTGTTAAAAAAAGATGAAAAATAAAATTACCAATTCCAATCTGAAAGACATGTATGGGGAAGGAGGGGGGGGGGAGGTGGTACCTGGAGGGAAAACGTTCTAAGAGTGGGGTGCATGTAAGTTCCTTTCACTCTATCCCCAGGGATGATGTATCATTGCATCAGATCAAAGTATGTGTATAGAAAATACCACGCTCAGGGTAGAATACATACTATAGACAAGTGGGACCATGGTGACTGCAGGATGTCTTCTTTTTTTGCCTTGCTGTCTGGAGCATGCTGCTCCTGTGCCCCTGTTCCCACCACAGGAGATCCATCTCTGGGTGTTGCACCCCTTCCCATTCAGAAGGAAGATGGAGCAAAGGGCTGAAGCCCCAGTGGTTAGGAGACTACTTCCATGTCAAAATTAGTGAGAGAACTCCTTACCTCACTGGTTTCTTGTAAGGATTAAAAAATATTTGGTAAGTAAGGATACAACTTTTTTGACTTGTGCTTGGGATATGATGAATGTTAGAAAGTATTTGCTTAAAAGAGTAGTAAAAGCAAATGTCTGGTGAATACGTACTTCCGATCAGAAAAACAATAGTGTTGACATACTGACATACATCGTCACTATGAGCTGAGTTATGAGGTGAGACTATAATGCACTAATGAGAGCCTAAAGTGAAATAGAAAACCAATAGCTTTTGTGATAGTCCTGACTTGTTGAATTCTACTCACTTCTCGGTGGCCCCAAATGGGACATATGCGGTTAACTGGATCCAATTCCATTTAAAAAAGTAGCAGAATCTTAATGGTAAAGGAAAAGAGAAAAATGAACACTGTTGGACAACCATGGTCAGTGCCCTGCAAAAACAGTGTCATCTCCAGAGGGTGAGTACGGGGATTCTGAGCCTCATCTGAGAACCTGTAACATTTTATGCAGGACAGAATTATTGTCAAGAACTATCATACATACTCGTGGCATGATGTGTTGATAGTGTATTTTAAGGATAATATTGGGGAAAGCATAATAGGGAGACTCATAATTATTTTTGAAGACAAGCAGCATAAACTTTATCATTGAGTAATTATATGTGTATATATATTTATTTTATATACATTCACATATTTACAATGTCCAATGCTTTAATTCCTTCCATCATAATTGATTTATGCTCAATTATTATTTTTCTTTTGCCTTAGATTCTCTTTAAATTTTTTTGTTTTATGAAATAAACTATATGCTCTAGTTTTTTGACAGCTAAATATATAAATGTATATTATTTTAGGATAGGTTCAATGGCGTGAAGTTCTTATTTGATTTTTTATTCTCTTTTTAGATCTGAATATGTTATTTGAATTAGTATTTCTTAATCATTCATTGCTTTTGCTAAGTTATCTTTTACTCACACTGTTGATAAAATTGTGTACAATATACTTTTTTCAAGATTCTCTTTTGTCATTTGACTATAAGCAAACAAATACAGTATGCTCTTTAACAACAAATTTAAATATATTTTATTTTCAAAAGCAATTTGATTACAAAAACATTCTGAAAAGAGTATAAAGGGTTCTTACATATCCCTCTCTACTCAGTTTCTCTTTTTAAGATCTTAATTTAGGTCTCTCACTCTAAAGAGGGCATCTTTCACAAAAATTAACTCAAAGTGGATTATAGGCTTAAATGAAAACCCCACACTAGAAAAAAGACATTGTCTACTCTTTGACCAATATCATACTATTTTGCTTAGCTGCTTCTTCTTTGATGTTGGGTGCTATGAGTCTTTTACTTCTCATGTAAACTTTGGAAGCACGTTGTTGATATACAAAATTGTTTGCTCAGGTTTGGGTTGGCATTTCATTAATCTAGAAACCAAATTGGGGAAAAAAAACATCTTGACAATATTGAGCCTTCCTATCCATGATCATGGAATGATTTTTAACTCATTTAATTCTTCTTCTATTTACTTCATTAGAACTTTGTGGATTTTCTGACATAGATCATACACATGTCTTGTGAGATTTATTTCTAAATATTCCATTTTAGAGGGAGCTGATGTAAATGGTTTGTGTTTTTAATTTCAAATTCTACTTCTTCATTGCGCACCTATTGGAAAGTTGTAAATGTCTGTATATTAACTTTGAATCTTACATACTTACTATAATGGCATATTATGTCCAGCACTTTTTGTTGTTGATTCCTTCATATTTTTACATGGGCAATGATGTTATTTGTGAATAACATCAGTTTTACTTCTTTTTTCTTCCCAGCTTGTATACTTTTAATTTTTTTCCCATATATGTTACTGCATTAGCTAGGACTTCCAGTATGACTTTGACAAAGACTGGTGAGAAGAAACATCCTTTTCCTATTCTTGATCATAGCAGAGAATCTTTTGGTTTTTCCCCATTAAGTATGAGGTTATTCATAGTGATTTATTTTAGATATTTCCCATCATTTTATCATAATAAGAAAATTTCCGCTAGTCCTAGATTACTGATAGTTTTTTTTTTTTTTTCTTACAAGTGGATGTTTTATCAACTATTTATCTTTCTTTTTTTTTTTTTGTGGTACTGGAGATTGAACCCAGGGACATTCTACCTCTGAGCTATACCACCAACCCTACTTTTTATTCTTTATTTTGAAACAGGGTCTGACTAAGTTGCAAAGGGTCTCACTAAGTAGTTGAGGCTGGCCATAAACCTATGATCCTCCTGTCTCAGCCTCCCAGTACTGGGATTACAAGCATACACCACCACTCTTGGCTAAATATTTTCCTTCATCTTTTCATATGATTAGTAATTTTTCCTGCTTACCTTCAAAGTGACAGATTATATTAACTATAGTTTCCTTTCCTTTTAATGTTTTTATTTGACATTGGCATTAGAGTAATTCTGACCTCATAGAATGAGTTAGGAAGTATTCACTTGCTTCTATCGTCTGGAATAGATTGTTACCTATGTTTGTCAGCTTTTCTTTTAGGATGATGGTATAATTGCTTCTGTGTACTTGGTGTGGTTCAGTGTTCTTATATATCAAGCAGAAATTACGTAGATGGAGAATTACTGGAAGCAATTGGCAAAGATAATTTTTAGATAATCATTCCCATTGCTAAATTTACAGGATTGCTTCTGACCATGCCTTCTATTTCCTCAATGGAAGATAATGAGTTTTCCACTAACCCCTTCCTCTGTACCAATAATATGACCTAAATATCTAAATATTTATTACTTCTTTAAATAATGATTCTAATATCCAATTACTATTTAAGGAATTTAGAGAGGCTCAGAAGGACGAGACAGAGTTGAATTTCTGTGTGTTGGGGTCTTAGCTGGGCCCGGCTAGACCTCGCCTCAAATTGGCGCCTGGCAGAGTGCCAGGAGCAGCTGCAGGTGGTAACAGCCTAGGGCTGCGCCACGCTGGAGCGCATGCACCAGCACGCCCGGCCCGCGGCCTGAGAGTGCTCCCAGGTGAGAGCTGGATGCAGGCACCTCTGGCTCAAGCCCTGTTTGGCTTTAAGAGTCTCAACCCTCGCCCTAGGGGAATGGATGACTACAATTTCAAGGAATGGCTACGAAGAACGAGAGTGGGTGAGAGAGACGATTGCAACCAGAGAGATGGTTACTGTCAGGGTTAAGAGAAGGATTACTGTCACTGTCACTGTTACTGCTTGGGCAACGTCCTCGGTCCCAGAGAGAGAGAGATACAGAGAGAGAGGTACAATAAAAGAAGCCTGAACCAGCAACTCGTGATTATCGTCTCCATTGGGTCCTCACGATTGAGGGTCCAGCGGGGGACGGTATTTCTGTATTATAATTTATCTAGCATAGTATGGAGAGAGATTTTTAGGGAATAGAAATTAAAGGGTAGGAACTATTTACTGTATCTTCCTTTATTCTCTTTCTAGTTTTTTTTTCTTTAGAAATCATACATATATGCCTCCCTAAAGCTTTCAATATTATTAGTCACCTGCCAATGTGAATATAAAATTCTAGAATGTGACATATGTAAGAGAGAAAAGCAGATATATGCATTTATTTTTTCAAAATGTTTTGATCACTCTCTTCACTCTCTTCCAAATGGTGACCAAACAAAGTTACTGATTTATGTTAAGCTATGCAATTTTACATATCTACAGAGGTTCGATGCTCAACTCTTTCAAATATTTGCAGCGTTAATATATAAATATATACTTATATTTGAAATCTACAAAAGACAGATATATGAGTGTGCATATGAGAAGCGTCAATGTCATCAGGAATTTCTGAACACCTCTATCTCAAAACTTAGGAATCAAAAACGTAGCAGGTGAAAAGTGTGTTATATTATTTAAATATTTACAGGTCTGAGTTTTTCTGTTAACTCGAGTCAAACCAGAGCAGGTGAGAAACAAGTTTCTGTGTTTTGCAGCCTCTTTTCTATTCTGTGTTCTGACCTCTTCCAAACATGAGTGAGTCTCGACTGAGATTCTTCCATCCTGTGATACAAATATGGGAAAGGACAGAACGCAGGCCCCGCCAGGGCTTTTCCTGTGCTTCCACCCACGTCTACCCCCAACTGTATGCTCCTAATGGAGCTAATGGGATTTGAGCATCAAACTGACTGGGAAGGGACGGGACACACGTGGGGGAAGGCTGTGCAGGACAGTGACAGGAGCGAGGTAGGCGCTCTGTTCCTCTGTTTAAGCAGCAGCCGGGGCTGTCGGCCTCCCCTCAGTTCTCACTGACAGGCCTGGAGGCCCTCCTATACACCACCCTGGACCTGCATTCATGGGCCGCTGCGACACCAGGGCCCCTTTTGTTCAGGTTGGAAAATATAGCTCCTTGTTTTGCTTCTCTCAGCTGCCATATGGCTTTGTGGAAAGTGCCTAAAAGGAAGCAAGAAGGAAAAAAAAAAAAAAAAAAGGAAGAAAGAAAGAAAAGCAAAAGAAAACACTAGCCATAAAACAGCCAACAGATGAAACTGATTTATTTTCAGCATGAAGAGATGGGGTGGAGGCTTTTCAGAAATATAAAACCTTGTGCTGTGCAGGCAAATGGGCTGCTCATATGACAGTTCAGCTCTTGTAGACGTTGAAAGAATAACGTGGCAGAAAACAGAGGCCCCCATTGTTTAACTTAACTACTGCATCCAATTTGAATGAGATGGAATTTCCCAAGGTTAAGTAAACTGGCTGCCCAGTTGACCAGCAGACTCTAGTTTTAGTCAGACAAAATACATACGAACTTTAAAATACATAGTACACACCAGGCCTCTAGAAGTTTATCTTACCCTAAAACTCTTGCAAATAATTCCAGAGTACAAATCACTTTGAGTTCTTCTACTTTAAGCTTCTCAATTTCAGCAGTTACAGCACTCTTCTAAATTGCTTTAAAAGCCTAGTCAAATATATCTAAAGGATGGGCTTAGACATGACATTTTGTCAGGCTGTGGCGCATGTGACGAGACTGCTGAGAAAACAAACTAATGAAGGAGGTATATTTGAAAAGGCAATTTGAATAAATTTGTTAAATCGAGATGCTTCAATTGTAAGAACAAGAATGTTTGAGCTCTAGCATATCTTTCTAGAGGAGGATACCTTTTCCATTGCAGATTTAAAGTGGCCAGTGAAGAAAGTTAGTGTAATTGAGGACACAAATATCAAGAAATGAAACTGATTCTACTGATTTATAATATTTATGAACTTCTTAGTTTAGCGCTTACCTATTACTAAGACACAATGGTATTTTCTAGGAGCTCCTTATGAGTATGTAAATAATTGGAATGACTGGGTTATCTATTGTTGGCTTTTGGACTTTTATTTTAAACATAAGTTGAAATAATATCGACGGGGTACATAGGAGAAAGTAGGCATGCATATTAGAAAGCTCCTTGATTAATTTATTAAAAATATTCAGAAAGATGACTACATGTGCGTGGTCCACAGTTGTAAGTCGAGCTCTGTCACTAATAGATGAACTTTGGTGAGTCATTTCATAGCCTCTTAATTTTTTTAAATCTCAGAATTTTCCAGAATTTCTCAAAATAAACATATTCCTGTATTTAAAAAGGTGTCTTGCTGCATAGCCTTGCATTTAAAATAGATAAAATTGTTTCTGCTCTGAAAAGTGCTCTGAAAATTCTTAGATGCCTGAGGGAGGTTGTTCCAGGAGATGTGGTTCTGCTGTTCTTCTCTTCTTGGGCGGTCGCATGGTGACTGTGATGGAGAAAACAGTCATATAATTTTTAAAGTATTTAGCAGGCTAAAATTAAATTATTCCAGGAGGAAAGAAATTGAGGTTGTAAATTCACCATGGTATCTGTGTAGATTTGAAAGAGGAGGCTCAGATCCTGGTTGAGTCTATGGGGAAGCGGTTTTGCTGATTTTGCTATACACATAAATTTTAAGCACCTACGCTTTTGGCTAGATTACTAAGGGAGGTAGTATTTAAGAAGTTTTAAATCACTGAGTATAAGTTCTATTACATACTACATATATATATATATACAATATAGTAACATGTGTTATTTATATATTTTAAGTAATAGATACTTGTAACTATAAGTATTTAGGAGAAAAATTCATTGAAAAGGAATCTAAAAGCAAAGAAAAAAAATTGTTCTCTTGTTTTCCTGTTAAAGTCAGATTTATTTTTATTAAGACCACATGGCATTCAGCACTGCGGTTTAGAATTGTGAAACCAGAGAAAGGGTTATACTACCTGAAATAAAAATAGGGGTAGGGAGAGAAAAAGCAGTTGGTCTCAAACTATGTGCAGTATGTCCAAAAAGTTTTCTGTTCTGAAATGGGCAATTGCTATTAGCAATTCTTTGCGACTTTGGTCTCTATAGATCTTTCTCCGTGGCTAGCATTCTGCAGCTGTGTTAGGGAATCTTCTGTGTTCTCCTTTATCAAAAGCATTAGTTTCTTCTTTAGAAGAAATCTGGGAAGCATATGGTCTTGTGCAGATGTGCGCATGTGTAATGCCTTCTTGTCTTGGAGTTCAGAAAATGGCATGTGGCTTGGGGCTAACTTGGTGTCTGTATAATTTTTGTTCCAAATGTTGTTTGGCTCAGACAAAGCAGAAATGGAGCTGATTCTCACCTACTTTGTCAATGCTTGATCTATGGAGAATGTAGTATAAAACTGGGCTTGTATGTCCTAAGAGGAGTCAGACAAATTTTCTGTATGATATTTTGAGCCTTTAAGTTTTTTTTTTTTTTTTTTACTTCATTATCAGTTGTGACAAGAAGGTGTAAAGAAGAAAAAGGATGTCTGTCTTAACAGCTAATCTTTGAACTTTTATACTAGTAGAAATCTCCTTTTGTTCTGAGGAGTTTCAGAAGTTTTGAAAATCTGCTTTTGTTTCTCAGTGATGGAAATGCTAAGATTTATTTACTTTACTATGATTTCATGTCAATATGAGTAAAAAGCCCATATATTATTGGAACCATCATGGTTTTAATAACTTCCAAGTGAATGTCTAATTATATAAGAAAAAGTAAAAACAAAAAGCTTTAGTAAAATATCTGTCATTCTTATTTTTTAATTTATACTTTACCTGGTAGCTGTTTTAAATGCATTCCTTTTGCATTATTTTTGTAGCTTATTTTTAAAAAATCGCTTTGTGTATCTAAATTCTCTCTTTTTTTCCCTAAACTTAGTTTTTACCCCTATTAACACAATTTTAAACATGCATTAAGAGAAGATGGTCCTATGGGACATGACTAGTTGGTATACTATATCTGGTGTTTTCCAGGAGATTACTTAAAAGCATCCTCTATATTCTTTTTATAAAAAGAGTTTAGTGGAAAGTTCTATTGAAATACATAGTTGCTATTGACTTCAAAGCTACTGCAGCTGATGGAATCAAAGACGTTTATGCTGCATCCATGGTAAAATTAAAAACAATTTATATTCAAGACACAGTAACTCGCAGCCTGGTGTGGTGGCGCACACTTGTAATCCCAGTACTTGGGAGGCTGAGACCAAGGAACTGGGTTTGCAGTCAGCCTCAGCTACTTAGTGAGGCCCTCTGCAACTTAGTGAGACCCTGTTTCAAAATAAAGAATAACAAATAGGGCTGGGGATGTAACTCAGAGGTTGGAATGCCTCTGGGTTCAATCCCCAGTACTGAAAAAAAAAAAAGGCACACTAACTCTACAGGGATTTGGAGATATATACATATATATATTAAAGTCAGACATTAAGTGTTGTTATAAAACTAGAAAGTTATCTTCGGTAATTAAAGTTATTTTCACTTTCAGCACCATCTTAAGCACAAAGTATTGCTACCTTGACAGGCATCTTTCCTGGCAATAATAAAAACATGGAAGGACAGTTTAAACAAAAATAGAAGCATGCAGTAGAAGTCACTCTCCTCATTTCTTATCACCCCCTGGGAATATATGAATTCCATAGAGAGGAACTTGTATAACAAAGGTTTAGTTTAGATGGATTACATTTTGTGATGCACTCTTTATAAAGACATAATAAAACATCATATAAAAGCATAATATTTGGAAATGAGGTGGTCCTATGCTTTATGAAGTAGCAGGTCCACAACTAGTTATCTGTTCTAATAAGGTCAAAACAGGTCACACACAGTATGGTCACATACAGTTGAAGTGTCATGTACTATCAGAACTTTAGTGTCCAAACATGTCTATGAAACAAACAAATGAACAAACAACAACAACAAAAATTAAACAAATATAGATCCCACAGCTATGAAACAACTTGTTAACCACACAGAATGAGCAATAAAGCCCGTTCTGAGCTCAAAGTTCCACATCTATAAAATGGAGATATGATATCAACCTTGCGGACTATTATGTTGGTGAATAAATCGATGAATTACAAAGTACATTGTCTAGAATACAGTATATGCTCACAGTAAAGGGTAAAATATGATAAATATAGAACATCTTATCTATTTTTGTATGAATCTATAATATGCCAGGCATTGTGCTAAAGGTTAAACCTGCAGGAATTTACTTAATATTTTCAATTATTCTGTGAGGTGGTCTTAATCATGAATCTTAATTTTAAAGATGAGGATTTTAAGGTTTATTGATACTTATTTGTTTAAGTTATTGCTAACTACAGAACTGTGTGTACCACAAGCTTCTCTGCCACCCACCTTCTTCACCTCTAAAATAGTCTTCATATTGATATCCACCCATTTCTGCTAACTATGGAATTAATTTCCAAGTCATCATTATTCTTTTTCTAAATGATGCATACCTTAAACATTTATGTGTGCGATTCTAGGTTAAGCATGTGGTTCTTACCACTCCACTTATCTGATAAGAGGTGACCACTTTACATTTCGGCATTTAAATTTACCTACCTAATATTGACTGAGCTAAGCAACATAATCCAGTCAAAGGGAATCATGTATTCCTAATTTGATGCTTTTTCTCTGCTTGGGAAAGCATAAATCTGAAAGAATTAAGACAATTCCTACCTAAAGGATGTGAACAACTGGAACATTTTACTTTATGCAAGATTGAATGATGTTTGACAAACTGGTAAAAATTTTCAGCATATCTCTTTTTTGAAAATCTGAAGATTTTCACTGGAATTGCTGGCTTGCAGAAACATTGAGGACAGAAATTCCATCAATCTGAAGCAGGTGAACCCAGCAGTAGAGCCATCGGAAATATCCAGCTTGAGATTTCTCTGACCATTTGGGAACCCCAGCTGCTGCTAAAGAGCCTTTGAAAGCATTCTTCTTTTAACCTTTTGGGGTATTTTTGATTTCTGCCCTGGATATTTCTTGGCATAGAAATATTGGACTACCATTTATCTTCTGTGTTTATCTGTGTTGGTGGGGTGATTCCTAGCTTTGAATACTGGCAGGGGGATGTCTGCCTGGCTCTGAAAAGTTGTATTTATTTTTTACTTTTCTTGTTCAATTAGTCTCTCTTTCCTTTAAGAAATAAGACAATTAATCTTCCACCTCTCCTTTTTTTTTTTTGTGGTACTGGGGATTGAACTCAGGGGCTTTCTACCTCTGAGCTATACCCCCAGCTTTATTTTTTTATTCTTTATTTTGAAACCGAGTCTCACTAAGTTGTGGAGTGCCTCACTAGGTAGCTGAGGCTGGCCGCGAACCCTGATCCTCCGGTCTCAGCCTCCCGAATGCTGGGATTACAAGCGTGCGCCACCACGCCCAGCTCTCCACCTCTCCTTTTGACCTAGTCAAATATTAGATTTTATTTGGCAATAGTATCTGTATTCACATCTATAATCTGCACAACAATTTTTATCACTAATACATATGTACATTATGCAGTTTAACAAAAACTGGAAGTGTGAAAAAACATCATTTTTTGCCTCTTAATGTGCTTATTATGACTTAAGAGTTTTTATATTTTATTTATTTGTAGTGCTACCAAGAAAAGTTTCTGAGCACGTATTTTTTTCAGCTCTGAACAGATATATCTCTCTAGTATACTATCATTTTTACCATATTTAATAAAAAACCTTTAGACAAAAGAGTCAAATTTGTTTAATTTCTATTAAAAGATTAAATTTATTTATAGATTTATCATGTTGATTTTTGTCAGTAAATTCTTTTTATGACTTACTTTAAATTATTTTTATTAATGTTCTCTATTTAGCTAGCTGCTATTTATTTAGGACCAATATTACCAATATATTGCAAAAGTATTATTTAGTTTCAATCATTACATAAAGGTTTTTTTGTTTTTGTTTTTTTGCAGTACTGGGGATTGAACTCAGGGGCATTCTACCTCCGAGCTACACCCCCCAGCCCTATTTTTTATTCTTTATTTTGAAATCGAGTCTCACTAAGTTGCGGAGTGCCTCACTAGGTAGCTGAGGCCGGCTGCGAACCCAGATCCTCCAGTCTCAGACTCCCAAATGCTGGGATTACAGGTGTGCACCACCACGCCCGACATTACATAAAGATTTAAAGAAAAAAACTGAAATCATCCGCAATTCTTACCCAACAATGTGACCCTCCATTGGTTTACATTCTCAGCATAGTAAATAGACCTATACATAAAAGTATAACCACTTGCATAGGAAAATTGATGGTATAGCTAAAACGTACTTCAGGAAATTAATATTTGGGCTGGTTTTGTGTGTGCATGTTTTTTCTGTCTACATGTGAGTGTGCTTGGTTGGATTGGTTTTGTTCTTAATTTCTCCAGAATTTCAATGTTGATGATATCAAGATATAGTTATTCTAGAGGAATAGGCCAATTCCTGAATGGAGGCTGAGCAACTGATTGGCTTAGATACAGTCACTTTTCTGCTCCACTACTACTGGTCTTCCTTGTAACACCGTGTAACTTCTATAGATAAGCTAAAAAAATTATTGGTGTTCCTCAGTTATTATAGTAGTCAGAATATTAGAAATTCCTGAACACAGGCTGAAGGCTACATAACATATTAAATTATAATAAAGGATATTAAATTTCTAAAAAGAGCAAACCAAATATTGATTCTTTTAGAAATTTTTCTCAATTGAAATTGAGCAGAAGTCCTCCATTATATTGCTGTAAAACAACATTTCTAAAATATAAAATTTTATACAATGAAAAGAATATGTATTTTCCCTAAGTGACATGGCTGCATGACTAATTAATTTATAAGTGACCACCTCATTAAATTATAGTAGATGACATTTCATACTTGTTGTTGTGTCATTATGATTTTATAAGTCTGGTTCTTCTAGATTTTGCTTAATATTATCCCAAGCTCTCTATTTTCTTGCACATGAA
This sequence comes from Graphiurus murinus, assembly GCA_004027655.1. Lineage (NCBI taxonomy): Eukaryota > Metazoa > Chordata > Mammalia > Rodentia > Gliridae > Graphiurus > Graphiurus murinus. The sequence continues at coordinate 98,276 of PVLC010000256.1, forward strand.
ATATAGCCTTTGATAGTTATCACATTTAATGAAGAAGTCAATCAAGATCCACCTTGCGTATTCCCTCTAAAATATTAGTAAGCTTTGTAGAGCATAGAAATCCTAGTTTATGTCTATGTAGAGAAAATAAACATAAAAATACTCTCATGTTTTCTCCTTGAATTGATGTCACAGACGTACTCGAAGATACATGAAAGAAAACAAAGCACAATTGTTTTATGTTAACAAAGGTGCCTATTAAAATAGCTAGAAGATAAATGAAACGTATATTCTAGTTCTATAATTAAAAATATATAGTCTACATTAATAAAATTTACTTTCACTAGGAGAAGCAAGAAAATTCTTCTTTCTGATTAAGGACACAGTTGTTGTAATCTAATTTTAGATTAGATTGGGGTAAACAGTAGATTCAGGCAAGGCTGAAACTGACAAAAGCCTGTTATATAGAGCACATAGAATATGCTAAGAATAGGATGGAAGAAAACGTTGGCAATTGTTCCTAAACTTTGCGATAGAATTTCACTTGAAATCAGTGAGTGATTCATTCCCTTCTTTCTCCTGGCGTCCCACTTCTGTAGACTGAACAACAGACCGTAACATCCTGGTTTGTATCTGGTGAAAGGACTCTGAAGGAGCGGAAGCATCGACAGCAAGGAAAACTTGATTGCATCAAAGGAAAACGAGTGGGAAAAGATATAGGAATAAAAATTGCACATTGATAATCAGGAAAAGCGAGACTTTCCCCCATCTCTGCCTGGATCACCTTCACCAGGGAACCCCATTGCACAGCTGCGGTGAATTGGCGCTGGGAGCCCTCAGCTCTGACACCATCACCTTGGCATCCCCTTCTCAGGACCCCAGCTCGACCGCTTGAAATGTTCTCACTGAACTAAAAGATAGTATTAGTCAGAGGTCTATTGTTTAATCACCGTGCAAATACTTCAGCTACGGGTTGCCTATGATCCAAGCACAGTTGCTGGATTTCTCAAGTTCTGATTTTTTAAAAAATCAAGATGAGTAAAACATCCAAATACTGTTCTTATCCCGCTAGCGTGTGTGGGGGGTAGATGGCTGAACTGTGGGTGGCCGCGCCTCAAGAGTGTGGGCTTGGATGCTTGTGTTGCTTCCAGTCTCACTATGATGCACAGATGAAGGTCTACAAAATAAACATGATCCAAACCCTGTGAAAATAAATTAGCAAACATATAATCTAAAGGACTTTCCTTGCTCAAGAATCGTACTGTAACAAGAAAGATGTCTACGTCGCAAAAACATCTTTTTATTTTATTTTATTTTTTGGTGGTACTGGGGATTGAACTCAGGGGCATTCTACCTTCGAGCTACACCCCCAGCCCTATTTTTTAATCTTTATTTTGAAACAGGGTCACACTAAGTTGTGGAGTGCCTCACTAGGTAGCTGAGGCTGGCCGCGAACCCGGATCCTCCAGTCATAGCCTCCTGAATGCTGGGATTACAAGCGTGCGCCACAACACCCAGCTGCAAAAACATCTTTTTGTCTTAACTTTTTCAAAATTAATCACTTACAGAACTGCCTTATTTCCATTATTGAAGAATTTCTTGCTACATATCCAATATAGATATAGCAAAAAAAATATATATATATATACATAAATACACACACACACACACACACACACACACACACACACACATGTATTCATTTTAACAGCTCTGACCTAATAATTATGGAAGTAGTCAGTCTTATCTGATCTTCTGAACCCAGAGATAGAGTATAGCCAGAAGAAAATAAAAATGCTTAATTAAGTTCTTATAGTCAACAAGTTTTCAAAGCAGCTTTATTATATCTAGAAGCCTAAATTTTTATCTTACTATTAACAATTACAACTCTTAAGCAATTTCAGTCTAGAAAACACTCTTTTCTAGTTTTTAGGTTTAAGCACCACAAAGATTGTTTTCAAGTGTGAAAGAACTACCTTGGAAACTGAAAACACTCCAAGTACTTTTCATTGTAGTAGCAGTGGTTAATTGCCCCAATAATGTTGCATGATAGCCATACAAACGCGATGACATACAATAATGTGACAATACATATTCTGGACCGCGGTACTGTGAGTGGGTTGGACAATTCCGCTGGGATTGGTTGGGCTTACTCTTGTGTCTGTATTCAGCTGCATCTCAGCTACACGTTGGCCTGGCTGACCTTGGTCAAGCTTCTCTCAGGCCTGGGCTTTGAGTGGCACAACTGGCTATGCTGTGCTCTGTTCCTTGTTCTAATAATGTGGGGGGAAAGTAAGAGAAAAAAAATGGAAGGGCCTTCAACTCTGCTGAAAGCTATCTGTAAGCCCAGGGTCAGCATGGGGGGGCATGGTCAAGTGCGTACAATTCAAGACCATTGATAGCGCCAGTCTATACCAGTGGTCTGCAGTTTAGCTTGAGCTCTCACTAACAAATTTCTTCATCATTATTTTTAATTTCATGCTTTTACTGGTGAGTTCAGAGGAAACAGGGAAATATTTTCTGTGATTTGAGGGAAGAGATGTAGCCAGATGTTAAATCTGAGCCAGGTACAGTGGCACACACCTTTAATCTAGTACTTGAGAGGCTGAGACAAGAGGTTTACAGTTTTGAGATCAGTCTCAGCAAACTAGTGAGACACACAGCAACTTAGTGAGACTGTTTCAAAATTAAAAAACTAAAAGGTCAGAGAATATTAACTCAGAAGTAGATGGCTTCTGGATCCAAAAAAACTATAGATAGATAGATAGATAGATAGATAGATAGATAGATAGATAGATATGACCTGTAAAAACATAAGTATTATATAATGAACATTACATTATAATTATATATTTAATAATATATATGGTATATAACCTATATATACATATACACACAGATATATATGTATATAACCTATAGTTTGAGCATAAAGCATTATCACATGATCTTTACTTTCTTAGGAAGCATGGCTCCCAGTTTGATATTTGAGAAGAATAAAAAGTAAAAACATTTTACCCAAGGCACAAGAAAAAATGTCTTATTATTATTATTATTATTATTATTATTATTATTATTGTTGTTGTTGTTATTGATACTAGGAATTGGACCCAGGGACATTCTACTTCTGAGCTAGAATCCTAACTCTTTTTGCTTTTTATTTTCAAACAGGATACAGTAAGTTGCTAAAACTGACCTTGAACTTTCGATCTTCCTGTTTCAAGTACTGGGATTATATTTTTTTTAAGAAAATATTTTGAAGAGTATAAAATTCATCTTAAATTAAATCCAAAGTGTATAAATCATCTTTCATGTACCAGGCATGAGATCCTACTTGCTGGACACTTGGTATTAACACACAAAGGATATGTCATAAGTCAGCCCTCCTCAAAAGAAAAAAAGTATTCTTGCACCACCTGAAGCTTCCGTTAATATCCACATTCTGATTCAGTGGGACTGTGGGGAGGCACAGAATTCTTCATTTCTCCTTGAGGATGCTCTTACTCGTGGTCCATGGGCATCACCTTTCAGCACGGTGATAAATGATACTGTTAACAAACAGAGCTTGATGTAGGCAGTAAGAGGGAGGCCTGTGAACAGATGAAGTAGTCTGTGTAAATACAATCAGAGAAATAAGCAGAGGACAGAAGAACTGAAGGGAGCTGTTAACCTTGTTTGCATTGGACCACGGAATACATGGCGCTACCCGATGAAACAGAATCAGGGAAGTAGGGGTACTCCTACATGGACAGACCGTGATGCAGCCGGGATGGGGAAGGTATGCCACCCGAGGCTGTGCCTAATCTGCCTGATCGTGAGTGCAGGTGACAGGAGCCATCTGCCTATCTGCAGACTTGAGGCGGACCATTAACTTGATGAGATATGCTTTGCAGTACTGCCACCCTTGTGACCAAGTTAAGAAGCCAAAGGAGAGTCACCCTTGCGATCACTGTAGAGGTAATTCCAGTGGCACCCCATGTCAAGAGTCTGGATGAATGTGATGACAGGCAGCTTGTCCAAATGGACTCCAGACACACGTCGCAGGTAGGAACAAGATGCGTTATGATTGATTAGCTGAGTAAAGGAAAGTAATGGAAACGCGTTAACATGTTTAGCGAGATACTTATGGATGCAAAAGAATGCGCATGTGGAAACTTACTTCTCAAAGGAGAGGAGAGGGAATCCATCATTGAGGAAATCTCAAAAGAGATCAGGAGGGAAGAATGTAAACTATATTTCGGTCCAAAAGACTTGTTATGCAAAAAGACTCTAGCCAGGAAAAGGGAATGGTTAACACTTAAGTAGCCAAATTTATTTTTCAGTTTTTTCATCTTCTTTTCAGTTAAACTTCTGGATCTATTCTAGAGTCATGTCTTAGCAGACGATTCGTGTGTTGTTGGTGACTATTTCTTCAGAAGATGATCTAGCAATGAAGCCTTTGGAGCTTCAGATTGGCACCTCTCTCTACTCAAGATGAGGTCTGGTTCTCATTCCTTCCTGATTTTATTTTTGGAACCAAGCCTTCCTGGCTTGGTAAGTCTGCCAATCACATTGCCCACATTGTCAACCTGGGAACCAGCAGCTTTGGCTAAGGCAGTCAGAGTTGTCTTGAGTTGTCTATGTTGTTCTAAGACACCCATCTCTTCTCCAGGGTCCTAGATCTTAAGTGGGTTGGTGGAGGGCAGCTTAGAGCTGCCACGACATATTTGAAGCCTAATCATAGGAAGAGAAGAATGGCTGGAGCGAGAATTCTATTGGCATCTTTTGGGTCCCTGGATCCAGTCCCTGCTTAAAGCCTGTCTATATTGAACTAGGTACATAATTCAATACCTTCTTTCTCTCTCTCTCTCTCTCTCTCTCTCTCTCTCTCTCTCTGAAACTGAGGGCTGATTCCAATGGCATTCTATCTCTGAGCTACAACCTCAGCCCTATATTATTATTATTATTATTATTATTATTATTATTATTTTTAACTTTGAAACAGGGTCTTGCTAAGCTGCAAAGGACTTCCCTAAGTGGCTAAGACTGGCCACCAACCTGCGATCCTCCTGTCTCAGGCTCCCAAGTACTGGGATTACACGCAGGTGCCACTATGTCAGTCTGGTACCTTCCTTTTATAGTGTTCAATCTGTTCTGGGGTAGAATTTTGTGTCTTGTAAAAAGAGGCTTCTGGGATAACATCTACAGACAGTAAATAAATGAATCTGCTTCTCCAATTTCAGTGGGCAAAATTCTTACTTGTTCTTAGACTCTGTAATCATATGACTCATGCTAGCTCCAGGAAGAATGTCAGAAAGAAAATCTAAATTTGTAACACTCCATTTTTTTTGGGGGGGGGGGGTCAGGGCTGATGCCTTTATTCCATGCATTCTTTTCAACAGATGCAGGAGTATTTTTGAAAGGAAAAGAAGCACCATCAAGTGACTTTATTTTGTTTCCTGGAAGGAACTAACTCTGGAAGCAGGCTGAAGAAGACTGATTTCACAGAAATCAATAGGTGTTTACTTTTTTTTATTTCAAGGGATATTATAGTATCTCCAAATACAATATATATAAGCAAATTAATAACACGAGAAATATCGAAGATCAGAAAGAACAAAGAGAGTCCATCAGCAGCTCCTGACCACCTGGGCAGAAAAGGAAGTGAGCAGAATGGTAAAGGGAGGAGAGTGCGGGGCAAGAGGGGCTTAAACAGGAAGGAAAGACTCATCATCATCTGCCAAGGGTCAAAGTGTCAATCATCTGCTGCCTTTACTCACTACCTGAAAACCCTTGACCATCTCAGAAGCCCTTATTAAAAGATATGTTCTTCAATTATATACCAGAAAAAAGCAAGCGATATTTTTTTTAGAAATACTATAATATCTTGAAAGTTTTTTTTTTCCCAAAATGTTTTGCAAATGCACAAAAGATAAAAAGGCACAGAGCAGGTTTAAGGTAACAGTTTGACTAATAGGTAATTGCATAAAGGAGAAAAAGGTAATCCCAGTACTTGGGAGACTGAGACTGGAGGATCCAGATTTGCAGCCAGCCTTAGCTACTTAGTGAGGCTTTCTGCAACTTAGTGAGACCCTGTTTCAAAATAAAAAGTAAAAAGTAGGACAGGGAGTATAGCTAGGAGGTAAAATGCCCCTGGGTTCAATCCCTAGTACTGCAAAAAAAGGGAGAGACAAAGCTCAAAGCGTTATGTTTGACCAAATTACAGCCGGTTTGGGATGCTGGTGGTTGCCATTTTTGGAAACAAAATATTAAACTTCCAAATTCTTCCCACTTTTAAATCAAGCTGAGTACTTTCCATGTAAACTCCTTTGAGATTTTGATAACTACTCAGGCCCAAATTTTTGTATTGAAAAAGCATATGTGTGTTATTCCTTTTACAAGCCAGTGGCATAACATAGCCTACGAGAGTCAAAAGCAAATTCCACAAGAGAAGAGTCATTGAAATGACTGTAGAGGAGTATTTTCCTTCTGTGGATTCCAAATTCTTTGAATAGCAAGTTACTGGTAGTCTATATAATGAATGCAGAATTAAATTCCTAGTTTTTTTTTCTCCTAAAAAAAAAAGTATATTAGGTAATTTGCTCTCAAAAACTGTCCAACAAATATATAAATCTTTGTTTCCTGATCTTACAAACAGATATATTTCTTTTTCTAAATGAGAATTGTTTAAAAACAGAACGATCTCTTGCCCGGTCCTATACAATATTTCACATTTGCATTCATTTCCCTAATTTCTATGAAGGCAATAAATTAATTTCCAATAAGCACTACGTAGAATGTTCTATATACTCTGTCAGTATTTGTGCATTTTGAGGCCAATGGCCTGGAGTCAAACACGGTAGAAACGCAGGCAAACATAATTGCTCACTCAGCTCATCAAAGTGAAATAATTCTTAGATACTATTTAATACGTCTGGTGCTCTGTTACTCTCAATTTCTCCTATTAGAATCTTGTGAGCAAATTTTACTGATGCCTGGATAGTCATTTTGCTGCTGTTTTATGATTCTCAGTCTAGCCATTTATTCACGCACCCACCAATTTATTCCATAAACTACGGAGCCTTCATTGTGGGCGAGGCATCACCACGCCAGGCATTTGGGAGCAGAGAAGGCTGAATAATTTACAGTTCCAACTTTCAGTGAGCTTCCTAACAATGAGGTCAGAAAAGCTACCTGCTAACTATGTATAAGCTAGGATGATAAGATTGTGTAGTCAAGTGGATTGCTGTAACCAGGGGAGATACAGTAGGGCTCAGAGAAGGTGGCTTCTGAACTTTACTTTGACATACTAATGATATTTGAAAAGAGAATGGACTAATCAGATTGAAAGGATTCCTTAAGCAAATGCATAAAAGCCAAGCCGAAATGCACAAGGTGTATCTGAGGGAATAGGCAGGCTCACAGGTAGTTGCCTGCAAGAGAGAAAGCAGGACAAATTGAAGAGTGTATATTGTGAACGAAAAAGAGCAGGTTCCCAGGATCAAGCCACGAACGTCCACTTTACCTGTGGAAAATAAAGAGCTATTGATAATGTTTGCTTAAGGCATGCGGAGGTCAAGGTATGGTTTTTGAGATTAGTGTACAAGATGGGTTATGTGGCATTGATCTTAAATCAGGGAGAATAGGCTCTTTAGAAAGTCTTGGTGAGAGAAATAGGAGTTGAATGGGAGTGCTTGCGGTAGAAATGTAAAAGAGAAGATGGATGAGAGAAATATTGTGGAAATAGAATCACTATGTCTTGGAGACTGTATGGAAATTGAGGAAGCAAACGTGGAGGAGAAAAAAATGAAAGCTTTGGTATTATAATTCTAAGTGCTAGGAATTGTGAATTCATTAACACAAATACGAATTTAAGTAGAGACAGCACAGCAAATGACAGCTGATGAGTTAAAAGTGAAGTTTTACGTTTTGGGGGAAGAAGATTTGAGTTGAGGAAAGGAAATAATTTCCTTCAGCAGATGCTAGTTCTACCTGATCATGACAGTTATCAAAGGAGGTTAAAGCCAGAAAAGAAAAAAAAAGAAAGAAGGAAAGAAAGAAAGAAGGAGCAAACCTATAAGAAGAGGTTGCCAGCTTCTATCTTCAGAAATTATGATTCAGTAGCTCTGGGCTGCACCACAGGATTTTTGTATTTTTTAAAACTATTCTAAAAATCAATCAGGTTTTTAAATTATAGATTTGTGCAATATTGTGTATGAAAATGATCAGAGAAAAATAGCCCTTGGACTATTCTCTTTTTGGGAGGAGATAATTCAGAAAATGTGACAAATTCATTTTCAGCTTAGAATCCAATCAGAAAGTAACTGTAACCTCTAAAGTGGGATCTAAAAGGTTTTTCCTCCATTGTAACAGAACACTGAGAGTCTCATTTATTGCAGAGAGTGAATGAAAACAAATGTTTCACATTAGAGAAGCAGAGCTGTGGAATACAGTGCAGGTGGTTTATTGAAGTTTACCATAGAAAAACAAGGTTTTGCAGGATACTTTGGAGGGAATCAATGCCTTCTTTCAAAATCAACAAGTAATTAATTTGTCCTTCAAAACAACAATAAAAAGCAAGTAAGGTAAAATAAAGGTTTAGAAAACACAGAAAAAATAACAGAATTAAGGACGTTAGAAGGGTAACAAATGGATAATTACTCATACACAGCAAATTAAAATAAAGTTACCCAAAAGGTCAAAACTAGGTAAGTCAAAGGATAAGGACCAGCTATGTTTTATTGAGGTTTAATACGTCTAGTGGGGTTTAATTACCAGTCATGTATAGAAAACAGTTATCTCCAAGAAAACAATTTGATTAGAATGAATATAACTGTTGAGAATGTGACTAGATCATAATCAATGGATTATTATTACATATTGCTATTTTGTTAATCTTGCATTTTTTTTAAAGGTGAGTTTACTTGGGGAGAATCTTGATTCTTAAAATATTTAATATTCCTCTAGGAAGTGTAGAACATACCAATGAAGAGGGCAATTAAAAAATAAAAACCAAGCAAAAGTCCAAAATGTCTAGAGTACAGATTTGTTACTTCTAGTAGCAGTTGATTTGGAATTTTAGATCAATCTTTCTGTTTAAATAAATAAAATATCTTGCAAATATCTTTCTTTTAAAAAATTATCAGGGGCTTTTAATAAAATAGTGAAAAATCATTTACAAAAATAATGGAGAAGATGAACTCCTGGATCCACTTTTGATTTGAGGATGTTAGCTAGTGTCAAAGAAACAGACAAGAAACTGATAACCCAAGTAGCAATTTCAAAAGCTTCCAAATCTAATGCAGCTACAGTTGAAGACAAGGACATTCCAAGTAGTGAAGGCAGGTCATTCTTGGGGAAGCTCTTCCTATTTTGAGAAACCAGAGAAAGTGGATCCAAGATTTCTGGTATCCAAGTGCCAGCCAAAATCAATTTTCTCTAGAGGAAGTTGGGATTGTCTTAGACCAGGAATATCTACATAACTTTTAGATAGAAATTCTGGTACACAATATAAAACAACCTGGTAAATAAAAACATAAGAACTTCCAGCAAAACCCATAGAAATTAAAAACAAACTAACCTGGACCTGAGATACTAGAGTTTGACATCATATTTTAAATGATCAAATCTTTATTGCTCAACAGCATAAGAATCAAGGTTAAAAATTTATCAAAGAAGCCGGGCGTGGTGGCACACGTTTGTAATCCCAGCATTTGGGAGGCTGAGACCGGAGGATCCGGGTTTGCGGCCAGCCTCAGCTACCTAGTGATGCACTACGCAACGTATTGAGACCCTGTTTCAAAATAAAGAATAAAAAATAGGGCCGGGGGTATAGCTCAGAGGTAGAATGCCCCTGAGTTCCATCCCCAGTACTGCAAAAAAAAAAAAAAAAAAAAAAAAAAAAAAAAAAAAAAAAAAAAAAAAAAAAAAAAAAAAAAAAAAAGAAAGAAAAAAAATAGAATTTATCAAAGAACTAGAAATTTTAAGAAAAATGGCAAGGAAAGCTTATATTAAGTAATTTTTGAAATAAATATAAAATAATGTAACATTAACACACAATGGTTGCATTTTAAAAGAATAGAGAACAGATGATATGAGTTAATAAACTAGAGGTTAGATCAAAACAAGATATTCAGAAATAAGCATGGAGGGAGGAAAACAATGAATAAGACAAAAGAAAGAGTAAAAACGTCAGTATATAACAAGGAGGTCGAACATAGCCTCAAACAGAGAAAAGAAAACGAAGCAGAAGTCATATCTGAAGAGACAATGGCTAAAAATTTCCCAGTAGTGACGAAAGAAACAAAATCACAGAAGAACAAATATAAACAACCCACACATGTGCATTAGTGAAATTCTAATGAAAATCAAAGCAAAGACATTTTTTAAAGAAGGTAAATGAAGTATATTTAAGCAACAACAATTCAAGTAGTACTTAATATTTCAATATAAAGAATGGGAAACAGAAGTCAACCAGATGACTGACTTATAACAAAGATGGCAATTCAAAAAAGCACTAAAAAGATTCTGCGTTTATTAAGTGGTACCAGGTCAGTTCAATTTCCATGAACAAAAGTTACTCATCTCGCACCATGTACAAAAGTCAATTTTAGGCATTTTGTAGTTCTACATACAAAATATGCAGCAAAATATTTCTAAGATAACCTAGGAGAATATCATCATTCAATTAAAATTGAGAATGGTTTCTGAAACAAAATATGTAAAGCACTAAGTACAAAGGAAATGATTAATGAGTGGGAACATAATAAATTAAGAAATTTTTATTAGAATGTACTATTTAAAATGTGAAAATAATTCACAATAGCTAATTTATGGAACCCAGCTAGGTGTCTCTCCACAGATGAATGGATAAAGAAAACGTGGTATATATACACAATGGAGTTTTACTCGGCCATAAAGAAGAACAAACTTATTTCATTTGCAGGAAAATGGATGGGATTGGGGAACATCATGCTAAGTGAGATAAATTAGACTCAGCAAATCAAGGGCCACATGTTTACTCTCAGATTTTGAAGCTAGAGAGAAAATAGGAAAGAAAATCTCATATAATTTAGGAGAGAGGCAAGCAGAGAAGTGGGAGGGAATCTGGGAGTAAAGGAGGTAAAGGAAAGGAGCAGGAAAGAAAACAGACCAAATAATCTTATGTGCATATATGAAATGTATCACTATGATTTCACTATCATGTACAATTGCAATACATCAATAAAAAGTTATTTAAAAAAAGAAAATTAAGACAATGAGAGAAGGTATCTGTACTGCATATAAACCAAATGGTCTCATATTCAAGATGTATGTAGAGAACTACTAGAAACCAAGAAAACAGGGTCTGTAGAAAAATGGACAAACGGAACATTTATTTAATAAAAGAGAATAAATAGTCAATAAGTCTATCGAAATGTGTTTGAACTCATCTGGAAAATGAAAATTAAAATCACAAATTCATATTACTCTATCCCAAATAGCTAAAACAAATAAGACTGATGATAGCAAGTGTGAACGTAGCAAGATGATGTGGACCAAATAAAACTCACAGAATACTGATGGAAGGGTAGATTGGTGTAATCCTCATGAGTCTTTGTTTGCATTTTCAGCTAGATATAAAATATGCATATTGATGATCCACAATTTCACTTTTAAGTGTATGTCCAATGGAATTCCATATATTCATGTGTGTCATATATATGTATATTATATGTATTCATATATATATATATGAAAGCTTATAGCAACATTCTTCATAATAGCTTCAAATTTAAAAAAATGAAAAGCAAGGGTAGAAAGAATAAATTAAACATGGCATATATTTATACAATGACCACAGTAGCAGAATTAATAAACTATAAATTAACATGGTTAATTATATCTTAGGAAGGAGAAAAGGTGATATAGTGTTACCGCGTTCTGGTTCTCGTCCCAATTTGCCGAATAAAATAAATGGAATGAGTCTTTGAGAAGAAGGAACAAGAAATTTATTGATTTGGTAGCAAATTGGAGAAACCAGTGAACTTAACGTTCATGAACAAGCCCCGGATTCTCTCCAAACAAAGGAATCAAGTGTCTTTTAAGAGTTAGCTCTTCAGAGCCATGCCCATATCTTATCAGAAGGAACACGATTCAGGTTTCGAGTCTTCCTTGACTTATTTCTTATTCATGATCCATGGACAGGGGTCTTTCTGGACTGTTTATCAGAAGGGGCACAGCTCATGTCTGAGTCTTTCTTGATTCAGTTCTTTTTGAGATCTGCTGGCACCAGGTCCCCTTCTACCAGCAAATGGACAAGCACAAGGAGTGAAGGAAAGGGGAAGGGCAAAAGAGAGAAAAAAAAAAAAAAAGTCAGGTCATCTTGAAACAGGTCATCTTGAAACAGGTCATCTTGTAACTGCCAGGGTCAGAAACAGGGCCCCCATTACAGTAATTAAGAGGCCTGGAGGAAGACTCTGGATTGCTAATACTAATACTTTCTTGACCTTGACATTTAATTGGCATTTAATCAACCAAGATAAATTTTGCATATTTCTATGTCTGTTTACTTTAAAAAATATTCATACTGGAACAGTGTGTTTATTGTGTCCCTAGAGAGTGACTAGTTTCTGTTGTTTGCTTTTTTTTGGGGGGGGGGTACATTGAACTCTACATCCTAGTGAGCTTCAGAGTGACAAACACCTACACACACTCGGCACTGATTGGGTTTCCCTCTGGTTCCCACCCCAGATAATCTTTACATTGATACAATAACTTCAGGTATCAACAAAGGATTATTTGAATAGTTTCCATCATTAGAGCTCCCCTTTCTCCGCCCTACATTCCTCTCCAAGTCCCCTTCCCCTCTTCCACTAGTGTCTCCCCTCATTTTTCTGAGGTCTTCTTCATTTCCCAGTCTCTCTCTAATTTCCACATATGAGCAAAAATATATGGCCCTTCACTTCCTGTGACTGGTTTACCTCACTCGGCATAATATTATCAAATTCCACCCATTTTCTTGCAGATGACATGATTGTGTTCTTTTTGATGGCTGGGTAGAATTCCATTGTATGTATACACCATAATTTAATAATCAATTGTCTGCTAATGGGCATCTAGGATGGTCCCATAGTTTGGCTATCATGAAGTGTGCTGCCATAAACATGGAAATCATGTATCCCTATAGTAATCTGATTTCAACTCCTTTGAGAAGATCCCCAACCATGCTAGGGAAAGGTTTTATGGTGATTCTGTCCCCAGTCTTTTAAGGAAGCTCCATACTGATCTCCACAGTGGCTATACTAATTTTTTTATCCCACAGACAACATAAACGTGTTCCTATTTCATCATATACTCACCAACATTTATTATTGTTTGCATGCTTGATGATTGCCATTCTAACTGCAGTTACTTGGAATTTCAGTGTCATTTTGATTTGCATTTCCCTGATTGCTAAAGATGTTGAACATTTTTTTCATATATATGAAAATACACCATTTGCATTTCTTCTTTGAGAAGTGTCTATTTAGATCCATTATCCATTTTTATTGGGTTCTTTGTTTTTTTAGTATTAAGTTTTAAAGTTCCTTATAATCTAGATAGTAATCCTCTACCAAAGGAGTAGGTGGCAAAGGTTTTTTCCCATCCTTTAGTCTTTCCCTTTTGACTCCTGATAATTTCTTTAACTGCACAGAATTTTTTAATATGATGACATCTCATGTATTGATTCTTTTATTTTCTCCTGAATTTTGGGGGTATTATTGAGGAAGTCTCTACAAGTGCCTACATATTGGACAGGTGGTCCTCTGCCCTCTTGTCTCATCTGATAAGCTCTGGCTTGAAGTCTGCGTCGTTGGATATGAGAGTCAGATATGAGAGCTACACCTGCTTGTTTTCGGTTTCCATTTTCATAGAAATATCTTTTTCCAGCCTTTTATCTTTAGCTCGTGTATATAATTGCCTGTAAGGTGGGTTTTTTGCAAGTAGCATATAATTGGTTTCTGAACTTTATTCCATTTTCCAGTCAATGTCTTTTAATTGAAGACTTGAGGCCATTTATACATTTATATTCAGTATTATTATAGAGAGGTATTTTGTTTTCTAGGTTTACTTTAAGTTTCTAGTTACCTGTTTTTTTTTTTTTGTTTTTTTTTTTTTTTTTTTTTTTTTTTTTTTTTTTTTTTTTTTTTTTTTTGTTTTTTTTTTTTTGCGGTACTGGGGATTGAACTCAGGGGTATTCTACCTCCAAGCTACGTCCCCAGCCCTATTTTTTATTCTTTATTTTTGAAACAGGGTCTCACTAAGTTGCAGAAAGCCTCACTAGGTTACCTGGTTATTCTTTAATGGAGATAGTTTTGTGTTTCTGTTTCTTCTTTGTGAGTCATTTCTTTAAGTGGTTTTTGTGGTGCTAGCTTGGTATTCATGTATTCATTTAGTTTTTGTTTATCATGGACAATTCTTACTTCCCCATCAAATTTGAAGGATAGTTTGGCTACATATCAGTACTGTTTGATTTTTTTTCCTTCAGAAATTAGCATATTTCATTCCATGCCCTCCTGGTTTTTTGAATTTGGGTTGAGAAAATATGCTTGCCTTGGGTGTTCCTGGCCCTATTCTGTTCTTATAATTTTCCTACATACTTCTTTCTTCTAAATATTCTTCTTGAGCTTTTTTCCTAAAGTCTACCCTTTACATATTAGTGCGTTCTGGCATTTAATCCTTGCTCTCTTTTTCTTTTTATTATATCAGTCTTTCTGAGGAATGTTACTAATTGTAACGAATTAAATCTTCCTTTATCTTCTGTTAACTGGAGGATCCAGGAACTTTGCTTTCAATCCAGGTCTTCCTTTAAATGCTATAGCTGTATTTGAAACCTATTTCATCACTGCCTGAATAGCCCATAGTTACCTCAATCCCTACATGTCCACTATACTTATCACCAATTTTTATGGTCATTCTCCTGCTCCAATGAAGTTGTATGCTATTGCAAATTTCAATAATTATACATTTCCCAATTTTTAATCAGTATATTTTCTAGAATGATATTAATGCCAGGGAAGGTTTATACACTGCCCTAATTGTAAACCTTTGATGTATTATATTAATGTTGAGAAGACAATTTTTACTTTCTGAACTTCTCTTAATATTTTTTGTCTTGCTTAATTGTCTTATAGCATATGTTATATAGTTTTCAGAACTGTACATTTCCTTTCATTATTAGATTATTTGCCTCTTGCTATCCACATTTGTTATTTTCAAATAAGCTAGTAAGATCCTACATCCAACTTTGGTAAGTTTTGCCATCCTGTGTGTTCCTTAACATGATGTGAACATCTATGTGCATGTAACATTGGTCTAAATATCTACCTGAACATTTTGTTTGTTTTAGGCTTCGTGAGAACTTGCTTTTGTATCTTTTGAGATTTGACAAAATGCTTGATCCTCATTCAGCATTGAGGAAAAAAACAAAGGAGGAGTATACGGAGTATACAAGGTGATGAGGCGAAGATAGAAGAAAATTAGGAATATCTAACATAGCTGCTGACAAAAGAAACTTTAAAGAGTCGGAGTGTTTGGGTTTGAGTCCCAACTCAGACTCCAAATAAGTCAGTCTCTGACACTACTTAGGGCAAGTTATTCAACCCTTCTGTGACTCACTTGTAAAATTGCAAAACTAACACTAATGGTGAATAAATTGCAGAATTATTGCTAGCAGTTATTAATTCTGTATTTATAAATTATTTGGAAGAGTGACAAGTGCATGGAAAACCTTATGTGGATTTAATAATTAAATATAGGAGTTGACATTGTGGTATTGATTATGCAATTTGTGTTTCTCTAAAACTATTTTGTCTGTGCAAGGTGTTGAACAGTTCATAATTTACTCTCACTGTAATAGTAAATACATATTCAATATACATTTCTATATTCTGTGGTAGTCAAATGAACACTAAAGTCCAATCTTTGGTTTTTCTTTTTCTATATGCACATTCTCTGAATATAGAGAAATATTTAATTCCGAAGACTCTAACTTGACTTTGGGTAATAATTGCCTTCACACATAGACTTATAAAGATAAATCTTTGTAGTATTATTATCTCATTATGCCCTTTAGATTCTCTGCTTTATAATTGAGGTGACATTTTTGTAATTGTCTCTACTATCAACAGAATTATCTGTAAAATTTATAAACTAAAATATTTAATATTCATACCTTCATTCTAATTGAACTTAAGTTCAAGTTCAAGAATTTTAGAAAGTTTTTTTATGCCTAACCTCTCATTTCTGTGAAGAACATATCTCACAGTTTATGCTTTTCAGCTTTGTTTGATGCTATTTCTAAATAGAATTGTTCTCTCACGGTTTAGATATGCCTTTAAATGTAGTTCTCACACCATGTATATTAGTGAGGCTGGTACTGGCATGAGTACTCAGGAAACTAGAAAGAATCTTTGTACAATTTTCATGTATACCTCAGAAAGCAATTGCCCTTGATGTTTGATGCATATGTATAAATAAAAAGAGCAAAAATGGAATAAACTGTCCTGAGCATGTTTTTGAACTACCAGTGGAGGCAGTCCATAAATCAGTTTGGACTCATAGGCAGAGTATACAAAATGATTTAATTTCAAATATACAGGAAACCATCTAAAATCAGGGAAGAGTCTTAATGAAATAAAAATGAGAATTAAGGCATTAACTTTCTTCTAATATGGATGTTCATCATATTCAGATTCATTGTGCTTCACACAACAGCAAAATTTGAAAGTCTAGTAGAACTTTGTGGTACACGAAATTTCCTGTGTTCATTTGCAAGCCTGAATTTCTTTTATTTTTTTTTAAACTATATTATTGAGAACACTTACAATTAGAAATTAAAACTTTTTGTAAAATGCTTTATGTTTTACTCTGAAGAGTTCTATAAATTTATAGATATAGATAAAAATAATAACAAAAATGAAAGGTATGAGAACAACCAAATTTGTAGAAAAGGAGAAACATTTGGACTGAACAGTTTGATAGTTGGTCCTATTTACATGCTTTTAATTTTTAGATTTGATTACAATGAAAATCTGGGTATTGATTAAGAATTATACTATTAAATATCAGTATTCTTAAATGTGAGTATAATTATATAATATTTTACTTATACTAATATGATTATATTTGTATTATATAGTTGGAAACACTCCAAAGGTAGCTAGTATCTGGAAGGCTAAGCCAGGAGAATCGCATGTTCAAGGCTCTCTTGTTCTAATTTAGTGAGACTGTGTTTAAAAATGAAAAATAATACAGTGCTGCAGGTGTAGCTCAGTAGGAAAATGCTTCTGGATTCAATCCCCAGTAAATAACACAAACACACACACACACACACACACACACACACTCACACACACACACACACAGACGGAGCAAAGGTACTATTTATGTTGAATTGTGTATAACTTTAAAACAAATATACTGAAACTCTAACTCCTAGTATCTGCAAATGAGATGTTAGTTGTAAATAGGGTCTTTGCAGATAAGGTTGACTTGAGGTCATTACGGTGTATCTTTTGTCAAAAGACTAGTATCCTTAGAGAAGAGGGAAATTCAGACACAGGCACACAGAGACAACACAAATG
This sequence comes from Graphiurus murinus, assembly GCA_004027655.1. Lineage (NCBI taxonomy): Eukaryota > Metazoa > Chordata > Mammalia > Rodentia > Gliridae > Graphiurus > Graphiurus murinus. Next base: position 115,840 of record PVLC010000256.1, read on the forward strand.
AAGGCAAAGATTAGCACTCTGCATCTACAAGCCAAGGAATATCAAGATTTTTGTTCATTCCCTGAAGCTAGGAAAAACACATGGAAAAGATTCAGGGCCCCCAGAAGGAGCCACTCTGCCAGTCAGTGTCTCCACACCACAATTGCCCTATCTTGAACTGTAACACAAGAAGCTTGTGTTGTTTTAAGCAGCCCAGGTTTTGGTGCTTTGTTATGGCATCCCTGGGAAAGTAAATATAGATACAGATTATCTGAATAACATAATCAATGGACAAGCTACACCCCTCAGCCATTTAATTAATTAATTTATTTATTTATTAATTTATTTATTTATTCATTCATTCGTTTTTGAAACAGAGTCTCACTAAGTCGCTGAGTCTGTCCTCAAACCTGTGATCCTCTTCTCTCAGACTTCCAAGTACTAGAATTACAGGTGTCTGACACCACACTAGACCACCTCCTCCTCCTCCTTTTCTTTTTTTTTTCAATACTGGAGATTGAACCCAGTGGCATTATACCTCTGAGCTACACCCCTAGCCCTATTTTTTTCTTTATTTGGAAACAGGGTCTCACTAAGTTGTGGAGGGCCTTACTAAGTAGCTAAGGCTGGCCTTGAACCTGGATCCTCACATCTCAGCCTCCCTAGTATTGGGATTAAAAGCCACCACGCCCGGCCTCCTCCTCCTCCTCCCCCTCCTCCTCCTCTTCTTCTTCTTCTTCTTTTTAATGAAAAAAATAATTCAGAAATTCTAAAAGGCATTTTGTTGAGTTTTGTTGTAAATTGTAGAAAAAACATTTTAAATGACTCAAGGGTTAATGCGTCATCACCAGATGGTTTAAATTAAACTTTTTTCTAAACATACTCACCAAGCATAAACCGACTAGTTTAGATGCCTGGTTTTTACACATATGTGGAGGTGTTTTTTTATTTGTTTTTAAACTTAAGTCAGGTTAATTTAAGGCGTTTCAACATTTCTTGGGATATAATATAAGACATTGTTTTCTTATCTGTGAAATGTTTTGGCCACAAAACAGAAAGGTGGGTGATTATTTTAAAGAGATTGGATACATAGAAACAGGTCAAAAAGTAGGAGTATTTAAAATGATGTTTGCTTTAAAAAAGAACCTAATATTTTTATGAAAATCATGACCTAAAAAAAATGAACCCTGGCTGAGAATCTGAGTACTTTGTTCAGAAAAGAGAAAACAGAGATGAGGTTTTTGGCAAGCTAAATCAGAAAAATACTGTTGTTTTATGTTTTCTGGTCATGTATTACAAAATAGTGTAGAATATCTAATGTGAAAAATTATGATGATACACTAATAAAACTAGTAGCAGAGGTGCCAGATATTTCCCAAATTGATTTCATAATTGTGTTGTATCAGTTAATGTTCTCCAGAGAAATTTAACCAATAGGATGCATGTATTATTTTGTATTATTCCAAATACTTGGGAAGCTGAAACAGGAAGATAGCAGGTTCAAGGCTAGCCTCAGCAACTTAGACTGTTAAAAAAAAACTTAAAAAAGGGGGGGGGCAGAGGGTATAGCTGTGAGGTATAATGCCCCTGGGTTCAATTCTCAGTTTAAAAAAAAAAGAAGCCGGGTGTGGTGGCACACACTTGTAATCCCAGCATTTGGGAAGCTGAGACCTGAGGATCTGGGTTTGCGGCCAGCCTCAGCTACCTAGTGAGGCACTCCGCAACTTAGTGAGACTCGGTTTCAAAATAAAGAATAAAAAATAGGGCTGAGGGTATAGCTCGGAGGTAGGATGCCCCTGAGTTCAATCCCCAGTACCGCAAAAAAAAAAAAAAAAAAAAAAAAAAAAAAGAAAAGAGAGAGAGAGAGAAAAAGAGAGAGAAAGAGAAGGAATTATTTTAAGTAATAGATTAATGTTAGCCTTAGGCTGACAAATTCAAGATCTGTAGGACAAGCTAGTAGGCTCACATCTTAAAGCTTCCATTACATAGTCATAAGGCCAAATTTCTCTTTCTCTGGGAAACTTGCTTCTGCTCTTCTTAAAGTCTATAACTGATTGGATAAGATCAGCCTAATCTCCCTTACATAATGTCAACTGATTGTAGATGTCAGCCATATCTACAAGATACCTTGATAGTCACCACTAGATTACTGTATGATTAAATAACTTGATTAAATAACTAGGTACTTGCTGCAATGTTGCAAAGTTGACGACTAAAAGTAATAATCATATCTGGTTTCCTAATTATTTCAAAGTGACATATATATCTCATAATACATATAATAGATTCATACTCATTAATTCAATTATTAATTTATTAATAGCTATGAATTCTAATATGTATTCAGTGATATTGATATAATGAATATAGTGCATATTTATATATTCATTGACTCAACTAGTACTTATTAAATATTTATTATACTTTATTCTGTGATGCAGACCACATATATAAATTTACCCCTATAGACTGGAGAAGTTTAAAATTCACTGAGGTAAAATGTTAAGTATTATTTTTGTATGCATTAATACATCATTCCCAGTTTTCTACTTAATATAATACAGATAAATACATTATATATTATCTAGTGACTATACATGCAATTCATTACATTATGTCCCTACTGTACTTAAGGAGGTTAAAAGAAAAGTATCATTACCCAAAGAGGTTCTACGTGTGCTAGGAACTCTGCCACTGTGTAATATGGGGGAAACTGCTGTAGTTTGAAGTTTGGTTTCCTTATCCATGCAATGAAAATTCCACTATATAATATTTCAGTAAGATTTTTATGGTTCTACAATATCATTTTCAAGACTATTTCTATGTAAAATTATTCACCAGTGAGTAGGAGTAGATGCATTATTTATAATGGTGTGATTCCAAGAGAAGAAATAATAATTGATGACATGCATTTAAGAACTGCATCCAGCTAAGTTGCTTTTACAAAATAAGGAAAATTAACCTGAAAACTGATCGATAAAATGACTAATAGGTAGGCGATTCAATGGTCAATAGTAAAATAAGGACTTTATGGAACTGTTAAATGAACATTAGTGCTTTGAGATAGCAAATTGGTTATGAAGTATATATGGAAACAAGTGCATCTAAAATTTGAGGATTCAAAATAGTTTATCATGTTTTAAAGATTGATATATGAGTTAGATATGGTGATGAAAACCTGTAATCCCAGTACGTGGGAGGTGGAGATAGGAGGGTTCAGGTTTGAGGCAGCCTCAGCAACTTGGTGAGGCCCTCAACAACTTAGTGAGATCCTGTTTCAAAAAAAAAAGTCTGATTTGCATCTCTCTGATTGCTAATGATGTTGAACATTTCCTCATACATTTATTGGCCATTTTTATTTCTTCTTTTGTGAAGTGTCTATTTAGATCCTTTGCTCGTTTTTTGATTGGATTATTGGTTTTCTTAGCTGTGAGTTTCTTGAGTTCTCTGTATATCCTAGATATTAGTCCTCTATCAGAAGAGTAGCTGGCAAAAATTTTCTCCCACTCTGTGGGCTCTCTATTGAGGTTCTTGATAGTTTCCTTTGCTGCACAGAAGCTCTTCAGTTTAATGCAATACCATGTATTGATCTTCCTTTGAGTTGCTTGTGCTTTTGGGGTCTTGTTGAGAAAGTTTTTACCTGTGCCTATGTGTTGAAGTGTTGGACCTATGCCCTCTTCAAGTAGCTACAAGATATCTGGCTTGGCTTCCAGGTCTTTGATCCACCTTGAGTTGACTCTTGTGCAGGGTGAGAAAGTGGGGTTTATTTCCATTTTCCTGCATGTGGTTAGCCAGTTTTGCCAACACCATTTGTTAAAGAGGCTATCTTTTTTCCAGTGTATGTTTTTGGCTCCTTCGTCAAAAATCAATTAACAGTAAGCACATGTGGGTCTGTTTCTGAATCTTCTATTCTGCTCCATTGGTCTATGTGTCTGTTTTTGTGCCAATACTATGCTGTTTTTATTACTGTGGCTTTGTAGTAGAGTTTGAAGTCAGGTATTGTGATACCTCCTGCATGATTCTTGTTGCTAAGAACTACTTTGACTATCCTGGGCTTTTTGTTGTTCCAAATGAATTTAAGGACTGATTTTTCTATGTCTGTGATTTCACCTAACCCCAATCAGAATGGCAATCATCAAGAACACAAACAACAACAAATGCTGGTGAGGGTGTGGAGAAGTGGGAACCCTAATACATTGTTGGTGGGATTGTAAATTAGCACAACCACTTTGGAAAACAGTGTGGAGGATCCTCAGACGAATGGGAATGAACCTACCATATGATCCAGCAATACCACTTCTGGGTATCTACCCAAAAGAATGGAAACCAAACTATCAGACCAATGCATGTGTATCTATGTTTAGGGCCTCACAATTCACAATTGCCAAACTATGGAACCAGCCAAGATGTCCATCAACAGATGAATGGATGATAAAACTATGGGATATGCACACAATGGAATTTTACTCAGCCATAAAGAAGAACAAAATCATGTTATTTGCGGGGAAATGGATGCAGCTGGAAAACATTATGTTAAGTGAGATTAGTCAGTCACAAAAAGTAAAATATCATATGCTCTTCCTAATATGTGGAAGCTAGGGAGAAAATGGTACATAAGAGGGACTCCAGATGAAGAAGGAGAACCCTTAGGTGAACAAAGAATTTGACTTAACGGAAGGTGATGGGGGGAGGGGGACACCCTAATGAGCATGATGTACTTTCATGAGCACATCAAAGTCAATCACTAAACTGACCTTGAGAAGGAGGGAGGAGGAGGGAGTGGGGCGGGAATTGGGGAAGGGTTAAATGAGAAATGTGTGCATGTATGCCTTTACCAGCTTGTACCTAACAAAGATGTATGATTACAATGCACCAATTAAAAATAAATAAATTAAAAAAAATAGTCTGGAGTGAGTCTGGGAGGTAGACTGCCCCTGGTTTCAATCCCCAGCACCATCGCTCCCCTTAAAAAGGTTTGATATGTCATGATATGTTTGATCTCCATTTTAAAACTTATTTTTCAATATTGGTCATAGTATATGAAGAGAGCCCTTACACTGTAAAGCACATACCACAAAGAAGTAAGCTTTCGAATACTTGTATGAAGGTGATTCCATTTTCTTCACCACATTCATTTTCATTTAAAAATATGCAGGACAATGAAATCATCATTAGGCTAGTAACAGCATACTTGATGTTTCAAGAATTTGCTAGAAAGATGCCTTGTTTTCCATATCCTCTATGGAGAAAGGGCAAATCTCGTCTTTCACTGAGCCGCATGATTTTTTGTTTTGTTTTGTTTTTTTCATGCACACCACAGTCTCATGCCCCACACTTGCTTTCTGTTTTCCCAGCCATAGGAATGGAATGCAATCCTCAGCACTCAGCCGTTATCTGACCCTGCGTGGCTGCAGCCTTTGACTGGGCCCCGGGTGCACCATAACTTATTTTGACAACGATCTTGAGATGCAGCCAGCCCAATGGGCAGTATTTTCACTTCCAGTCAGAGCATTTCACGAGGGGGACTTTTGCTGCTTCTCTTCAGAGTATTTCTGGTTTCAGCCTGAAGCTTCTTTAAATAAAGCAGCAGCTATGCAAATGATTGACGACAAATGTGTTTTCCTGATTGATTCCCTGGTTCCCTCTTGACTGGGAAGCTCCTCCGTGGAGGCCTCTCCTTTCCAGTCTTCTTCACAAAGATATTACTCAGTCTGGCAATATTTTCTCAAGAAATTGCTGGGTAGTGCACACTCTCCTTATAATGGCAAATGGGTCCATTTTTTCATATGCGAAGATATTTTGGAGAGTATCCCCAGCGTGTGCATGCTAAAAGCTTGCCTTGTCTGGTATTAAACTACTCGAATTGTTTGCAACTATCAGTGGGGCACAGGCAGCATTGTAAAGTTAGGGATTGCTGCTCCTTCTTTTCTGATATTTGATGTTCTCTCTTTATGGTTTTGTTTTGCTGTTCACTGCATTTTTCACGTCAGGGTTTTTATTTTATTTTTTTCCCCCTTTATAACCTAGAATGAATTGGTATGTTTCCAATTTGCAAGGGTGTCATTTTCTAGTTTTCTCCCAGTTGCTACATTTATTGACTTACTACTTAAGCATTTATTTTCATATAGTTAATTTTATGGCCAGGACAGTTATAGAAATAAATGGTAATTAAAATCCAAGAGCTCTTGTTTTGCATGTAATTATGGCCTCAGAGCTATACCCCTAGCCCTATTTTTTTACTCTTTATTTTGAAACAGGGTCTCACTAAGTTGCAGAGGGCCTCACTAAGTAGCTGACTCTGGCTGCGAACCTGCGATCCTCCAGATCAGCCTCCCAAGTCCTGGGATTACAAGCATGTGCCACGCCTGTCTTGCAGCATACTTTTTGGTTCTCAAACTGAGGACTTGAGCTTGTGCCAGGATTACCTGGAAAGCTGTTTAAAGTCCATCAGACTTCGGGGGGTGGGGGGAGTTTCTCATTCAGTACTTCCAGACTGTGAGGCCTGAGAATCTGAATTTCTAAGAAGCTCTCTGGCCATACCACTGCTGCTGATCAAGGGAGAGGGCCTTGGAAATGTCCTCTGTAGAACACAAAGCAATACCAGATTCTAGTCATATTGTTCAAATAAACTACAAAGCTGCTGTCATTTGCTGAAGAGGGCACACTTGGCATTGTATTTAAGAAATAGCTATGACCTTCTTTTCTTAAAACAGTCCACTTTCTTAAGCTTAGTTTTTTCCTTCTGTAAATAAAACTCGAATTGAAGGATTGGCCATATTTCTGACAAGTCATGAGGCTTACCAAGGTCATTTTTGTTTGCTGTATCACTTAAAATACAATTCTACTCACAATTGCCTGGCATGGATGACTGCACTTCTTTTTTTTTTTTTATGCACATAATACTTTTTGACACTAGGATATAAGAAGCTATGAAAATAAGGTTGATAAACCAGTAAAGAAGTTTTTCCTTAAATGGTCACAATCTGCCAAGAGCTGATAAGGAAAAAATCCTGTAGGGACAATGACAAAAATACTTAAAGCCATCAACTCTATGTCAGCACTGGGCAAGAAAACAAATGGAATTTGAGACAATTCAGAACAAATGCTACAAATCAGAGACCGTACCCCAAACTCCTCTCAATCTTTCACTTTTGAAAGACAATTTAGGAGTACAAAGGACTTTGGACAGCTCTACATGGGTAGATACCTTGCACCTTATTTCTGACTTTCTTTTGTTGAGCTGAAATTAAATTTTCTTCAGTGAAAAGCTTTCTCTCTGCTTCTCTGTGGTGCATATCGTATTGTCTCCAATGTAAAAAGGAATGGGCAAGAAAAGAGAAACTGAGTCAGAGAAAGGGTAAGTTTAATTGTTGAAATTATGTGTTGATTATGATGAAGTAGAGTGGTCATATTAGTGCCTAACAGATTTATATTTTGCCTTTTATATTGCTTCTTCCAAATAGTGTTGGAGCTGTATAATGCTATTGAAAAGGATATTATGAGAATAGTTCAAATAATTAATCATAGATTCATAAATCCATAGATGTTGCAATATGCTATTTCTTTATTTTTCACATACTGTTCTATAAAAGTTATGTTTCAGAGAGATTAAGATGAGTTAGTTACATGACAGATTTTTTTTTACACAGAATAGTTCAAATGAATAGTAGCAAATAGTGGATCAATTAGATTTATGATTTATAAAATACTATAAAATAGTTTATAAGTATGCAGCTAAGGTAGAAGAGGATAAAAACTACTAGCACTAATGTCCCTTCATCATGGAATCATTGCAATATTCAAGGAGCTATTCTAAATACCTTCTGTAGATTATGTAACTGACCTTTCCCTGCTTCCTCTCTCTCTACACACACACACACACACACACACACACACACACACACACCATGAGGTGAATGCTATTATTCACTTTCAACAGATGAGAAAGTATTCTTGAAGGGTCACATATTCCTCTCTAGACTCTGACCTGTACACTTTTCTTAAAATGTCTTTCCATGAAGTGTGTGGAATCTTAGGTTGAGCAAAGTCAAATGCTTGAAACTCATGAAAGGTCCTTGAACCCATGGGAAAAAGACTCATGCTGATACTAAATGCTGAAGTAGGAGCTTGAACCTCTCCTATTCTTTGAATGACACTGCCTCCTCACAAGTTCTATGAATGCTTTTAAGGTGATTCACACGTGTGAACAAACTTGTCTTGCTGAGAAAAACAACTTAATAGGAATAATTTGCCAAAATGGAGTTTTATCAAAGACTGGAGGTAAGGGAAAAACAGATTATTATCATTGTTTAATACTGGGGATTGAACCCAGGGATGTTCTACCTCAGAGCTACACCCCCAGCCCTATCTTATTTTTTATTTTGAAGCAGAGTCTCACTAAGTTGCTGAGGGTCTCTCAAAGTTTCTGAGGCTAGCCTCCAATCTATGACTCTCCTGTCTCAGTCTCCCAAGTACTGAGACTACAGGCATGCATCACGCTGCCCAGCTTATCATAGCTCTTCATATGACCAGTATATGGGCTTAACAGAGAAGTAAATGACTTAATATGTAAGCAAAAGTAATCAAGAAAACAGTGCAGCATTTTGAGCAATTGTAAGGAAGTAAGAGAGCCTCTTAGCTCAGTGACTCTGTATCATGGTTTGGATCTGGAAGTCTACCCCCACGAAAAAAGCTTATGTGTGGAAAACCCGATTCTCAAATAGCACGGTACAGACGTGGGATGTAGCTCCAGCAGGTGCAGCACTGTTGGCATAGCCTTGAGGACTCTCCTGTCCCTGGCACCTTCCTCCAAGTTTGTTGTCATGAGTTGAGCAACTTTCCTCCACCACATCCTTGGAGTCAGCTGATCATGGACTGAACCTCTGAAATCCAGAGCCAAAGTCAAACGTTTCTCTTCCAAGTTGTTCTCGCAAGGGATTTTGGACACAGTGACACAGGGCTGGCTAACTCCCTAGGTTTTTCCAAATATTTGTGGATTAAGAGGAAATAAAGACTCCCTGAAACAGAAGAAATGAAACTGTTTTCATATTTCTCTTTTCATCATGCATTTCCTTTCCTTGTTCCCCAAAGTCAAATAATACATGCAGAATCCTGATGCATCATAACCCATGCATCTCTTAGTACTGAGCTATGCCAGCTGTAAAGTGAGTTTCCTCAAAGACAGGTGAAGGCAGTTGAAGATAGGCGGAAAACCCTGGAAACCATCCTTAGAGAGGAGGCTGCAAAGGGAAGCGTCCCTCTGGCTGTTGCCTTGAGCCTGGACTCCATTTTCCTCATTATCATGCAGAAGCCCTGAGCTGAGCCATTAGCCTGAAGCCAGTGTGCATTGAACTAAAGACAGAAACTACACTACGTCAGTATGTTTATTTTATTTTTTAAATTTATTTTATTGGCCTAGAAGCTAAAGGTATGGGCAAGAAACATAAATGTAAAGATATCTTATTCAGAAAAGTAGTAGAGAAAATGGAATGACTTCAACGTCAGGATATTTGAGTTGTCTTAGAAAATAGCATAAAATTGGTGGAAGTGTTGGGCGTGGGGGCACACAACTGTGACTTCAGTACTTAGGAGGGTGACAGCAGAGGAAGCAAGACCCTCAACAACTTAATGAGAGCTTGTTTCAAAAAAATAAATAAAGTAAAGCAAAGCAAAACAAAAAAACCTAGCAGAAGTATTAATACGTAAGAAAACCAGATAGTAATTGTAAGTAAGTGAGTGATAAAGATAAATTTTTGCCCCCTGAAGAGAGAGCAGCCATAATTTTAATTTAAAATTATATGGAAAACGAAAGGAGATCCTATAGAGCTGTAATTTCACCATCTTGACATAGCATGGTGTTGATTATCATAAGTTGAAAAGGATCATTTTTATTATGACATTGCATAAAATATTTGGTTTGGACTATAGCTGAACTAAGGAAACTCTAATCACACTATTTTATAATTACATAATTGGGATTTTTAATTGAGATAGAAATCATTGTAATTATTGCATAATCCTTTAAAAAAGATTTTATATATCAGATGAAAACATGCAGGTACATTATTTTCTTTCAAATGAACAGTATCATTACTCACTAGTTAATTTAATCCCCAGAATTGATTACGGCATTTTTCCTTCCTTAACTATAGACTTAATAGTTGTAATTTTCCTTTGAAAAAAGTAATGTTAGAGTAAAAAAACACTGACATTTGTTTAAAGGGGCTTTTCTACATCTAGAAGTAATTATCAGCACTAATTAGGCTTCCATAGCAGTTAAAACTCACTGAAAGGAGAATAAACAGAGTCTTTTGCAACGTGAAATTTCCCTGCTGCATATAGGAGCCATTAAACAAATATGTATTTAGTGTTTTACCATTGAGTATGATATATACAAAAGGCAATAGTTTGATGTACTGAAGAGATAGAGATGACAAATATGGAGTAAAATCCCTAATTTTATTCATGAATCCAGTTAATATATTTATAAAAGCATTCATATGACCTTTTTTTCTCATGGAAATTAGACAAATTTCCTTCAGGAACATGTTTAGAGGTCTGAAATATTTGCTGTGGACAATAAGGGAAGCAGTTGATAGAAAGCAGAGAAAGGAATAAATGAGAACACAGTCGAGATTAGAGATGAGGTAATTAGTCATCTTCAAAATAAAATGTTTTAATCTAGAAGTATGCAGTCTCCTGTTGGTAGCAATAAAGAATGTATGTAATTTGCTGCATTAATTTGAAGATTAACAGAGCAGTAGCTGTCCCTGGACATTGTGTGTAAGATGAAGTAGCACAAAGACTTCCACTGAACTGTAAGAGAAGGCTGTTGAATAAACGATGTGAAATTTCAATATCAAGTGGATTGCTAGAAAAATTATGACCAGTACAAGAAACCAGGAAAGTAGGAAAGGAATCAGACAAGATCAGGGATGCAAACAAAATCACAAAGGAACTGTTCAAGAAGAAAATTTAAGGTAAAAAAAATGTATATATATATAAATATATATGATTATATATTATATATTATATATTATATATATGTGCATGTGTGTGTGTGTGTATGTATATGTGTGTATGTATCTCTCCATTGGATTCGTTCAAGAGTAGAAAAGTGCTCTTGGGAACAGCTATTCCTAGAATAGCATAGTCGAGAGTCAGAATGCAGACAGTGAAAATGGGAAGATGAGTACAAAGGTGGAAGAAGCAAAAGTGAGCCCAGGCAGTTTCTTCAGCTTCAGCAGAATGTCCACACTGGTGAGGACTAGGTGCACATCCGAGAGGATGTCAAGCGAAACCTGTCAGATGCCAAATTTCCCGGTTTGAATGGAAGCAGGACCTGGTCCAGAGACAGCCTCAGTGCATAGCCAGAAATTTGTTGTTTTTTTTTTTTTTTACACAAAAATGATAAGAGTCTCTCTTTTTTTTTTTATAGCATTGAAATTCACACAACATATAATTGACCATTTTCAAGTGTGTAACTCAGTGGCATTTAGTACCTTCATAGTGTTGTACCACAAAAAACTTCCCTTTTAATAAGTGTACTGTTTAGAGCCTGAAGTTTAAGTGCAAAGGAGCAAACGAGAAAATCAGAAGTAGGTATTGGAATAGCTCCACTCTTCGCCAACTTGAAATGTGCTCTAGGATCCCCAGCGAGAAGCATATCCACCTGGTAGCAGATAACTGACTTGGCCGGGAACCTCCCTACGTGTGACTCCAGCTAAGAAAGGATGGGGCAAAGTCCTGGAATTACATGTTTGTGACACCATACCCTTGCTTTCATGATAACTTTATGTCTCCTGACATTTGGGTGTATTTCACTATCTAGCAAGTCCCTACTTACCTTGGTATTATACTTTACAGTGTGTTGGGTTCTTTTTCTTTTCTTTTTTTCACTTTTTCTCTAACAAAGCAAGTATGTCTTCTACAGTAGACTGCTATAAACCAACATTTGAAGAGGACATTTTTTATTTTATATAGAGCTATAAAATGATTTTTCTAAACCTATAATTAGAAAAACTTATTTCTAGGAAATTTTAAGAAAAAACTCAGTGCTTAGAGAAGTTGCAGGAAAAGGAATAATTTTTGCCTATTTGGCTGCCTTGGGAGATAATACAAAGGCTTGCAGGAAAATGTAACAGAGGGAAGGGGTCTCGGATAAGGGTAAGGCAGGATCCAGATGTGGAGTCGAGCTGCTGGTTGATTTTGAAAGGCAAACTTTGTTGAGTTTTATAATTTTCTTTAAAACTATGACAGTTTCACTCAGATGGTTTTCCCTCTGCTATGAGCAGGAGATCATGGATATAAAACTTTAAAAATAAGATCTAGTCAAACACCAGAGAATGAAAAGAAAGCTTCCAAGAGAACAAAGACCACCAAAAGCCAGCCTGGTGCAGCTGACACCATGCAGCCAGCGATGACTCCCCGATTTGGCTTGAAAGGTGGAGTCCAGGTTTATAAGCCACACAGGAAGGTGAGAGACAGCCTCAGGCTGCAGCAGGTGAGTAAGCTGCAGTTTCTAATCCTGCATAAGACATGCACAAAAAGTCTTTACATAGATATTTTTCATCTGTGAAAATTGAACTAGAAAAACTCTACTTGAGCAATAAAAGGAGACTATACAATTTCTGTTTCCTGGATAAATGTAAAGGAAGGGGGAGACAACAGTAAAAAAAAATCAAATCCTGAGGGCCTAAACATATCTACACACAGCTTTCAAGTTTAAAATACCTGCCTAAAGTCTGCCCTGGGCCATTTCCCATGTAACCTAGTCACAATTAAGAAAACTGAAACGAAAAAAATCAGAGATTACAAAAATTGTGTCATGAAACCTGATTAGAAGTGATCCTCCAAGATTATTAGTATGCACATAAATAGAAGTAGGCATTAGCATGACAGACAAGAAGAATAAGTGGAGCGAGATTTCTAAATAAATATACTGAAATTTATTGAGGAGCCAACAAAGGAATGATTTTGTATATAATGTATATTTGACATTTGTTCTGACATTCATTATGAAGATTTGACTCATGTGACTTCGAAGTCTAAGCCCCATGATCTGCTTTCTGCAAGCCGGTGACTCCGGCCAGCCAGTGCTGTTATTCAGTCTTCGTCTGAAGGGCTGAGAAACTGGAAGACAATGGTGTACCCTGCAGTTTAAGAGGAGATGAGATGTTCCAGTTCAACCACTGAGATTGGGAAAAACAAACAAAAACAATGATGCTTTCCTTCTTCCATGCAGGCCTTTAGTTGTGAAACCAGAAAAAAAAAATGGAAACTTTAAGTTGAATCATTCTTTTCACCCATAAGTATAATTGAATATTCCATCCAATTCTCTATGAATGTTAAGATTGTCCAACTGGCCAGTGGGAAGGGGTACTATTCACCACACTGAGTGAGCACCAGGCACTGTTCACTCTACTCTTTCTGAATGCTCTTCCCTATCATCTTTAACTAGTTTACTCACTTGCATGTGTAGCTGAGGATATTACTGAAGGCAGAGCAGAGGCTGTCTGCAGAGCCAGGAGTTCCTCCTGCACAGGTCCCTCTCCTACAGATTAATTACAACCACTTAGTTTCCTTAGAGCCTCTGCTCAGCCTCCTCAAGTCAGGGAGTCTTCAGATCCTTGCACCAAACCTTACTTGAGGCAACGCCCTAGGATACCTGCAAGGCTCCTACACTTCACTCTCCTTCTTTCAGGCAGCACACTCTTTTGTTTTCTGATAGTAGCAAAAAGTTTCTATGTGTTGTCACTGTTGTTTGGCTATTTCAGGTGGGTTTATGAATCTGTTCCCTCTCATTACATTTTGACTAGAGCCTGTGACTTATTATGTAACACTTTTAAATGCATTCATCTTTAACTTCCATTTTATTTCTAAAGTGTTTTCCTCCCACTTTGTAAAATATACTGTTTTGAGTGCTGAATACACTGCATTAAGTCTAAAGTGTATGCTAAATTTTCTTCATCTTTTACTTCTTTCCCCCTCTTCCTCTTTCTTTTTTTTAATTTTTTGGCTTTGAGGGGAGGAAGTGATTGTCCACAGATCATGGGTATTTGTGTAATTTATTTTTTTTTTATTTCACTCCTAGCACCTCATCACTTTTCTACTGCTGTTTTGGTGGTTCAGATAACACTGTCCAAATTCTGAGATCCATGAGGTTCTTGTGGCCGTTTTTAAAAAGAGATGGTCAGTCTGTGTTTCTTCATTTTTTTTTTCTGTCATGTTGACTTGTTTATTATTAGAAGGAGTTTGAGGATAGTTTCCAAAAATTCATGTTTACTAAATTTACAATTACGACAAAATTAAGCAAAAATTAAAAGAGGAAAATAAAACTAAGGAAAAGATATGAAGAACCATAGTAAGAAATACTAAAATACAGAAGAACAACCCTAAGGAAGGGAATGTGATATGCTTATAGAAAGATCTTCTAAACTATTGAAGGAAATAAATAAAAGCCAAGAGAAAGAAATCAAAGGTGTAAAAATAAGAAAAGAAGAACTAAAACTATCCCTTTTTGCAGATGACATGATACTATACTTAGAAGACCCAACAAAGTCAACCAGAAAACTTATAGAACTGATTAACAAATTCATCAAAGTGTCTGGATACAAAATCAGTCTTAAAAAATCAGAAGCTTTCCAGGATGCCAACCATAAATCCACTGAAAAAGAAATCCAGAAAACAATTTCACCCACAATAGCACAGTGAAAAATAAAATACTTAGGAATAAACCTAACAAAGGAGGTAAAAGACCTCTATAAGGAAAACTATAAAAAAGATGAAAAAAGAAATTGAAGAAGACCTTAGAAGATGGAAAGATCTTCCATGCTCTTGGATGGGCAGAATAAATATCATCAAAATGGTCATTCTCCCAAAAATGATCTACAGATTCAATGTGATACCCATTAAATTACCAACATCACTTCTCACAGGCATAGAAAAATCATTCCTTAAATTCATTTGGAACAACAAAAAGCCCAGAATTGCCAAAGTAGTTCTTAGCAGCAAGAACCATGCAGGAGGCATCACCATACCTGACTTCAAACTACATTACGAAGCCACAGTAATAAAAAAGTATGGTATTGGCACAAAAACAGACACATAAGCCAATGGAGCAGAATATAAGACTCAGAAACAAACCCACACACTTACAGTCAATTGATTTTTGACAAAGGAGCCAAAAACAAACACTGCAAAAAAGATAGCCTCTTTAACAATTGGTGTTGGGAAAACTGGTTAGCCATATGCAGGAAAATGGAAATAAACCCCACTTTCTCAACCTGCACAAGAATCAATTCAAGATGGATCAAAGACCTGGAAGTCAGGCCAGAGACCTTGCAGATACTTGAAGAGGACGTAGGACCTCTTTAACACATAGGCACAGGTAAGAACTTTCTCAACAAGACCTCTGAACCGAAGAGCTTCTGTGCAGCAAAGGAAACTATCAAGAACCTCAACGGAGAGCCCACAGAATGAGAAAATTTTTTGCCAGCTACTCCTCCAATAAAGAATGTTAAATGTTTGAGACACACACTGTGATTATGGTTGGCAAAACTCGGCATTCTAAAGATTCTGGAAAAACAAATCTATTCATCTATTATATTTTATAGCATTTAGCTGAACTCTTTCTCAAAGTATACTAAAGTAACAAGTGCCAGGATTAGCCTAAATGTTGTTAAATAAGAAAAAAAAAAAGGAAACTCATCAAAAGTTATTCTAATGTTATTTGTGTGATTATATTAGTAGTGATACACAAAGGAAAATTAGTGGATACACAGAGAATTTATTCAAGTAGTGGCAGGGATATAATAAAACATGGGAATAATGTTAGTTTAAGTAAAACAAAAATAAGAAGTTTTACTGTAAAGATACCCCAAAATACTTCAACTCCATTTGTTATGTTTTAATTCTTTAACAAATATTAGAAGTATTTCATGTGTCCAAATGTCTACAACATTAAATGCAACTGATTCCTAATTCAAATGGTTATTCCTAATGTATAAGCTACATTTTCTTCTTCATCTTGTGCTCCTTTTCTTCTTCTTTCTTCTCTTCTTCTTCTGCTCCCTTCTCTTTATTATTTTTAAAGGTATTGGGATTATTCAGCTGATTTTATTGGTAATTAAAGAGTGGTTCAGATTTTACAAGAAAAAAGAAAATGTTTCTATTGCTCCGCTGCTTTCCTCTAATTTTCTGTTTTAATTTTGGTTGGTAGCGTGGATGGAATCTATGAAGATAATTTGTAAGGCAAAAGCAACTGCTACCAGCGAAATGGTAGCGTCCATTAGCTGTCCTTACAGTATGCATTTTGCATAATTGCATGGTTGAGGTTTTAATTTAGGTTTTAAGTCTTTAAGAAATACAGCAGTAATTACTAGACCACCAGGCACCGAAATTCATGACAAATAATCAATTTTGGATTATACTTTAAATACTGCAAAACTATTTGCATCTTTAAAAGAAGGCCAAAAATAAAATATTGGGCAATGAGGCTAGTTAAAAATTATTTAAACAGCGGGCATGGTGGTGCACGCTGTAATCTCAGTACTTGGAAGGCTGAGACCGGAGGATCAGAGTTCGTAGCCAGCCTCAGCTACTTAGTGAAGCTCTCCACGACTTAGTGAGATCCTGTATCAAAATAAAAAAAAAAAAAAAATAGTACCGGGGGTGTAGCTTGAAGGTAGACTGCCCCTGGGTTCAATACCTAGTACCACAGGGGGAAAAAATATTTAAACAGAGAAAGAGCTATTTGGAATTTCTCTAACCATTTTTGAAGATTGTGTAAGAGTCAAGACAATGGCATTACAAACAAAGGAGTGGGCAAGGAATATTTTTACTCACCTGGAGTAACTGGAAAGGTGATCCCGGAAGTGAGGCTCCATATTCAGACACATTCAGGTGAAATAGACCGTTCTTAACAGTGAAGTGTAGGACGTCTATAATCAGTGAAATTTAGCATACAGGAATGTTTGCTAGACATAATGATGTTTTGAACATTATCTTTTAGATTACTTGTAAGAAATTTAAACTAAGATATCATCAATATTAAATGACAATTAATATGATTCCTTTTAGAGCATGTTAGATATACCTATAGAGATAAAAAATAGAAAAAGAAGCAAAATAGGCATTGTCAGTGGCTTCTAAAGGTTGGGGTCAAGCCCCTGTAGACTAAAGTACTCCACCATGGCACCTTGCTGACTTCATAGAGATCCACAAAAGTCCCATGGACAGAAATGTGAACCACAAGTAGTTTTGGTAGGATATCTGTGATGCCCCTGCAGCAGCAAAGGGCTGAGGGCATATAGGCAGATTCTAAAGACCATCTCTTAAGAGACAGTTTCTCATCACCTGCTGATTTCTGCTGAGGTATGAAACTTCTAGAGCTCCACTCTTAAAGAACCATCTGCCTGATAATTGAGACCTAGGATTGGCAGAATAACAGATATGGGAACGATTGAGCCAGATAACTTAAAGGTGAGCTCACTAAGAGAGGGAACTTGGTTTATTGATTTTATTTCTTTATTCTGGTTCATAGCATACTATTAGGTACAGAGCAGGTGCTTCATTATAACTTTTGTTAGAATAAAGGAACTATTAGAAAAGTATAGCATAGGATAGCATACACTTAGACAACTTATCCTGGGGAGTGGGGAAAAATTGGTCATTATTGCAAATGTAGCCACCTCATTTTAATATCGTATATGAAAATGAGAAAGGATGATACTGTCAGAAGGCATTTACATGCCACGATGCTTAATTTTATGCATCCACTAACCATTCTAAGAAATCCCCAGACACTTGGTACAAATTATTTCTGACTTGTCTTTGAGCATGTTTGTGGAAGAAATGAGCATTGGAATTAATACATTGGTAAAGAAAATTGGCTCCCCAAAGTGGAAGGATATCATCCAATCCCCTGTTGTCAGGTTAGGGCAGAACGGTGGGGGCAGGGTGATCTGGGTCTCTGCTTGAGATGAGGTTTCCATGTCTTTCTGCCCTTGGACACAGTTACTCCTGGTTCTTGAATATTTGGACTTGGACTAGGGCATAAATCACTCACTCCACTGATTATTAGACCCATACGTATTAATGGAGTAGCATGATGCTTCTACTATATATAAATATAAAACCTTGAGTCAAGGTATTTACCATTTTCTATAAGTATATGCTATCCATTTGATTGATACGATGTCTTATATACACATGTATTAATAAGTAATTTAATTGTAAAACAACAGGATTGGATGAAATAAATTTTATTTCTAAAGTGAACATGAAATTTTATTGAAAATACAGAACTTGATGGGCGTGGTGACGCACACTTGTAATCCCAGTACTTGGGAGGCTGAGACCAGAGGATCCGGGTTCTCAGACAGCCTCAGCTATTTAGTGAGGACCCCTGCAATTTAGTGAGACCTTGTTTCAAAACAAAGACTAAACAAAATAGGACTTGTGGTGTAATTCGGAGGTAGAATGCCCCTGGGTCCAATCCCCAGTACTGAAAAAAAAAAAGAAATAAAATACAGAAGTTATGGAAGATAATAAGCTCAGTTTATACAAATTATTAAAAATGACTACTAAAACCAAAAAATAGAACAATTCTCCTCAATTCTGAATACCTATGTAAATTTTTTTTAAATTGGTGCATTGTAATCATACATCTTTGTTAGGTACAAGCTAATAAAGGCATATATGCACACATTTCTCATTTAACCCTTTCCCCAATTCCCACCCCACTCCCTCACCCTCCCTCCTTCTCAAATTCAGTTTAGTGATTGACTTTGATACTAGGTAAATTTTAATATAACTGCAGTGATTTTATCAAGAAAAGATTATTTTCCACTTGGAGATATGCACACATGCATTTGGTTATCAGATTTGAAAGCTACCTATTCAGAACCAAGTTGAAAGGCTATAGAGCCAAAGATTAAAATCAAGAGAGGATAAACCTTAAAGAAAAATTATATGGAGAAAAAAGTTATAAAACCAAATGTGATGGAGCATACTGGAAAAGTCACTTAGCTCACTTGAAGTACTGGTAACATCTGTAAAGGGAAAAAAATTCAACACTAGTCTCACTTGTCACTGTCTTTAAATTGTAACATACTACAGATGTTCATAAATACAACTTACTTCGTATATTCATAGAATTTAATTTTTTTTATTTTTTTATTTTTTACTTTTATTTTTATTTTTTTGCGGTACTGGGGATTGAACTCAGAGGCATTCTACCTCCGAGCTATACCCCCAGCCCTATTTTTTTTATTCTTTATTTTGAAACCGAGTCTCACTAAGTTGCGGAGTGCCTCACTAGGTAGCTGAGGCTGGCTGCGAACCCGGATCCTCCTGTCTCAACCTCCCGAATGCTGGGATTACAAGCGTGCGCCACCACGCCCGGCTTTATTCATAGAATTTAAATATCTTTCAATTCTAAGTTGCTCCAAATGTTCAGATTATGTTGATTATTTTGGTCCCTACATATTTTCTCATTATTTGATAATACAAAATTTCATAGATTTGGAGCACACTCAAAGTGTTTGTACGTAGATGTAGTACAGTGTTGTACCTATTTTTGACATTTATTTTATTCTTATTTGATAGTTTATTTTCATTTTTCAAAGATACAAATTTATATACATATTATTATTATTATTTTTATTTTGGTCATCATTATTTTTAAATATTCAGCTTTAGAAGGTCTCAGTTTTCTTCTTGTATAAGGCAACTATATCTCTAAAGATTAAAAAATATTTTTTTTTCCCTCTTGCTTTGGATCTGGGTCGTCTTGACATTTATACTGATGGTACCTCAAGGAACAAGTACCCAATAGGTAAAGTTATCCTTAATGTCCTCAAGTTGCAAAGTGAATTTCAGCTCAAGATGACAGTGGATCACAAAGTATTGATTGGATGGGTCCAAGAGAGACATCTGCTGGCTACCTTTGAATAGCTACTCTGGGAAATCATTATCAGAACTGGTTGTCCTACTTTTTAATGTATGATCAGGAGAAAATTTAAAAAGGCGGAAATATCAGAGAGCCTTTCCCAAATTACTTCATTCAAATACTGTTGATAGTTACATTAGTAACTACAAGTTCAAAAAGATACAAATAGTTATATGAATTACAGAAAAATCACTGTAGAATTATTTTTGGATGATATCTACTATTTTAAATAAGTGGAAATTAAAGTTATACATAATATAATAATAAAGTAAAGATAAAAGTATAATTATAAACTCATATGATATTTATCTGGATACAATAATTTATTTCAAGTCAAAAATATGAATAAATATTGCTGAATACCAGGACATATTATAAAATGGTAGGCATGACCACTTAAGTTTCTACAACAGTAACATCTTTATACACTTTCTCTTCTGGCTGTCTCTTAAAATCATTCCTTTTCAGCTTATTCATATATTTATTCATCTAAGTGTTCTCATCATCATTAAATATTTTGATAGCCACCATTAAAATATACCAAGGAGAATGGAGTAAAATTTAATTAATTGTATCTATGTGGGATGCAAAGCCTTCTACACTGATTTGAAAAATTCATGCAGACAGAAAATTATTACCTCAACAAATATAGCAAACATTAAAATAATTGAATACAAAGAGCTGAAATTGAAGTGAGTCAAACTGGATACTAAAGTGATGGAAGGCCCTTCAAGATTCTTTCTTTGTGTGAGTTGTATAAAAATAGCCAGCGATTATACTTTTTAGAAGTGGTTTATTCCTTTGACCATCCGTGTAAAAGATAAAAGACTTGACTCAATCTCTCACAGCAAATTTCTTTTGGTTCAAATGCTGCCTGGTTTATCTGGCCATTCTGTCTACGTTTCTCTCCTGTTGGGGCTCTGCTTCATCGCTCTCTTTATTTCTTTCCCTGAGAGATGAGGTGCTACATCAGTGACCTTTATTTTGTTTTAAAGCTGCATCTCTCCAAACATCTTACCTCCTTCTTGCTTAGCTACCAACTCAAGTCATACAGTCCTACAGGAAGTATTTGTTTTTTCTTTTTTAATATACGAAGACTCTTCTCACTTTTCTTCTCTCACATATTCTGTAACAACAAAAAAAATTCTTTGCACTTTTATAGGCTATAATTCACAAATTAAATTTCACATTGAAAAAATACTAGTATACTATTGACAGAGAAGATGAGTCCCCCTTGATTCCTTTAACTGTTTTCCCTCATTAAAATTATCTTTAAATTATGAAAGTCGTTTTTATCATATTTATTTCCTATATTGTCTTAAATGATTTTGAAAAAAAATGTGTTCTGACTATAAATAGAAACCAATTGTTTTCATTTACACATGAAATTGAGACTCAGAGAGGGTAAACAATTTCTACAAGAGCATGCTTGTTTATTTTTATTTGTATTGTTTTGCTTGTTTATTTGGCATATTGTACAGGCTGACCTTCTACAACTTTTGTTTAAATATTTCCCTTGAAGGATGTTCTCTATTCATTAAAGAAAGCATAAATTTCCCCTGAATAAAGATGTCAGGTTAAATTTAAAATCAGTGCTAATTCGCTGTAACTAATTTTTATCTCCAGCTCAATTCTTCCCTAAAATGTATTGTCTCACTTATTTGAAGTTACTTTCTACTGACATTTGACATGTGGAACATCAAATCTTTTCTGACTGTGCAAGCAATATTTAAAGGTTTCATGGTATGTACTTCCAATATGCTTATATTATAAAATAGCACTATACAAACACAGATATCTATTATTACAGATATCTACATACTCTCAACGTTTCAATGGATTAAATAAACATAAAAAATGCACAAAATAATTACTGGTCCCATCCTCATTTTATTTTATTTTTTGCAGTCGTGGAGATTAAACCCAGAGGCATTTTACTCCCAAGTACTGGAATTTTAGGTGTGGGTCACCACCTAGTAGTTCTCTCACTCTTAAACAATCTTCTCTGTTTAAAAAAAAATACCTACTTTTTTTTTTCTTTGTGGCACTGAGGAAAGAGCACAGGACTTCATGCATGATAGTCAAGTACTCTGTCACTGAGTGGCACTCCCTATTCTTAGAAGCTGAATCATCCCTGTTTGCAGATGCTATGTGTCTATACATAGAAATAACCTGAAGAGTCTATGAAAAGACTATCACAACTTATAATAAATTCAATAAAATAGCAAAACACAAAATCAACATATACTATCAGTAGCTCTTATATAAATCAGCAATGACTTTACTGAGAAATTAAAAACAAAATCTCTATTCACAATAAGCACAAAAATACCTATGAATAAAATTAAGCATATATAGATCTTTGCAATGAAAACTAAAAAATAATTGGTGAAAGAAATTAAAGAAGGCACTAAAATATGGAAAGATCTCTCATTTCATGGATTGTAAGAATTAATATTGCTAAAATGTTTATACTTCCCAAAGCCATTTACAGATTCAACGCAATCCCCACCAAAATACCAATGACATTCTTCATAAAAATAGAAAATAATCCTAAATTCATATGGAAACACAAATATTACAAATAAGCCTAAGCAATCTGCAGCAAAAAGAATAAACTGGAGACATCACAGTATCTGATCTCTAGACATATTATAGTAACCCAAACAGCAGGGTGTTGGTATAAAAAACAGACTCATAGGACAGTTAAGCAGAATAGATGTACTAGAAATAAATTCCCACATCTACAGCCAACTGATTATAGATAAAGGTGCTAGAAGCATACATTTGAAAGAGGGTGTTATCTTCAATAAATGGTATGGAAAAACTAGATATCCACATGCAGAAAATTGAAACTTGATCTCTATTTCTTACCTTGTGCAAAAGTCAACTCAAAGTGAATCAAAGACATAATGAAAAACCTAAAATCGGAAACTACTGTGAGAAAACCTAGGAGATAATCTCATGACATTGGTACAGGCAAGGGTTTCCTAGACAAGACTCTAACAGCATGGGAAAAAAATACATCTCAAAAAAAGAAATACAAATGGCCAACAAACATACGAAAAAAATTTCAATATCAGAAGTCATCAAATTAATGCAAATCAAAATACAAGGGAATGCAATCTCACCCCAGTTTAAATGGTAATCGTTTTAAAAAATAACAAAAGTGACAAATACTTGTGAGGATGTGGAGAAAAATAGCACATTCATTCTCTTTATGTGACATGAAATTAGTACAGCTACCATGAAGAACTGGAGATTCCTTGATTAACTAAAAACAGAACAACCATATGAGATCCAGCTATCCCATTCCTGTGCATGTATCCAATGAAATAAAATCAGCATAACAATGAAAGCTGTATGTATACGTTTATTGTAGCTCTATTTACAACAGCTCTGATGTGGAGTCAGGCTAAATGTCCATCAACAGATGAATGGCTAAGGAACCTGGGGCACATATGTATACACACACGCATAAAGAAGTACTAGTCATCCAAAAAGAAGAACGAAATCCTGTCATGAGCAGTAAGACGTGGGAAACTGAAGAGTGGTATTAAGAACAATATGCCAAATACAGAAAGACAAGTACTGCATGTTCTATTTCATATGTGGAAACTAAAAAATGTTGTCCTGAAAGTAGAATAGTAATTGCTAGAGACTGGAAAGGGTGTGTGTGTGGGAGGGGAGAAGTTTTGGAGGAAGTTGTTTGGCATGGCCAATGCACACTCTATGTATGGAAATATCATACTGAAACTCATTCAGATGTATAATTTATATGTGTATTAAGAACCAGAAAATCTTGCTTACTATTCTACAGAAGAATTAAAGGCCATTGTATATCAACCTTAATTTACATATCTAGGCGGTGTAAGTAATTACTGTGTTCTTTGTTTTCTACATGAACCAATGGAAAATATGTTGTTCTGGGCCCTTCCAGTTTATGAGGAAGACGGATATGACCAATTAATTCAGTTACTTTGCACTAGTCCCTATTCTCACTCGAATTTAAACTGGCACATCCATATTTAACAGTGATCATAGATGCAAGTTGCCCTGATAGGTACTTTAAATTTTATTTAATCTTTGTTTTCTGACACTTAACCTAATTAATCTATATTCATTATAATTCTTTCTTGTATATGAAATGCAAAGCAATGACTAGCATGTGTAAAGCTTAGTAGACTTTGAGCACAAAGGTAAGTGCCAGGGCTGCATGGGGACTATTTTGCTTAATCCTTGCCACATGATAATGAAGGTAGGCAAGTCTATGTAATGTTCATGTGAAAAGCTGAGATTGGTAAGGCCCAAATTAAGAGCCCAAGGTAAAATCACTATTAGGGAGACAGTATAAATATAAGTAAATATGGACAAGCATAGCATATATTCATCTTATAAGAACAAGAATTTCCAAGTATCACAAGTATTTCTAAACTATAAATGGATAATTGGCTCAGTCTACAAAAGACTTAATGCTGGTCAACCTCTCTCATTTTCTTGGCTTACAAAGACACTTACTTAAACTGAAAAACAAAAGCTTTGATGTGTCTTGAAATGTTCTACAGGATGTGGTCACTGTTTATCCGACCCAGCCCCTGTGGATCCTCTATTCCCTCAGCTGCAAAACTCCAACCACATGGACTCTGCTCAGTGACTACAGTATGGTCTCTTATGACAAGCCTCTCCCATCCTGTCTAGGAAGATCTTCACAATAGTGTCGTCCTACCCTATGTCAGCTATTGCACACTATTGCAAATCTATCGTTACGATGATAAATACAATAATGTTCTCCTTAAGCTTTTTATTCTGAGATAATTGCAGGTTCCTATGAATTTGCAAGAAGTAATACAGAGATATTGTGTAAAACATGTCCCTGGGTTTCCTCCCATGACAACGTATTACATAATGCTAGTGCTATATCACGACTAGGACATCAACATTGATGCCGTCTCCTATGTTTATCCACTTTCCGTCAGTCTCACTTCCCTCCAGTGTGTGTATTTGTTTCTATGCAGTTTTATGACGTGTATGTAGTCACGTGACACACATGGCCTGATGCACAGCAGACATACAGACTGGACCCCTTTTATAATTGTTTCATGGCTAATGCCACCGCCCTTCCTTCTTCCTGCATCATTCTAGGCAAACACTAATTGTTCTTTGTCTTTACAATGCTGTCATCTCAAGGGTGTCCCAGAAGTGAAAAATATGTAAGCTCTTTAATTTTATGTCTTCCTTTTTATTGTAATTGAGTTTGATTTTTAGGATAGTTTTAAATTTACAGAAATATTTTGAAGATGATTCATAGAGTCTCAATGCACTTATTTTCCCAATAATTAATATCTTACATTAGTAAGCTATGATTACTTGATTATATTAACAATATCTTGTTATTATTAACATAAATCCTTTATTCCTATTTCCTTAGTACTTATGTATAGTTCTTCTATTTATTACAGGATCCCATCTTGAATAGCATATTACATTTAGTGGTCAAGTCTCCTTATATTTCTCTTAACTGAGATAAGTATCAGAATTTCTTTCTTTTTCATGGTCTTTACGGGTCAACCAGTACTAGCCAGGTATTTTGAAGACTATCTCTCGATCGGATTTGTAGAAGCTTTTTCTCATCATTATCCTAGACTCACGAGTCTGAGGGAGGAAGACCACATAGGTGAAGCAACCGTTTTGTTTTCCTTAACCTTGTGAAGGATATAACTTACCATTGTTGACAGTGGCTTGATCACCTGGCTGAAGTAGTTTTTGTCTGTTTTCTCAGCTGTAAACTTTTTGGTCTCCTTTTCAAAACTGTGTCCCCAGAAAAGAAGTCACTCCGAGCCAGCCACACATAAGGACTGGAAAATTGCATTTTCCTTCTTTGAAAGTGGAGTCTCTGCATACAAAGTATTTAGACATCTGGTCAGGAAGTAGGTTGTTATCTATTGAACTACGGGTTCTTGTTTTATTCTTTTGATTATAATCCAAAGTCTCTTTACTTTTTTTGTTGCTTTGGCCAGCGGTAGCTCTTTGGTTAGATTTTCTGTCCCTTTCACAGGACTGTGAATTTGTTGTTTTTGCTGATAGCTCCTCATTTTCTGGAGAAACAATATGCTTCAGGCTCCTTGTATATATCTACTTACTCAGTCCTCGAATGAAGCAGGTGTTCAGCAGTCCCTGGCTTGTCTTAACTGAGACTGACAACAGATGAGGATCAGGGAGCCCCCCGCTCCCCCTGGATTATCTTCTGATTCCGACCTAGGCTTTTACTCAAAAGAAATACCTTGAGATCCATTCAAATTACTGTGAATCCCAGTAATTCTCTTTGCCTCATTACTGGGTAATATTGTATTATGTAGGTGTATTCTAGTTTGTTTAACCTGTCACCTGTTGAAGGATATCTGGGCTGGAGTTTTCGGTTTGTTTGCTTTGGCTATTATGAATAAAATTAGTAAAAGCATTCATTTTTAGGGGTATGTGATTAATGTGTTACTTGGTTGGGGCATGTAGCTTTGTAAGAAACTGGAAAAATGTTTTCCAGAGTGGCACTCTCATTTCACCTCTCATTTCCACCAGCGATGCGTTTAGTGATCAAGTTTCTCTGTATCCTTGTCAGCATTTGAGCTATTATGGCTATTATTCTGATACATTTTGATAGATGTGTGATAGTATTTAACTTTACTTTTATCATTATATTTTATGTGTTGTTGAGAAGGAAAAGAGGGAGGGAAGGAGGGAGGGACTGCAGGCTACCAATTTAGAATGCTTCACTGATTGTGAATTATTTCCTGAATTCATTTTTTTTTTTTTTTTTTGTGGCACTGAGGATAGAACCCAGGGGCATTTTACCTATGACCTACACCTCAGCCCTATTTTTGTATTCTTTATTTTGAAACAGGGTCTCACTAAGTTGCAGAGGGCCTCATAAGATGCTGAAGCTGACTGTGAATCTGCAAACCTACTGTCTCAGCCTCCCAAGTACTGGGATGACAAGCATGCACCACCACACCTGGCTCTGAATTCAAAACTTTAAAACTTGACAGAAGAAATATTTATCACAGAATCAATAATAATTAGTTAACATTTGCTCTGTTTTTGTATCTTGGTTAATGCTCCTTTCTAACAAAAACTTTGCCCGATCCCACAAGCGTGATGAGGCACCTGATCCCACGTTACAGCCCACCTCTGCTCCTTTCCCCACAGAAGCAATCACACTTGATAGTCATGTGATTGTAATTGAAGAAAATACATCTTCCTATGAGGAAGAGGCTTTGCAGACTTTACTTGAAATATTTTGTTTTATATACTTTATATACTTTATACTATCTCCAACACCTCTTCTAGGTCTCAATATACAGAGGCTCAACACATATTATTAAATTAACATATAAATGTATTTTTCATATAAATGTATACACTGAGTTAGTGTATAGTTTCCATCAAATAACTTGATCTTAAAGTTCTAGCTACTACTTTATAAACTAGGCAACTGATACTGATTAATTCTATGACTGTAGATGTCAAGTTATTGAACAGGGGTGGTAAGTAACAGACATAAAGAGGTGATTTTTAAAAAATTTCAGGTGTAATACTATTAAAATGTCATTTAAAATTGTCAATAAAATATGTCATCTAACTACAACTCCCCAAACAAGGCTAAATATCTTTACCTTCCACAAAAAAGTTATCCCTATCTTTATCCTCAGCATGGACAACCAGCTAAGTCATCTTGGATTAAGGTGTGTATCTTGCCAGAAGGTTTCATTCTATAAATTTCTCCCATGTGAGGGCCATGGTTCCTGCTGTTTGCAACTGCTCTTATGACCATTAATTAAAAGTCATAACAGTTACATGATCTGAGGAGAAACCTGAGTATTTTATATATGTTTAGGAACTTAAGAGAGTTCTGAGAAAAAAAGGATAATACCTGCTACTTAATAAATATTTGATTACTGAGGATAATATAATAAGGAAAACCTTATGAAAATAAAGTGATTTTGAATTTTCTTAGTAACTTATCTATAGTTTTATTTTAAAATCACTCAAATACTAAGATCAATGCAAATTAATTTCTGTGTTATTTATTGAAAACAGTTTCATGACACAAATTCATTGTCAAATTTATGACTAGAGGGATAAAAATTAAATTATGAGCCATGGTCCAAGATAGCCAATGCATTATAATCTGATGCGCTTGACATGTCCCCAATAAAAGAGAATGTAATAAATCACACTTAGTATCCGTTATTAATGAATAGCACCTGTGTCCTTTTTGATAGGAAAGTGAGGCTAAGATCATTGTAAAAGGGCATGGTTCATGATGAGGAAATTTTAAAACGAGAGTCAAAGTTTCCCCAAATAAATTGTCTTATGTTTAAGTAATTTTGAGTCACTTTTTTGTCATTGCATATTCTTACCGAGAGATTGTTACATTATAATTTAATCTTTATATATAGAAACAACTAGAGGGAAATAGAAAAAAAATTATGTGAGAAATTAATTGCACAATTCAGGACACATTGCTTCATGTTTAAATAAATCTCAACTTAGGAGCTTTTTTCTTTTTTCTCAATTTTGTCTCAGAAAGTGCCAATGAAGTTTGATGTCTCTTCCAAGTCCTATTACTTCTTATTATTTTTAGTTGTGCACATAGCTACTTATCTACAATTTACAACCTTAGTCTATCTTCATAAAGCTTTATTGGTTCCCATTGGATACAATCACAATTTACTTATTTATTTGTTGTACTGGGGATTGAACCCAGGGGCATTCTACCTCCGAACTTTACCCCCAGCCCTATTTTTTATTCTTTATTTTGAAACTGGGTCTCACTAAGTTACAGAGTGCCTCACTAGGTAGCTGAGGCTGGCCGCGAACCTGGATCCTCCTGTCTCAGCCTCCTGAATGCTGGGATTACAAGCGTGCGCCACCAAGTCTGGCTTACAAGCAAAATTTATGTACAGCTACTACATTAGGGTCTTAAAGAAGGGTGCTTTTGAGTCTCTTTATTTCCACTGTATAGACATACAATAATTCAAAGTTAATAAAAAGCTAATCAGAATTCATGGAAAACCATTATTTTTGATATTACTAATTATTAAATTATTGTCACATATGTTAGTTACTGGGTTTTGTTGTTATAAAATAATGATTTGCAAAAATGAGGCTGGCAATCTTCAAGGAAAATGTCACGAGATGAGGTCAAAATTTTCTATGCATTATGAAATATGTTCTTGAATTTTATTCTGAATCTCTGGATAGCAAAACAAAATAAGAAATGTGGCTAGTTACACAATTTTCTGTACCCATCAGAAAGAATTGTGTGTTGAGGAAAAACACATTTTAAATACTGATACTCTAAAGTAGTTACTTTAGTAAACTTTTATTTAATGAATAGTGAGCTCTGTCTGTACTTCGGTCACTCTAGCAGCGCAATCTGAGGTAAAAGGTCAAAGCATAATTGGTTCAGTAGCGCCTGCGCAATGCAGACAGGGTACCAGCGTGTAAGGACAGAAATCTACTTCTGAATCCAGATTTGGCCTTCCCTGTGGTTCCTCAGGAAAGTCACTCACCTCAAACAAATACAGAGCTTAGGACTAAGTAGAAGACTGAAAATTATAATAAACTTGGTGTCAAAAAAAAACCACACTTTTACATAGATTGGAATTATTTGTATTAGTGACTTGTACCACATTGTAAAAAGGTTTTCCCAGAAGAGTCTTCAAAAAAACTTCCTCTCCATAACAGCTAGGCCAATATGCTATGCCTGAAAGAATCCCCTGCTGAAATCATGGTTCACACAGGGAACTGGATGCTTGGAAAATGAGCTGCCTTGTTCCCAATATTTATGATTGTCTTAGTAGTTTTTCATTTATTAAAAAGTGTATCATTTTTATTTATCAGTGGACATCTTTCCGTCGATGTCTCCATATATCTCGAAGGATGCGGTCAGAATATGAACTAGAAAAAATATGCAGAGCCTAAAATTTAGGTCGACAGGGAAAGCAGTAACAAAAACAACAACAAAACCTGAGAAAGAAAATTTACTTGAATGCTAACACTGCTCTCAAACCCTCTAATCAATGATCCTATAAGTATTTACCAGAGAGGAAGAAATGTTTTCATAGAAAATGACAACCATTTCTGTGATTTGAGATAGTTTGGCATACCTATGAGATTAAATATAAATTGCAGTCCAAATAATGGATACCTTTCTCCTTTAGATTTTATTGGTTTCTTTAACCAAAGAAGTAATGTTACCTGAGATCTTGTAACAAAGCTGAAACCAATAAACACTAGTCAAGAAATCAACTGGGCAAATAGTAAAGAAGACAACATTGTAGTTCTTTATGTTTCTCAAATAAATATCTGCCTTATTAATGTTAGAAAACTTGATATGCCAAAAAACCCCTCAACACCTACGCTCTTCAATGACTAAACATTTATAAAGGTTGAGAAGTTCTCTGATTTGAACCAACTCAAAGATCTCCACAAAGGGGAAAGGAAGACAAAGGAAATTAACATTTCCAATTTGAGATTAATGTTAATGTGCTTTAATATGCATGAGTATCTAATCTGCCTTTAAGTTAGGTATAAACTTGCATCTTGAGGACTTGTAAAATAATTAATGCACACATATACACATATTTAATTAAAAATATCCAGAGTACAGAGCTTTATAATTGATTTTATACTTGGACTATGTTTCTTCTGAACGCTGAGTCTGGAATACTTAGGTGACATAAAGAATTTTTATTGCTAAGATGTAGGGAGTAAGAGTTCTTTCCCCCCCCCAAAAAAAAATTCTCTTAAGATGATATGAGCACGTGCATGATACCTGGACAGTCAGGAAGATTCTGAGAGTGTATGTTTGGCTGACAAGTCAAATTGATTTCACCATCTGCAGAGTCTCCTATGATCCTAAAGCACACATTGAAAGATATGAGGAACAAATGGTTAACTTTTTTTCTCAGTCATCCTCATGTTTAGGAAAAGCTATTTTGCTACACTTGGGCCAAAAGAGATAAGTCGAAGGGGCTAGAAATAGGCCCAGCTTCTCTAGTCCCAAGATCCTTGGGAAAATAACTTTTCTTCTTTTTTCATTTCACATTCCCTTGGGGTATTTACTAGCCATAGTTCTTCCTCAGCTTTTTTTTTTTTTTTTTTTTTTTAGAAAGAAAGTATCTGTCTTTAACCATTTTTTCCCCTAGTACTTTTACTCTATTTCTTGAGTTAAAAAGTGTGAAGGAGATGAAGTTATGTTGAAACAAAAATATTTCATAGAGGGAAAATTATTATAGCAGAGAAAAACTATTCTAGAAGCTGTGAAAATATCAAACTACTGGAAGCTCTGACCTTAGATTGTTGTTCATTAGCAGTGAGAATAATTTATCTCAACAGAGTGGCAGGACCTAGAAAGCAATGCAGGAATTGTCTGTATCAGATATTAAAATGTATCCTAAGGAATCAAAAATAAAAGAACTCTGCATTTGTTCATAAATAGAAAGGTCATAAAAATGAGCAAAAGTCCACATATGAGGACCCAAACAGACATAGGAATTTAATATATAATAAATGAAATATCTCAAAATGAAGGTATACTATTAAAGATAGCTTGTGGGACAAGTTTATGGCCATATAGATAAATCTAAAATTTTTATTTTTTCTTATGTAGACCTTACAGAAAGATATGCATCAAGAACTTAATATAAAAGCATAAATTTTCCAGAAGAGATCACTAACTCAATTTTAAAATAAAATAAACATTAGAGAAAGAAGTATGTATTAATTCATCTATAAACTAGAACTGTATAAAATTTTGCAATTCTGATTCAATATTAAGGATCCATAAGGAAAAATACTAACGAATTTGTACCAAGATCAAATACTTTTGGACAAATAAGTAAAGGATTAAAACTACTACAAGTAAATTAAGAAATAAGTGGCAAACTAGGAAAAACATGTTTGCAACTCATGCACAAGAGAAGGAAGAGCTAATATTCCTAATTGTTAGTATTCCTCAATTTCCATGTGTTGGAGTCCTAATCCCCAATGCAGCAGTATAGAAGTAGGGATTTTGGAAGTTATTCAGATTATAAGGATTCTGTTTTCATGAATGTTTAATGCTATTATAAAGAACTTGATGAAAGGATTTTTCTCCTTTGTGTTTCTTCCACCTTCTACTGTGTGAGAATATAGTGTTTCTCTCTGCTTGAGAGTAATATCTTGGAAGCAGAGGGAAGTCATTACCAAGCACCAAACCTGCTAATGCCTTGATCTTGAGTGTTTGAGCCACCAGAATTATGAGGAAATAATGTTCTGGATAAATATTTTGGTAAATTTTGTAACTTACTGTCGGGGGCCTAGCCCGGCCGGAAAGACCCCGCCTCTAGATGGCGCCTGGCAGAGTGCCAGAAGCGGCTGCAGGTGGTAACATTCTAGGGCTGCGCCAGGCCAGAGCGCATGCACCAGCACGCCCAGCTCGTGGCCGGCCCAGGTGAGAGCTGGATGAGACGCCTCGTGGCTTAGGCCCTGCGAGGCTTTAAGAGCCTCCACCTCTCGCATGTAGGGGAGAGGCTGGCTGGGTTGTTGCTGGAGTGGGTTGCTGGAGAAGTTCTGGGAGGAAAGGTTGTGGGTTGCTAGTGGAAGCTGGATTGCTGGAGCAAGGGGTTATTGGGAGTCTGTTGGAAAGGCACTATTTGGATAGACGGTTTCTGTGCTGTGATTGTTACTGCTTGTGTAGTGCCCTCGATCCCAGGGAGAGAGGTATAATAAAGAGAGGTTTGAATCAGCAACATTCAGGCAGCGTCTTTATTGGGGCCTCACGGTTGAGGGTTCAGCCTGGGGTTCCCGATAATTTACCAAACCTCAGGTATTTTGTTAGAGCAGCACAAATGACCCAGAGGAGTAGGATGTGGCTAAAACAAATAGTATGAAAGCAGCTGAGGAATTCAGTAATCTGTAGAAGCTGGAACCATTTTTTATTTTATTTCATCATCATTATTATAATAATAATTATTATTATTGTTATTATTTGGTGCTAAGGATTGAACCTAGGGGGCATTTTACCTCCGACATATACTGCCAGTCAACCCATTTCATTTTTTTATTTTAAAACAAGGTCTTACTAAGTTGCTAAGGATCTTATTAAATTGCTGAGGCTGGCCTCAAACCTGTGATCCTCCTGTCTCAGCTTCCTAATTACTGGGATTACAGGCGTGCACAACTGCATTGGCTTATTTTTTCTAATTATAACTGAAAAACAATTGAGTGTGTGTGTTTGCAGTACAATATAGTATCTCAATATGTGTATACATTATAGATAAATAAAATTAAGCTAATTACCATATCGATTACATTAAATGTGTACTGCTTTTTTGTGACAGAACATATAACTTATTAGTTGTTTTGAGAGACACATTGTTATTCATTATACTGGCCATGCTGTGTAATTGTCAGGGGCCCAGTCAGGGGCCAGCTGTGGTTGCAGGAGGAGGTTTCAGCAGTGAGATCCCCAGGGAGAGGAAAACAGACAGAGTCGCCATCTGGAGGAGAACAACGCAGCTTTATTTTCTAGAACATCCCTTAATGTAGGGTCCTGGGTAAAATAGCACGTGCCCACGCCAGCCTAACTTGTGCCTGGGTGGCATTTTGCCTAGTCATATTTCCATAAGTATATACACATCTGTGGCTGCACAGGGGAGGTGACGTCATGTCCTCATCACCGGCCTGTACTTCCTCTGCGCCCCACACACCACCCAACAGGGAGGTGATCCGTGACTTGATTGGAGTGCATTGCATTGGGCCCAAATATCACAACAATCGAAAGCTCAACAGGTGACTTAGTCCTCCAGCCACACAGGTGAGGAGAGTCAACACCCATCTCTAGGAGGAGCGCAGTGAGTTCCACCAGGTTGTAAGCAGGTCCTCCTGTAAGGCCTGATGTACCTGCTGCTGGTGGTCTGGATTACACACAGCGTTCTTCATGGAGGGAGGCACAGGTTCCAACCTGGGCAGCAGTGAGAATCTCCAATACCATGCTATTCTGTAAACCGCCTTTTGCATCTGGGTGCTTTCATCCATTAAAAGGGAAAGAGCCCAATGGGACATATTTAAAGCACCTGCTTCTACTTCTATAGTATCGGCTCCTGGAACAAACAAGTTCCTAGGGACAACCATCCAGTGGTTTGATTGGTCACAGACTGGATGCCCTGTTTTGTACAGAAAGGTGTTAAGCTTCCAAGCTCTACGTGTTCCCTCTTAACCAGTCCTGCCCATTTTCTATAGCACATCCTAACAAGGGAAGAACACTATTACAGTCTCAGCACAACAAGTCCTCTATTCTGTGACATCTTCGTTCATCCCATTCTAGGCTGCTGTGGTTCCAGGTTCGTAAGGTAGTCCAGTTGTCTGTAGTAGCGGGGGTAGTTCACCATGTGACCAAAATCCACTCAGGCTATTCCTAGCTTCCTGCTTCTGCTATAACTCACATCCAAAACCTGTGTCATCCACTTGGACTGTTGTCCTGAGAGGAAGGGCAAAATTTAATACGCACAAATTTTGTGATTGTGCCACTGCACTGTTGGTGACAATAAATGAAGTTTCCAGTTCAGGGGTCCTATCCCAAGTTGCCCCTTTATAGACAAAGTGGTGTAAGGGGCACATCAGAATAGCAAAGTGGGGCATGAATGTTCACCCAAATCCCCGAGGATCCAGATATATCTGCAGCTGTCTGACCATTCCTGGTGAAGAACACATTTGTATCTTACTTATCATGGTTTTTGTATCACTTTTGTCTTATCTGACCAGACAACTCTCAAGAATTTGACAGAGCACCCAGTTCTCTGGCCCTTCTCCTTGTTCACAGCCTACCCACATTCCTGGAGAGAGGCTCAGAGACTGAGAGACTGCATGCAGCTGCTTCTAACTCTGTAAGAGAATCAGAGGTTAGCAGAATATCATTAATATAATGATACAACCATACAGACCAGAAAGGCCCACTGGCACCTTTCCCAGGTAAAAGTACATTGTTCTTGGTTTTCCTAAGTAATGTCAATGAAGAAAAAGGCATTCAACAAGTCCACAACTTAATTGAATTGTCCCAGTCCATAGGACACATGATCCATCAGTTCTAAAATATTGGATACCATTGCATGTAAAGGCAGAGACACGTTAACTACTGATCGTCCACTATCACGAGCCAGAAACCTTCAGCTCTTCCCAATGGCCACACAGGAGGGTTGAATGGGTTATAAGTCAGGTGAATTATGCTTGCCTCTTCTAGCTTTTTTACACTTGTCTCTTCTAGTATTATTTCTCCAATTTTCTTGTGCCTTCTTTGCCCTTGCCCCCACTCCCCAGTAACTTGTACTACTATACCTTCACAATCCTCAGGGCTTGGGGGAGTTGTATGGGTGCATAATAGGGATTTCCTCGAGTAATAGTCCTTACAACACAAACCCATAGCTGGAATTCTCTAATAGTTGTCTGTGCAGGCAATCCCTGTAACACGTCCACCTCTGGGATAGACTCAGCTGTGGGGCATTTATACATGCCATACTGCTTAGAAGGCAAACATCCAATTCCCCAAATCACCAAGGCACATCAATCCATCAGCTAGTGCCAGGGTGCCTTGCACATTGCAGGGGGATAGGCAAATAGTCAATTTCACATGTGGCCTCAGGTCAGCGGTCACCCGGCTAACCTGGAACTCCAGCCAAGTCTCTAGTCAAGACGCCTGCTGGCTGCTGCCACCATGGCAGTCTGCAGAGTGGCCCTGCACTGCCACCATGGTCCACACTGCATTGAACTTGTGCAACCTTGAGCTGCTGCGTCAGTCCACCCCCCACCCCCTCCCCACTGAGTCAGCCTCTGTGTCCTGAGTTCATACCTCCACAACTGCAGCTAGGACATTCTGCCAAGCCCACAAAACTGCCAATGTGTCCTGGAAACTGCAGATCCAGCCCTCTTAGTGCCTTTGAGACTTCTGTCTGGGGACATACTTCATCTCAATCCTCTGGCATGGTCTACACTGCCAGATATTCCACTACAGGGAGCCACAGGGAGGCCGGGGGCCACATTCCCTCTACCCTTGGTTGTTGCTCACAAGGTTGTTCCTCCAGAGGGAGCAACCTCCAACTATCCTCCCTACTATGCCAATTGTCAGGGGTGCATTGGCGGGCCAGCTGAGATTGTGAGGAGGTTTCGATGGTGAGATCCCCAGCGATAAAAAGCATGCAGAGTCGCCATCAGGAGGAGAACAACTGCAGCTTTATTTTACAGACCTGCCCCTTATACAGGGTTCCGGGAACAACGATGCATGTCGACACTAGCATGACATGCACACAGGTGTTGTATATTACCCTAGTCACACTTACACAACCATGCACACATCTGTAGCTGTGTGGGACGATTAGGTCATGTCTTCACTGCCTGCCTGCATTTTCTCTGAGCTCCCACAGCAATAAATCATTAAAACGTATTCTTCCTATCCACCTGAAACTTTGTACCCTTTGGTCAACACCTCCCCTCACCTTTCCTCACCCTTGCCCCTGTAATCACCATTTTAGTCTCCACCTCTTTGAGTTTGACATGTGTGGATTCTATATGTGTTGGAACAAATGGTGTTTGTGTCTCTGTGTCTGGCTTACTGTGCTTAGCATTCTGTCCTTTTGGTTCATCTGTGATATTACAAATGAATGACATACATCTTTGTTAGGTACAAGTTAGTAAAGGCATCCATGCACACATCTCGCGTTTAACCCTTCCCCCATTCCAGCCCCACTCCCTCACACTCCCTCCTTCTCAAGTTCAGTTTAGTGATTGACTTTGATATTTGTGAAGTTCCATCATGTGCATTAGGATGTCACCCCCATCACCTTCAACTAAGTCACCTTCCCTGCTCACCTAAGGTTTCTCCTTCTTCTTCTAGAGTTCCTCTTATGTCTCACTTTCTCCCTAGCTTCTGCATACTAGGGAGAGCATATGAATTTTTACTTTTTGACACCAACTAATCTCACTTACCGTCATGTTTTTAGTTTTTTGAGAAACCTCCTCACCATTTTCCCAAGTGGCTGTACTAATTTATAAGAACAGCAGCAGATTTACAGGGTCCCCTTCTCCACACTGTTCCCAACATTTGCAATCTGTTATCTTTTTGATCATAGCAAATATAACAGGAGTGAGGTGGTATTTTATTGTAATTTTAATTTGTATTTCTCTGTGATTAAAAATATGTCCAATATTTTTTTATATATCTGTTGCTCATTTGTGTCTTCTTTTGAGAAATCTCTACTTAGGTCTGTTGCCCATCTTTTAATAGATTTATTTGTTATCTTGAGTTTCTTGTATGTTTTAGATATTTGCAAATATTTTTTTCTTGTGGTTATCTTTTCACTCTATTATTTTGTTTATTATACAGAAGCTTGTAACGGTGGTATGTTCCCATTTACCTATTTTTGCTTTCATTACCAGTGATTTTGGGGCCACGTCCAAGAAATCATTGTTCAAAACAATATCATGGAGCTTTTCCCCATATATTTTCTTCTAGTACGTTTACAGTTTCAGGTCTTAGAACCGACTGATCCATGTTGAGTTGATTCTTGGTTTAGATAGAGGTATATTTTTATTATATTTCATGTGAATAATAGAAGGGGTTTGGGAGAAGGAGGTGGGGAAAGGAAAAAGAAGGATTGAGAAAGTGAAAGTATCACTATCAATGTCTCTAAAACATGCAGAGAGAAAGGAGAGGGGAGCAGGTGGGATGCAGAACAAAATACAGCAAATGATGTGTCCACTTATGTTTGCATCACTTTGAACTTCACTATGATGTATAGTTACAATGCACCGACAAAAATATAAAAAAAATCCTTCAGTTTATCATATTCTTTTTGTTGTTGTTGTTGTATGTGTATGTGTGTGTGTGCGTGTGTGTGTATGTTACTGGAGATTGATCCCAGAGGCATTCTACCTTTGAGCTACACCCCCAGCTCAATTTTATTTCTTATTTGGAAACAAGGTTCACTAGGTTGATGACAGTCTCACTACTTGCTGAGACTATCTTAGCCTCCCAAGTACTAGAATTACAGGCGTGCACTACCATGCCTGATGTTCATATTCTTTTAAATAAAATAAAGTTCTACATATAAATTGTATCAACTGCTATTTAAGAAAATTTTGTTTATTATGAGAATATGTTTTAAAAGGAAGAGTATCCTTTCATTTACTGTGTATATGTTTATTCTTTCAAAATTTGTTGAATGCAAGATTGAGAGAAAATGAGCTAATCACAAAATAATCGAGAGAGAGAGAGAGAGAGAGAGAGAGAGAGAGAGAGAGAGAGAGAAAGTGGTTCCTTTATTTTCTTTTCTTACAACCCTTCAGGAATTGAAAACACACATACAAAGAATATAGATCTGGAAGAAAGGATAAATGAAGCTGAAGACTGCTGCAGGTAAAAGAGATAGGGCCTCTGAAGGATTCTTTTCCCATGTAGGAATTTTTTTATGCTCTGGAGTTTGGGGTGTGTGTGACATAGTGGGATTGTTAAAGGTAAACTCCTGGGGACGTATATAAATTGTTCTCATTTCTCCAATATTTTTTCTTACCTGTGGAAAGCATGTTTCTGGAAGGGTGTTTTTGTTTGAGATGTTAGAAGAAATTGAGTGGGGCTTGTATAGATAGGAAACGCTCTCAACCACTTTTATTGGAATGGTGTGAATGGGAAAAAAATAGCAAAACTTCT
This sequence comes from Graphiurus murinus, assembly GCA_004027655.1. Lineage (NCBI taxonomy): Eukaryota > Metazoa > Chordata > Mammalia > Rodentia > Gliridae > Graphiurus > Graphiurus murinus. The sequence goes on from PVLC010000256.1 coordinate 154,509, forward strand.
GTCCAGGAATAAAGAGTCATAAATGTGTCTGAAGTTTCCCTTTTTATTAATTTTGATGAATGACCATAATTGTGACCAAAGAATGAATTTGGAATCTGAAGTGATGTCAAAATTCTATCTAAATTGAATCACCAAGTAAATAATCATCATAAAATCAGTTGCAACTGAGAATTCATTTGAGCCTCTACTAATGTCCGCTCAGCCATTCCAGTGCCTGAACAGTATCATCATATGTTCATGCAAGTAATGTCTAATTATAGAATTATAAAATTAAAACATGACTTTTTCTTTTGTGACTTTCTCAGAGGAGCCTTCTGCATGTTTTTGTTTCAGCACTTTATTTCAATGTTCTTTGTTAGAATTCAACCATTTCACCAGGAGCAAGCAATTCAAATCGATGAACAAATTATGAACAAACAAAATTATTCATGTTTGTTTCTCCAATATTGAGGAATGGTAAAACATAAAAGCAAGCAATAATCACTTTTATTCTTAAGCAATTTTTAATTAATTCTCCTACTGCCCACATTTTTATTGCACACTTATCAAATTTTACCAATCCTTGAAGTCTCATTCATGTACAATCTTCAATAAAGCATTTAATTTGTATCTCTCATCCAAATCAATATTTATAATTTTTTGAGCCAGTAGCATTTTGTGCTTTTTTTTTACCTTTTATCTTACTCTTCCTAGAATTAATGTGTGTGTATGCTTTATCACTACCAATAAATCCAAATAATTCATTCCACTAAACACATAAATGCTTCCTAGGAATTTATTTTAGATTCTTGAAAGACATCCCTAAAGAAAATTTAAAAGAATCCATATCCTTTGTGGAGTTTACATTGTAATTGATAAAAACATAATGAATAAGTTGACTAAATATAATTTTAGAAGATAGTAAGTAAAATAGTGCGAGGGACATGACAGTGACCGTAGGTTTGGGATGCACAATAAAATAAAACTTTCATGGAAGGACACATTGAGAGGTTGACATGACTATAAAAACTTGACAGCAACTAGAGGAGAGGTTTTCTTGTGGATGTGTGGGATTAAAGTTAGGAAGAGTGTTTCAAGCAAAAGAAATACTTCAAAGTCCTTAAGGCATGGGTAGGACTGGCATGTAGTAGGGAGGAAGCCAGTGTCCCTAAAGCAGCCCTATTTGAGAGATTGGGGTGGGCAGCAGATGATGCCAGGATAATAATGAAGAGCTAGTTCAAAGGGGGGGTTATAATTCCTTTAAAGGATTTTGCCTTTATTCTTGGTGAGTTATGGAGATACTGCAGGAATTTCAGCAGAAGGGAGGCATGATTTGGCTTGCTTTACAGGGACCTCAACGTAATTGTTGCATAGAGAATAACATGTTAACAGCAGTAAAAATACCTGTTAGCAGTGCCATTGCTTAGGTGTGTAGGTGTGGAGTATAGTTAAAGGGATATTGCAAAAGAGGGATGCTATTATCTAGGATCAGAAAGTAGCTGTGGAGGCAATGAGAAGTGGACATATTCCAGGGAACTTTGCAGTGATAAGTTTAGAGGAGAGTATAAATTCAGTTTACCTAAGACAGGGCTTGATAAAATATATCAATGACCCAATGACGGTAAGATTGTGTATCTAGGCGGAGACAACCTAAGACAGGCACAGTCCCTTGTGTACCTTTTTTAATATAAATAGGGGGGGAACTGTGGGAAGCTAGTCTTTGAGAAAGCTAGCTCTTTGTTCCTATTGACCTCTTGTCCTTGCAGCTGTGCCCATTCAGGATTAATCTGTCCTAGGGTGTGGGCTCTGGTGCTCTCTCAGAGATCTTTCATTAGCATGTGATGGTCACACGTGATCTTACAATAGCATAGGGTGGTCTCTCGTACTCCAACAATGACTTAGGGTTGGTTATGGGATGTATGAGGCATGTGACAATTTAGATAGGTATGTTTTGTTAATTTGGAAATTGAAGGATTATAGCTCAAGGACTTTGCTGAGATCAAGGTTCCAGAAAAGAAGCATGTGATTCTTGATGCATTGTGTAATGATTGACCTTAGAATTGTATTTAAGCTGTACTGGAAATAAACTCAGTGACACAGTATTTACTGTGATTCCTCCCGGAAAAAAACAAAAACAAAAACAAAAAACATGTATTGACAGGATGTCATTGAGACAGCCATTGCTAAGTTGAATAGGCACCCATGCTTTTGCTGGGTGTGGTTTACACATAGTCAGTCATTTACTACTCAAGAGGAGCTACATAACACATACAACATCACTATGCTTTCATTTTTCATACAGTGTATACTAGATAATAAAGAAAGCTTATTTTCTAAGGTGGTCAATTTAATGTTTTGAGGCTGAGAGTTAATATTTTTCTTTAATTTCTGATTCTCTGATAAGTGTTTTGCCACTATCTGCAATACATTAGGAAATTAAAATTTTAAATTTAAAACTGCCTACTTCACATGCCATAGAATTGTGAAAACAGGCATCGTTTTTCATTATGACAGTTTTAAGGTATAACTACCATGTTAACTTCCTGGCAAAATGTTAGGTATCTTGAAAATTAGCACAACAAATGAATCAGACACACAGAGATAATGCCTTTGCCAGCCCAGAAAATATATGCAATCCTCAAATGCCTGGGTACTCTTTTATTCTTTTCATGATTTATCATGGAAATGTGGGTTGACAGTTTTATGTATGGAATGCAAATCCAGCTCACTTTATCAATCTCATGCATTTTAATATATATGCGTGGTAATTTTTGTTGCTTGTGGAATGGCCTTTAGACACTACTTCAATTCCATGCAATTTAATAGGTGATATGTTGGAATGTATACATTTCATGGGCTTGTTTTTATTAAACTAGTAAAAAGGTTTGGGGGAATTTGCTTGGTGATTGCTATTTCTTTATGATATTCTGGTACAGGATAAAAGACAATAGGTAAGATGTATTATCATGTATATGTGTATGCATAATATATTTACAAATGTAAATGCTATTTCTATTTATGGAAACTCAATAACTTTTTTGAAGCAAGAGAGCCATTGGGGAAGAGTAATTGGAACAAAATGAAGGCACACATTTTCATAAAGTTGCAGAAATTATCTGAATTATGGTAATTATGATCCACCAAGTGATTCTTAGCTTTCTAATATAATTATGAAAGAATATAAAACTTCATAATCTCTAATTATTCTTCTCACATGTCAAATATCTTTATCAGCTAGAATTGGTTATGAACTGAAAAAAAACTTCCTTCCATTTTTTCCCCCTTAGCTTTCCTAACCATTTATGTCTAAAAATCGAAGACTTTATGCTTTGGAGCCAGGAACACTTGTATTTGAATAAAAGATCCAAGAACTTACTGGCCTAGTGACTTGGATAAGTTGTATAAACTCTGTAAGCCTCAGTTTCTCCAACTATGAAAATATGAAATAATAGTAATCATTTCATATTTTAATCATGTATTTGAGAAAAGAGAGGCTTACCATCCTTTCCTACAGAGTTAGATATCTATATGATTTCTATCATTATCATCACCATAAAATATTATTTATAACTTTTCTCTTCTTTATAGACTGTAGCACTACCTATAATGTAGATTCTGTATCTGTTCAGAAAGCTTACATTTAAAAATATCATTTCTTCCTCCTGTAACTTCTAAAATTACAATGGTTTATTTCCATCTTTGCATAAACATGCTCAATTTTCTCTTATTAAATAATAATAATAATAACTATTATTATTATTATTATTATTATTATTATTATTATTATTATAAGAAAAAGAAGGAGGATGAGGAGGAGAAGAAGCAGGCATGGTGGCAGGCACACAATTGTAATCCCAGTAACTTGCGAGGGTGAGACAGGAGGACTGCAGGTTCAAAGCCATCTTCAGCAACTTAGTGAAGATCTCCGCAACTTAGTACCCTGTTTCCAAATAAAAAAAAAAAGATCTAGGGATGTAACCTGAAGGCAGAAGGTCATTGAGTTCCATCCTTCGTACCACACATAAAAACAAAACAGTCCTCCACTCCCTTCTCCTCATTCTTGTCCGTCAGCTTCCTCCAACTGTCGTGTTCTGCTGAAGCATGTTGATCCCATGCAAATTTTTGAAAGAATTACCATGTTTGATGTAGGCATCCACTTTTCTACCCTTTCCAAGTGGAATTTGGCCCCCACCACTCTCTTAAAATCCATCTGAATGAGTGTTCCATAATCTTAGCATCATAAATGCAATGGATACATTTCTGGCTTTTTCTTGCCCCATTTTAGCAGCCTTTGACAGAACAGGCTACTTCTTCACCCTCCGTGTCTCTTCCCATAACATCAAGGTCATAGTTTAAGGTTGTCCTAGAATTTTGGCTGGTCCTTCTTAGTCTCCTTATTTTATCCTCCAAAGCTTTTGATTAAGTGCTCTGTTTTTTCAGGAACATGATGACTTCACCAAAGTTCACATTTTTAATACTTCCAATTTCTCAGTAAATTATATCATAAAACAACAATGAAAATCCAAACAAATTAAGAACAATATAAACTCCTCTCTGGTTCATAAGGTAGATCACATTTCTGCTTGATTTCTTTTCTTACCTCTTGTATCTAATGCATCCATGAGTCTTGTCTCTTTTCTACATGGAATATACACTGAATCTGATGCGTTCCCTCCATTTCGTCTCTCATCACCGTCGTCACTAGGATGCTGCACCACAGCCATCTCACTGGTTTCGGTGAATAACTATAAAACATAGCATCACTAGCTTTGTTATGTCATGACAAAGACTGTATGGAAAAAAGACAGGAAGGAGAATAGGAGTGATCTGCAAGTGGGTGTGGCCTCAATTTTATATAAGGAGTTGAACGCAGGCCTCACTGTAGAGGTGGTATATGAATGATGTTCATAATATTTATTATTTCAAAGAAATTCGCTTCTCTAATTCAAGCTGCCTGAAGTTTTATAAATGAAGTTAAATAACTCAGAGGCCCGACAGAAGCATAATTTGATGCAAATCACAATATGAAAAATATAAGTACATGTAATAAATGTTAAATGTGATCCATCTTGAATATTTTATTCCTAAGTTTCAGCATAAATCTGTGAAGGCAAATGATAGAGGAGGAAATTCTCAAATAAGTTTATAGAGTATCTATGCAAATTCTAAGATATTGTGAAAAAATTGCATTAATGATCCACAAAGTACCTGTAGGCCATATGAGAGCAGTGGAGATATGCAATATGGATCTGAAGACGTTGCAGTGAGGGTTTCTTTAGAGACCAGGTGTTGCTTGTATAGTGTAGGTTTCCTCCAAGCTCACATGGCGAGGCAGCACCGCCTTCCATTCTCAATTCAAATGAGAGCAGCTTTCAGGTGAACTAAGTCTGTATCCAGGTCTGCAAGGTCAAAAGTGCAGGAGGCCCTGTAGGTGGCTTCCTTAGCAGGGCAACCCCAGAGGTACTGCACTGGGAGACAACTGTCGCTCTGTGGGCTGCCAGGCAGAAGGGTAGGTTCTCATGTGCTAGAAAGATACACAACAGACAGGCCAGCAGTGAGTCATCTCTGAGGGGCCCTTCCCAAGAGGCAGCCGATCAGGAGTGGAACAACCTCCCATGGAAAGAGGGCAGGCGTAGCACTTGCTGTAGGGTCTGGGTTGTGAGCAGGGATGGGGTACACAACCAGAAGAGAGAAGGAGCAACAGGCACCATGGTAGGAAATTCAGAGGGCTACAGGACTCTGAAGAAAGCTTCACCAAAGAAAAGATGCCTGTTAGCATATAACAAGCCCAAAGAGGACTCACTCTGAATTGCTGCCTTCTCAAGAATGAAGCACATGAGACTTTCCAACACTCTCTTCCTCCTTCTCCCATTCCAAACCTGGCAGATTTCCTGAAGAACCATCACGTGGGCAGGGGATCAAGAAAGGAAGATTATTCCTCCCCTTTCCTTTGATTGTGTATCAGCAGAGAAGAAAGTGAGTTTAGACTTGAAGAGAGGTTAAATACTGGATGTTAGATAGGAATTCATAATATCTGAAAGGAACCAGAAATCCATGAGATCTTTCTGAGAATGCATTCAGTTAGGAAAGAAAAACATAAAATGCACCGGAAAGAGAACTTGTGAGGAAGAATGAAATTTCTTTCTGATATGCGTGCTACTATATTCAATTTTGCCACAGACTAAATATATGCAATTTTGCAAATGTTAAGTTCTTCACTGGATATAATTGATTCTATTGGGAAATTGGTTGATTAGATTCATTTGTTATTTATCTAAAGTTAGAGATCAGTTGATTTAACAGAAATAACTTTGCAAATTATTCTCAAAGATACTGGCAGGAATAGTTGTGAATGACTTTGAAATGGATGAGAAAGAATCACTGGGCATTCTGTGTAGTACATTCTGCACTGTCTTTGATGGACCGCTAGATAACTGAAAATAATGGAAATGATTGCTCCTCCTAGGGAATGCAAAATGAATTTTCTCCAGGGGAGGTACTATTGATTTTCCTCCTCCTGTCTCCCAATAAAGTTACTTTTCCATTTATTTAATCAAGTTTGTTTCTGCATTCCTGACTACTTTATATAAGTCTCTCTTTCAGTTCTCCTTTGAGAGCTGTTTTCTGGTGTCTCCCCTAATCCCTCATTAATCAATGAGTTAAATAAAACTTTAGATACATGTCCATTCTATATCTGTATGCATTCTCTATTTATTTATTTATTCATTTATTTATTTATTTTGTGGTACTGGGGATTGAACTCAGGGGCATTCTACCTCCGAGCTATACCCCCAGACCTGTTTTTTATTTTGAAACAGGGTCTCACTAAGTTGCGGAGGGCCTCACTAGGTAGCTGAGGCTGGCCGCGAACCTGGATCCTCTGGTCTCAGCCTCCCAAATGCTGGGATTACAAGCGTGCACCACCACACCTGGCTTGCATTATCTTTTTAAATAAAAATCTTTAAAATTTTAGAGGTCTCATAGAGATGTTCCATTGAATAAAACAGTAGACAGGTTGCAAAGAACTAGAACTCACACTGCTGGTCGACTGGTGTGTTCTTGGCTGCTAGAGAGACATTCAAGTGGCAAAAGGACTGCCATTATGTTAACTTTGTGTTTCTCTTATTTCTTCTTTTCCATTAATTTTGTGCTTTGGTTTGGCTTGTTTTTCTTGTGGAGTACAAGTTATCCTCCATTAGTGACACTAATGGCTGGTCATTGATAAAGATAGATCATGAAATCATTTCTCTGTTGGATGAGAAATAAGAGGAAATAGGAATTTTAATAGGAATTTTGTTTCTGTTTTAAAAAATTTGAACTCAATTAAATTAAGATGTGCCAATGGGAAGGTAAATAGCTCATTAATATCTATCTGTAGATTATAGAGTATTTTAAACACTTATTAAATCAAATGTCCCTAAAATTCCTAGAAATTAAAATTTAGTAGTTCAGATTCCTTAAACTTAAAGAAATTTTGTGTAGGAAATAACTCAAAATGATTTGTAGAAACCAAGTTCACATAATCAGGATAACCTTTGACAAACAAGGTTAGTAGAATAATATTTTCATTAAATGCTAGCTGTCTTTTATATAATTTATTAATGTTAAGTATAATGATGTGTGACTTTATTCTAATTGGAAATGTTTTCCCAAACATACAATTTTAATGACCAAATAAATTAATAGCTTACATATGATGTTTAAGATTAAGAAAATTTTAAGTCTTTTGAACGAAATTGAATCATTGTATTTTCCATTTTTTAAAATTTCTGTGGCAACTAATTTTTTTCAGCTTGAAGATAATTTCTAATATTTTTGGAATAAGTTAAAACCTCAATATGATATTGCATTCCGTTACTTAATTGATATTCTTGAATACCTAACCAATTTCAATGCACGATAGAATACCAAAGCATGGCTATTAAGCATGACTATGCATGTCTTTTAACTTAAGTTTTGTATTTTAAAGAGAGTCTATAACCTTGGGTCATGAATGAGACCTAAGTGTTCTTAGAAAGTTGTATCATGTGTGTTCACAATAGTATTGCTAACAGTTTTCACTTATCCAGACCCCTGCTGTTTCTGTTAAATATTCAAGTTAATTACTCTGATTAGAAACTATTAGTACTGTAAAAGTGTGAGCCTACACTAGCAGCAATGGGGACAAAGAAATTCAAATGGGTGTGTCCTTTTGCTTATCATAGAAAAGGTGTAGGTTTCCCCTAAGTCTTCAGCAACCCTCCGATATAGTCTCTAGACCTCTCATACACTCGAGGACCCCAAGGAGCTGTTATTCATGTAGGCTAACTATGTATTTTCACTATACTTGATATTGAAACTGACATTTTTAATGCTTATCAACTCATTTGAAGATAGTGATAAGGAGCAAATTGTACTTTAAAAATGAATAATATCTTAGATTACTATAAACAATCCTTTGATCTCATAGACCTTGGAGAGTAGTTCTATCCTTCAGTAATGTATCAGCTGCCCCCAGGAAATGAAGGAGCATAACAAAAGATAACATTTGGAAAGTGAATTTTAATTTCCCTGATTTATAATACCTGTTTTCTGAAACAAGCTTATGAAATACCTTAAAATTTTAGCAGTGTTCATTCAATTGGTGAGGACTTGCTGCCTTGGTTTCTAATTAGTACCTTCAGCAACAATAGGAAAGATTATTCTTTAGCTCAAGGCAATCTGCCTGTATAGAAGAGATTTTGTATTATATCAGATTAATTTTCTGTGCCTTATGCTGAATTTATAGTATTCCTTATTACTTAGAAAAAAAGGACCAATGTTTCTTAATTTATGTAAGAGTTCTTTATAATTATGCTATCTTCTATGATCTTTAAAATTTGTTATTATCACTTTGATTAAAAATTAACCAATTGCTGCCTCTCAAGTACCCTATGTCCATTACCCTAATCAAGTGTCCAGATTTCTGACAATGCTTTTTTACTATAAGAATCACTCAAAATGTTCTTTGAAATGTTTCCAAATAAATTTCAGAAAATTACACATATTTCCTTTTTCTCTTTATATCAGGGGAGATGCTAGAAAAAAATTAGTTTTGTTTGATGCCTAACTGTTATAAGTATTGCATAGAAAACTGTCAGATCGGAAAGTATGCTCAACCTTCCCTAAGTTAAGTTTGTACAGGTAAAATATTATTAAAATAAATATATCAGAAACTGCATCCTTTAGGGAAAATGTTGGAGATTTGTCAATGTGCTTACCTGTCATAATATGAATTTACCCTGAGGGAAAGAACTGATAAAAGCCTGGAATAATTAGGTACTATACTACATCGAGAGGTTTTACTCCCTTTCTGATATTGTGGGTTATTATAAGAAACTAACCACAGCCAGAAATTAACCATCTATCATCTAGTTTTTTTTATTTTATTCTTATACTTGTTTGAAAGTATACTTGTTTGCTAAATGTCTTTGTGTTTTCAATTAAGAAAGGTGGTCTTGAAGTTTTGTAGAAAAGTATTATAGCAGGCCCTTCAGATTATTGGCCCTTGAAAGAGTAGACTCAAGGGTATAGGATTCTGAGCAGACAACACTTAAATACATTTCAGGTCATATGAGTGGACTGAGTTAGAATTTATAGGACTCCTTGTAGTCTAGAAGTAGTTAGTTGCATAAAAATGGAGGGGAGACCATAATTCAACAGAATAAAAGTTAATTTTACAGGATGGGGAGTTACACTGTGACTCTTTATTTGGAATATTTTTGATGTTGTAATAATGTTCCATTTTTATAAGTTTCTCAACTTCCTCTTTTTTCTTAAGCTACTTTGAATTCACAAAAATGGAATGAACTCTGCTTTTAAACATCAAAACAAAGCATCTTGGATAAAGGATCTAGAAATTACATCAGAGAAATCAACTCTCCAACATGTAAGCACCAGTACAGACTTCCTCAATAAGACCCCCACAGCCAAGGAAACAAAGCAGAAAATCAACAAATGAGGTTGTTTCAGATTAAAGAGCTTCTGTGCAGCAAAGGAAGCTATTAAGAACCTAAAGAGAGACCCTAACATAATGGGAGCAGGTCTTTTCCAGCTATCTCTCTGATAGAAGATTAGTATCTAGAATATATAAGAACTTTAAAAACTTGCTACTAAAAAAAAAAAAAATCAAACAACTCAATAAAAAACAGGAAATGGATTTGAACAGATGCTTCTCAAAAACAAAATGGCCAACAAATATATGAAAAAAATGTTCTGTATCGTTAGTAATCAGGGAAATGCAAATCAAAACAACACTGAGATTCCATTTAAAACCAGTTAGAATGGCAATCAACAAGAATACAAACAACAATAATTTCTGACCAGGATGTGGTGAAACAGGGATTCTTAAACAGTGTTGGTGAGATTACAATTTAGAATAGCCACTGTGGGGACCAGTATGGAGGTTCCTTAAAAGACTGGGAATGGAGTCACCCTACCATCGAGGCATAACACTTCTGGGAATCTTCCCAAAGGTATCAAAATCAGATTATTATAGATACACATGCATTTCCATGTTTATAGAAGCTCAATTCACCATAGCCAAACTCTGGAACCAGCGTAAATGTCCATCAACAGACAAGTGGATTTATAGTATATATGTATATACACAATAAAAAGGTCACACTAGTGGACTGAGTTAGAATTTCTAGTCCTAAAAAACAACAATAACAAAAAAAACCCCACAATCATGTCATTTGCAGGAAAATGGATGAAACTGGAGAATATTATGCTTAGTGAGATTAGCCACTCCCAGGAAAGGAAAGGCCATATGTTTTCACGCATGTGTGGAAGCCGGAAACTGAGAAACAGAGAGGACCTCAGATAAATGAGGGGGGACGCTAGTGGAATTGGGGAGGAGGGTCTAGAAAGAGGCAGAAGAAAGGGGAGATCTAATGATTGCAATTATTCAAATAACCCTTTGTTCATACACAAAGTTACTTGTATTGGTGTAGACTTTCTATGGAGGGGGCGAAGGTAAGAACCAGAGAGAAACACACCAGAAATGCTGTGTGCATGTGTGTATTATCACCCTGAACCTCACTAGGATGTGTAAGTCAATGCAAAAAAATAAATAAATAAGGCATCTTAAAAAAATAATCTTATCCTCCATGACTTTCCTGATTTCATAACATTCTCCAGTCCCCTTCGATTTCATTGCAAAAGAAATAGGGTTGAATAGTTTCCAAAGGAATCTATTCTTTTCTCCACCATATATAATTGACAAATTGCCAACCATAGTCACCTTTAGTGTCCTTATTTGAAAATGAGGTTCATTTGATCAGGTATATCAAGTTAGTTTCAAGTAACAATGTTTGCTTGGCTGAGAGAGGCAAAGCATGCAAAGTTTTATTAGAGAAACTGGCTTGTGCTTGGTTTATGGGATTGTGGTCTTTTAGATGGTAGAGAAGATAAATTCTTGCCAGTGCAAAAAACCTGAACAATTTTGGAGATGTCTAGAAGAAAAGAATCCCCTTAACTTTATCAGCACTGCACTTGAAATCTGATGGAGAGCTTTTCTTAGGGTCTTTTTATTTCTTTGTTTTAAAAATCTTCTAGACAGCACATAAATGGAAACATTTAAAAGTATTGTCCAATGTTCTTAATAAGCACTTTCAGACAGAGGTGAATTTTGTGGCTTTGTGAATTTTTTTTCATACTCTATACAGTTAATTTGAGAAAGAACATAGAAGGGTGATTTAAAACTCTTGCTGAACCTATGTAAATAATCAAACCAGTCCTAATAAGAACAGTCAATTTTTCTGGGATCAACAACAAGCTTTCTTTGATATTATGATATAAACATGTGGTGGGGGAGACTGTCAGAAAAATAATTGTGAATGGAGAAAGTGAAATAGACCAACATGAAGGCTGGATGTGTTGTTTAGGGCACAGATTCGGGTTCTCTCTCTCATTATCATTGAACTATTTTACAGGTTTGTAAGTAGTAGATTACTGACAGTGATATAAATAATTCTTGTTGATACACATAAAGATGTATTTTGACTACTGGAGATGCAATTTATTTCTATCTGTCCTGTAAAGGAAGTTGCTTTTTTCTCCCTACTCTCTTAAGCATAATTTCAGTGCTCTCGTTTGCTTATAAATGTTTGCTTTTAAGATAATTCGTTGACCAGATGTAACATTTACATTTTCCCTCATTCATTAGTGAATTAAGCCACATTTTCAAAATGTACTCATATTTAGATGAAGAGAGTGATTTTAATTTTTAAAATATGCTTTACTATTGCTCTGCATGTATAACTTCCATTTGCCTATCAAGCACTTTGTTGGCTAACAGATAATATTCAAGCAAATTTACAAAGTCCTTTCAGTTCTAAGAACTCTATTGTATAGGTATTCTTATGATCATTTTATATCTAAGGAAATTAACTTTCCTGACAGTTAATGGGGAACTCATGATTTTCAAAATGTTTAATGAAGCTCCAAAATGAAAATGATTGATACCACCACTTTCATGTACTTTAATGTAATAGAATTTTGCATAATTGCTTTATCAAATCAGGAACTAGGCTCCAAGAAAACATTTTTTCAGGAAACTTCTCAGCGATATGGAGGAAGCTGGCATCTAGTGCGTACATTCTGTTGACAATAAAATATATAAATAACCCTGGAGAGTTTGCTGGCATATCATTCACAGTACACCTCTATAAAATTGGCTAGCTTCCTGACTCCCAACCTTCCAGCAAGCCTATTAACCTTAGCTGGTATTGTTTTGAACAATTTTCAGAATCATCTACTTTATCACCCAAAGCCAGGAATTGCTTGTTCATTTTTATGTTGTTTCAGTTTTCTTATAAAAATGGGATTCTTGATAGAGGTGGCTTTCTTACTTACCTCAGCAATATGACTTGCCCGTGCCTAGTAGGAGGCAGCATTTTAAATGTCTTGCTATAAAAGTTTTTTTCTCCATCTAAATTGCAGAGCCCTTGCATTTTGCTTTCTTTTCAAAGTTTTTTTTTTTTTTTTTTCTATTCTGTAACTATAGGTTTGCAAGAACTATTTTGGGGAGTACAATAGAATGTTACTCTGCTTGTCCTATAATTCTATTACTGAATGTCTACTTGCCTTTAGATGTTCATCAATTTAGGTGTTCCCTTTAATTAAACATTCCTGACCCAAAATTTTCCTTGCGCTCAAAAGAGATTAAGTTTTAATTTGTCGTCTTATCCTTCATGACTAAGTTTTGCTAAGCCAGGACCAAGCTATCTTCCCCTTTCCATGTGTCCCTGTCCACCCACAAGAGAATCCAGTTGTGTGGGTTGTTGTATGGCCTTCATTGTTTTACTTAATCGGTGCTCACCTTAGAAACCTGTAAGAATTAAACAAATAAACATATTATTTTGAGAGCCTATTTTGAGACTGTAGCAAATCTCATTTTCCTCTCTTCTCTCTCTTTACTTCAAATTTGAATGTGTCCTTTTTGTTCTAGCGCTCAGCATCAATGATGCCTTACATACCCATCCACACCATACGCGCTCACCAGCATCAAAACATTTGCATATTTGTAGAGTTCTGTAGCTCCTCTACTACTTAGATATTTATTTGAAAAAATGTGTGTTTACCGTTTCATGATTTTTGATGTTCTTCTTTCTCTACCGCCTATGTGATTTTTGTTTGTTTTTCTGTTTGTTGCCTTACTTTTTTTTTTTTTTTTTTTTTTGCTATACTGGGGATTGAACTCAGGGGCATTCTACCTCCGAGCTATACCCCCAACCCTATTTTTTATTCTTTATTTTGAAACAGGGTCTCACTAAGTTGCAGAGGGCCTCACTAGGTAGCTGAGGCTGGCCGTGAACCCGGATCCTTCGGTTTCAGCCTCCCAAATGCTGGGATCACAAGCGTGCACCACCACACCCGGCTCTGTTGTTGCCTTACTCTTGAATGGCATATTTAATTCTTTTTTTCAGAGACACAGACTTATTTTTGAAAGCAGATATACATTAAGGGAAGAATTTAGGCTATTTTAGGAAAGAGATCTTTTGGGGTAAAGCAAGAAATATGTATTCAAGAGAGAATGTGGGCCATCCCCAGAGGGAGAGACAGCCTCCCGTATTCAATTCCTGAGTCTTTGTTTGCTTTACTCTCTACTCTCCTTTATAATCATTCATGTGATCAAATACTTTAAACCAATTTCAAATAAGCACATCCTCTTTTTTATACTGGAAGATTCAATTGCATCAGGATTTCTCCAACATTTTATGATAATTCTTCTTTGAAAATTAACAAGTCCAGGCTCATTCTATTAGCTTCTTTAAGAAATACATTGCTCAG
>PVLC010000256.1:168900-249397 GCA_004027655.1 Graphiurus murinus
AAAAAAAAAAAAAAAAAAAAAAAAAAAAAAAAAAAAAAAAAAAAAAAAAAAAAAAAAAAAAAAAAAAAAAAAAAAAAAAAAAAAAAAAAAAAGAAAAAAAAAAAAGAAAAAGAAAACTCCTTAATCTAGCATTGTGTTAGCTTTTCTTTGCTGTGACCAAAATACTGGTCAAGATCAAGTGAGTGAAGAAAAGATTGATTTTGGTTCCTGGTTTCAAGGTTTCAGTTCATGGTCAGCTGGCTTCAAGTGAGAAATAGAGGAGATAGAGATAGATAGAGATAGAGATAGAGATAGAGATAGAGATAGAGATAGAGAGAGAGAGAGAGAGAGAGAGAGAGAGAGAGAGAGAGAGAAAGAGAGAGGGAGAGAGAGAAAGAGAGAGAGAGAGAGAGAGAGAGAGAGAGAGAGAGAATGAGATTGAGAATAAACCCCTTCAAGGGCACATCCTCTGTGGACTGAGTCCTACAACAAGGTCTACTTTCTCATCCTCCATTCAGCCATCAATGGGTTGATTCACTGACAAGGTCAGAGCTCTCACAAGTCAATCATTTCCCAAATGCCCCACCTTTGAACACATGAGACTTTTTGAGACATTTCAGACTCAAACCATAGCAAACACTGTCCTGCCTCATCAACGCGCTCTATTCAGAAGGGACAGGCAGAAAACAACCTTAGGACTACGGTGACTCAGCTTCTCATTCAGTTCTGGTGTGTGCATATTACCAACAAGATCTGCTTCTCATGTCTTAACTACAAGGAAAAATTGTAATCTCTTCTTTCCTTTCTGCTTAAACAGCTACTATATTCATCAAAGCTTTCCTAATATATATTAGGCTAATTGAGCAAAACTAATCTTTACCTTTTCTATTCTTAATGTAATCCAACAGCATATTGGAATATCTTAATCCAACTTTATTTTTCATTATCCTTCTTTATATCATATTACTTATAAATTATTAACTATTTAAGTTCAAATCCTTCCATTTTTAATAATAATCTACAGGTTCAACTGTTAAAATCATTCCATTTTTCACACTAATGACTCCTTTGCTTGGTTTATCAATATTATTTTATATACTGTACAACCAGTATACTAGATTGTTCAGACAAATCCAGCATCTTTTCTGTTTGCCATGCAGATGAGTTCTAATTTTTTTTTAAATTTAACAATACAACTAAATAGGGAACAGTGTTTCTACACAGATGTAGTCTAAGAGTAAAGCAATGCTTGAGATGAATTATCTTAGACTTTGCCATCCACATTTGAATTAAGAGCCAGGGGAAATCTCTTTAAATATTTTGACCAACTTTAGAAATGAATACATGGTTTTCATTCAATGCAGTATTCTAAAGAGGTGACTGGGCATATTTTTCTGCATTCATTGCTTCTCGCCTTCCTTCTTGCACTCATCCATTCACTAAGCATATTTTGAGTATCATTTCTGTATCACACTCTTTTGAATGTATGTGTGTATCAAACAAAATATTGTTGTATTTAAGATACTTTTATCATTTTGTGTGTGGCACTAGAGATCAAACCCAAGGGCATTCTACCTCTTACCTAAATCTTCAAACTAAGTTGCTGAGGGCCTTATTCAGTTGCTGAGGCTGGCTACAAACCTGTGATCCTCCTGTCTAGGCCTCCCGAGTACTGAGATTATAGGCATAGGCCACCAGGACCAGGTTAAAATGCTTACATCTACTTAGGCAAGAAAATAAGGTTGAAAAGCATTGTGAAACATATATCTCAAAGTGAAGGTGTAGGGAAGATGTTATGGAAGAAAAAACCTTCTGAAGTCTTAGGATGTTACAAGGAGAAAAGAAGCAATTACAGTGTGTCTATAAGGAGAGAAACCCAAAGCTTTGGGGGCAGAGCGGTCACTTGTAAAATAACAGGCAGGTGTGGGAAGTCAGTGTCAGGTCAAGCATGACCTTGAGTTTGGGGTGACTTCATACGGCATAATTGATCTCCCTACTTTCTGTTTCTTCCAGTATTTCACGAGAACTTTCCTTTGTCACCTTCATGGCTTGCAGAAGTCTTTTAAAAGAGTTCAAGACCAGTGCTAATCTAATGCCTGGCTTTCATAAAATGAGAGGAACTGTTAAAACTCAATTTGCAAATACCATGGAAACCAGGTAAGTGGGATCTATTCTCTTACTCTCCATAGGCACAGCGTCTGAGCTAGTCCGTCACAGTAGCCTCCATTTAATAAATGGAATAGTCATGAGGCAAATTAATGAATGTCTCAATATATACCTCTCTGCACCCTTTACTAGGCTGTCACATGGACAGCTCTAACTGGTTCGGCTCAGATTCGCTTCAGTTCCTACACTCGCGAACGCATTTATCAGCCGCCAGACACGAAGGCTCCTCTAGACAGCCAGTGCGCTGCAGGAGAGGAGCTGAAGAGGGAGATTCTAATTATTCTTGACATAGGGCATTCTAAGGGTGTCGCGTGCCAAAATAATGAAAGTTATTTTTCTTCAGGAAATTGAAAGACCATACATGAGGTGTCTTCAGGTTTCCACGGAAATGGAGTTAAATGAGAAGCATGTGGCACTCACTGATAGATACACATCATCCAGAAATCACTTCGCATCTGCTGGCTAAATAGAGAAATAACTATAAATCTTCTCAAAAGCCAAGGAGAGAAGAATGTAGCAAATATATCAAGTAATACTTTTATGACACTTCTAGTATGAATCTGAAAAGAAGGTTATTTATAAGGATGGAATTATTTGTCATACACCATTTAGAAAAGGATAGTTAAAATTATAGATGGGTTATAATGTTTTTAGCATCATCCAAATTCTACATATACAACCTTTCTCTCTACATGAGCCCTATTTTTAATCTTTAGCAACATTTAAAAAAAATTAGAAATGAATAAATTTTCAGTTTGAAGTAAGCTCAGATCATTTTAGTATTTCTATTTTTTTGTTGTTTTTATTTTTGATTTTTTGGTGCTGGGGATTGAACCTAGGAGCATTCTATCTTTGAGTTACACCTACAGTACTTATTATTTTTTAATTTTGAAGCACAGTTTCACTAATTTGCACAGGTTTGCTTCAAACCTGCCACCCTCCTGTCTCAGTCTCCCAAGTACAGATGTGTGCCACTATGCCCGACTTATGTTTTATATTTTTGTTTATAACAATCCTTAACAGAAATTTAGATAGGTTTATCTTGTCCTCATAAGTGCATATGTATGAGAAAAGTTATTTCTAAGGAATGGAAATGGTGGATGAATTTGTTATGGAAAAATGCTTTACAAATATTTACTGATTTCATGAGAAATGTGTGTAAATTTCAGAGTTATGAGTATAGTCTTCTTCCCTTCTCCAAAAATAAGTTTCTGAATCATATCAATCTCCATCATGCTCATTTCTAATAGCATACCTTTTAACCACTCGAATGCAATTATATAATGCAATTATATAAGAATTTTCATTTAAGCTTATCTGTAAGGATTAAAAAGATGCACTTCACATCCCTATATAGTCTCATGCCTCACCTATAAAGGAAAAATATTTTACCACCATATGGATAGTTTTGTAATAAATATAAAAATAAGAAATTCCCATATACACTCATGTAACACAAAAGAAGAGTATAACTATAAAATATCCTTTTTTTGGCAGTATTTTTATCATAATCTGCATTCTTCTTTTTAACTCTCAGGAAAAGATATTGAATTTTTCATAAAAATGAAGTAAGAGAAGAAGATGCAAATTTTCTTTCTTCTCATTCACTCCACCACCTACTTGAGATAAGGCCTTGGTGTCGGCGTTCTCATCTAGCATCTTAGTATTGTAAACTAATAGGTACTAAATTTGCTTCTTTATACTTTCCTTGGCTTCTTTAAATAATTCTCCAATGAGCTGCTAAAAGTTAAGCTGGCAGCCGGGCGTGGTGGCGCACGCTTGTAATCCCAGCATTCGGGAGGCTGAGACTGGAAGATCCAGGTTCGCGGCCAGCCTCAGCTACCTAGTGAGGCACTCTGTAACTTAGTGAGACTCGGTTTCAAAATAAAGAATAAAAAATAGGGCTGGGGGTATAGCTCGAAGGTAGAATGCCCCTGAGTTCAATCCCCAGTACCGCAAAAAAAAAAAAAAAAAAAGTTAAGCTGGCAGATGAAAATTAAACTGGCAGATGAAAAAGGATAGCCCACTGAGATAAACATCTGTCAAAACAAAACAAAAATAAAAAATGTGGTTCCTTGTGTAGTACTGGAGAATAGATATTCATATGAAGTTTTACTTTATTATTTGATTGGACCATTAATGTCCATTTCTAAATGTCATGGTTTTCCCATACTGGAAACTAACCTGTATTAAATATTAGGATCTATGATAAAATTCTGGTCTAATAGGAATTTTCAACCAAAGAAAAGGAAACCATTTCGGGAAAGTGCTGTACAAGGTACTGAAATTTAATGATACAATTTAAGTGTTATAACATTTTGAAAGGACATTAGAGGTCAGAGTTAAATGCCTTCATTTTCAGATTCAGAGATGGTAGAACAATGAGTTTTAATAACTTCTTCAAGGTCATTGTGGGCTTTTATTGGATATAAATTGCATATTTTATTTAGTCTCAAAGCTCTTATAGGAATAGTGGCAATTCTCAAAAGTTCCCCACTCCAGCATAAGATTATTCATAAATTGGTAGTGGAGTAGGTAATGAAGAGGTAATCCAGCTCTGCAGAGAAATACAAGTGGAATTTAAGAGATGCAGCTGAGAGCTGGATCTATTCAGAAATCTCCTGCTCCCTACACAATTCAGATTAAAAGAAGTTTCTGTGAGAACCATTCTTTTACACTAGAGCTTTAATTGTAGCATATTATTTTGCAAATAGATGGCTATTGGTATTAAACCACTCTTCATTGCTTTAAGGTGGAGAGAAAGGGAGGGAGGGAGAGTGAGAACCAGAGAGAGAGAGAGAGAGACAGAGACAGAGACAGAGAGACAGAGAGAGACAGAGAGAGAATATGACTTGTAAATACAGGAAAGATACAGGGCCCGCGTGGTATTGTAAGCCATAGGAGAGTGGCTTTATACGCCAAGCGATTGGCGTGCAGTATCAGCTCTTCCTCCATATCTCATCCTGCACTACACAGTCGGAGCCAGCCTACTTCGTAGTAGGGAGAGAAATGGAGTACATGTAGTTCTTTTGTTAAATCCCAATGACCTTTCGGGGAATCACATTAATTGCTTTGATGGGAAAAGAGATTTATAAAGAAGCAAGAGACATTCACAGAAAGTTGGGGTCAGTGTGGTACATTAGGAAGCCTTTCTTACCAGTTTCTAATGTTTAAATCTGTTCTTTGGTTATGTAGTTATAGAAAGTCTCCTCACAGTGGCAGGGAAACAGAAGTTGCTATATCTGATAAGTGGGATGAAACTTCCGCCCCTGTCTCCACATTCCACCAGGAAGTGATCTGACTTCAGTGGGAACAGAGAGATAAATGGGGCAGAACAGAGGAAGAAAACTGTTGTGGGAATTCAATTACACTGAATTCTTTCTTTGCCATCTTGTTAAAAGTGAGTCTTATCATCCAGTTTTCTATACACCATCTAGTTGTTTTCAGTGATTTAAAAAAAGTAGTGATAAAATGACTTCCTGATCTGAGGTCAAAGTAGGACCTTTTCCCTGTCAGGAACCCTCTGGGAATGAAGACTATATGACAGGACGGCCGCACTTGTAACACTTGGGTAATATGTCTGAGCATCACGTATTTTGGGGCAGCATATAGGGATTAATTGGATTTTAACACCCTATGCCCTTTCATCTGGATTTGATTCTCAAACTCCAAGGGAAGAGATCTTCAAGTATTTTACTTGAGGATTTCTATATAAGTAGGCCACGTTTGCATTGCTACTCCTTAGGGAATATAGGAGCATAGAGAGGAAAACATAATCTCTACGTGTGTGTAGAACAGAGAGTCTAGATATATTCAACATGGGAAATTAGACTCCTCTAAGCTCCTGAAAAGTTAGGGCTGTTTAGGTCTCTATATTGTGTCATTAATAAAATAGTTATGCATTATCAATATATATCATCTAGTTACTCTGAGATTATCCCTCACTTTCTGGTTAATATTTAAGAAAGGGTTGATGTGGAAAGAACAAACTCAGCATTTTGGAAGCATCGACTCTGAGATAAGTACAGTGTTCTATTTTTTTTTTTCTTTCATGAAGTATATTTTGAAGTACACAGTCTTCATTTCTTTTAGACAAAATAAAATTTATTTGAGAGGCCGAGACAGGAGAGTTGCAGATTTGAGGCCAACCTCAGCAAGTTAGTGGGACCTTGAGTGACTTAGTGAAACTGTATCTCAAAATTAAAAAAAAATAAATAAATAAAAGAACTGAGGGTGTAGCTCAGAGGTAGAGCACCCCTGGGTTAAATACCAAGTAATCACAATAAATAAGTGTAAATAAATGAATAAAATTTAAAAGTTAGGAAATTCAATGTATGTCAATTTTTAGAAATGAAACGTCTTTTTGAGATTTTATGCTTCTTTATTTTTACCATTTATGCATTGTGATGATTAAATCCTATCTGGTACCATGACCACTGAAACTTGTGGCAAAGAGAGAGGATAATTCTTCCTCAGTCAAACCTCTGTGATGCTGAAGGTGCAGCTTGGGTAGATGGTTCCGAATTTCACCACAGCACAGGAGAGGAGGGGAGACATCGTAGTGCTTTTGATTGTAAGTGTCTGACTCTGCAACCACCAGGCAGCCATATTTCCTCCCCTGAAGTATCTCTACAGCCTCTTAACAGGGCTTTGGACGACGTGTGTTCCCCTCTAGTTAATATTCATAGAGCCCAAAGAATATTCCCAACATGGAATCCAGACCTGTGACACCCCAGCTTTTTAACCTTATGTCTTTAGGATGAAATTCATCATTCCTATGTCATCCTATAAACCCTGCATCATCTGTTCCCTGTGATCTGGACATTAGAGTATGGATTTCAGGAACAAAGAGAATGGGTAATTGATATCATCAGTTATGAAACCAGTATTTCTACATAAACATATAAATAATGAGAATATTAATGAAATTGTATAACTTTTTACTTCATAAATGTCAACTGCTTTTCAGATATTTGGGGTAATGTCAGAGACTCCCTGATTTTTTTTTTTTTCTTGCCTTTGCCCACACTCCAGTTGAGTTCAAAGCTCAGGAAAGAAATTGGGTTAGAAAGCCTCAGACTATTTGTTAGAAATTACTTTTATAAAGCCTTGTCTAACTAAAAAAAAAAAAAAAATCAACTATGAGGGCTGGGGGTATAGCTCGGAGGTAGAACGCCCCTGAGTTCAATCCCTGGTACCGAAAAAAAAAAAAAAAAAAAAAAAAGAAATATAAAGGAGAAATACAAAGCATAAAATATAACCTGTTTTTGTAAGAAAATCAGGTGCCAGAGTAGAACCAATTGGCAAGGGAATGGAACAATTCAGAGGTGTCGGAAGACTGACAGGATCCTGGAATCACGATAACAATACGTCGCTTTTCCAACCACTCATTAACTCCATTTTTAAATTTTTTTTATTTTTATGCGAATAAAATGTATTTGAAATGCAGATGCCCAGGACCCGTCTTCAGAAAGTCTTTTTATTTTTTTTTTGCGGTACTGTGAATTGAACTCAGGGGCATTCTATGTCCAAGCTACACCCCCAGCCCTATTTTTTATTCTTTACTTTGAAACCGAGTCTCACTAAGTTGTGGAGTGCCTCACTAGGTAGCTGAGGCTGGCCAAGAACCCGGATCCTCCGGTCTCAGCCTCCGGAATGCTGGGATTACAAGCATGCGCCACCACGCCCGGCTTAAGTCTTTTTTTTTTATTGTAATAATTCGTGCATTGTAAGCATACATCTTTGTTAGGTACAAATTGATAACGACATATGTGCACACATTTCTCATTTGACATTTTAAAATTTTTAAGTACATTTGTTGGTGCATTATAATTATATATCATAGAGAGATTCAAGGTGATACATTCATATACGTACACAACACGTGGTGAATGGCCCCTCTTCTCCTTCGCAGCTAATGTTACTGATACTGGTAGTAATACTTGTTTTCTAGATAAGTGTTCAGAACACATTTAGATATAAGAATCCTCCTTTCTCATCTTTGATTTGCCAGACTAAAATATTATATTTGAAAGCTGGGCGTGGTGACGCAGGCTTGTAATCCCAGTACTTGGGAGGCTGAGACCAGAGGATCCAGGTTCGCAGCCAGACTCAGCTGCTTAGTGAGGCACTCCGCAACTTAGTGAGACCCTGTTTCAAAATAAAGAATAAAAAATAGGAAGCCGGGCGTGGTGGCGCACGCTTGTAATCCCAGCATTTGGGAGGCTGAGACCGGAGGATCCGGGTTCGTGGCCAGCCTCAGCTACCTAGTGAGGCCCTCCACAACTTAGTGAGACCCGGTTTCAAAATAAAGAATAAAAAAAAAATAGGGCTGGGGGTATAGCTCAGAGGTAGAATGCCCCTGAGTTCAATCCCCAGTACCGCAAAAAAAAAATAGGACTGGGGGTGTAGCTTGGAGGTAAAATGACCCTGGGTCCAATCTCCAATATAAAAACAAACAAACAAACAAACAAAACACCCAAAACCAAAAATCAACAACAAAGACACATTATATTTGAGAATATTTAAATAGTATCTATTGAAATAGGCAATGCCTGTCTGCCAGCAACTTTAGACATATGGTTAACAGAGTAAACTTTAAAACATGTATGGTGTCTAACATCGCCAATCTATTACCAATTAAACATAATATTTTAAAAATGAATATGCCGGACATAGTGGCACACACTTGTAATCTCAGTATTTGGGAGGCTGAGACAGAAGGACCGCAGGTTCGTGGCCAGTCTCAGCTACTTAGTGAGGCCCTCCACAACTTAGTGAGACTGTTTCAAAATAAAGAATAAAAAAATAGGATTGGGGATGTAGCTCAGAGGTAAATGCCCCTGAATTCAATCCCTAGTACCGAACAAAAAATGAATAAAAGGGCTGAGAATTATCTTTATCTGTATGCATATCTATATATCTAATTCTATCTATCTATCTATCTATCTATCTATCTATCTATCTATCTTTCTATTCTATCTATATCCATATACATATAAGTAAAACCATTGCAAGAACACTGAAAACATTTTTTAAATACTTGATATGTTTAGTAAGCTGATTACCTTGAATAAACTATAATGATCCTAGTTCTTTTGTATGTTTTTAAGTGGGATTTTATAGCTTCTCACTGAAGGAAAACATCTTTAGAACAGAAACAAGAAGATAATATTCACATTTTTTATATTCCTATTATATATTGGAATAGAAATTCAAAATAAAGAATATAGATTTTTTAAAAATCACTGTGTGGGACTAATGGTTTTGTTTTACTTTTCAACTGTTTCCAGTTCACGGTCTGCATGTATTTCTCTGCTAATGTACTTTGAAGAGGCAGAAGCTGATTGGTATGACTTTGTTTTAGCACAGCAAGGACAAGATAGTTAAGAGAGACGGATATTCATTTTTTCTGTATTCTGAAGATCACAGAGTTACATTTCTAAAGGGTGGTTTCTGTCTCTTTCAGTTAAATTAGCACAACTGAAATATGCTTTGTTGTTTTTAAAAGACAGCTTGGGTAGGCAATGTACTTCCATCAAACATAGTCAGAAAATATATTTAACCAGTCTTATTTACTAGTACTGTTCAGTTATAAAAATGAAGAATCTGTATGTTTAGCTACTACTTAAGGAAAGTTGCTTTCTTATGAAGATACAAAATTAGATGGTTAATTGGATCTGTGAGTACAAGGAAGAGTAGTTCTCTGGAGTCAGAAGACTTACGGTTGGGTCATTGCTTTATGGTGTAATAACTGAATAACAGGCTATATTGAATTAAATCTGAACCTCTCTTTCCTCAGCTTATTAATGGGGAATTAGCTTTAACTTCTGAGAATCCTTAAATAATTAAATAAATGATTTATTGGAAAATATTTAATATACAGAAAAAGCTATTGTCATGATTATTTGAGAAGTTTAGAGGAAAACTTCTTGCATGTTTCTTTTACAATAAAGTGGTTAATTCATTGTGATGCAGGAATGCAACCAAAGGATGATATGATTTTTAACTGGCATAAATAACCTGCTTCACTGAATCATTATGTGGAGAGCAATTGAGTAGTCTCAGTGCATCCTGAGTACGGAGTGTATTGTCACACCAAACCACTGAGGATTATTTAGTATTGTTTCACCTGTGTTCTCTTATATATCCTAACTTTATAAAGCAGGCCAGATATGAAAAATAATAACATAAATATATTAATACAAGATACATCATTCAAATTCATATGACTACTTAAAGCTGGTGCATATTTCAAAGATATAAAACAAAAAGATTCCAAATAAAAATATAGAGAGATCTTAAAGACTATCAGGAAAAGTTACAAAAACTAATAAAAATTTGTCAAAGTATATAAATAGACAATTTGGAGAAAAGGAAATTATGGTAGTCAATATATTTTTGAAAATATAAATGGCACTTAAATTGCAGATTCAAGGGAAATATATTTTAACTGTCAGATTGAAATAAAATATTAGCACTCTAAAAATACTAAATAGTATAAAGGATGTGAAGAAAAGAAAACACCCAGGTACTGTGCTGATGACAATATAATCCAGATAATTTTGGGATGTGATTGCATAACATTTAGTGAGGATGAAGATCTACATATTCCAAAATTCATCACACTTGTTCAGTTTGTTGTCATAAAATGTCTTACATGAATAACAAAGTTTATTACAATATTGGCCATTAAGATAAAGTATTTGAAATAGCTTAAATGTCCATTAAGTGGAAGGGTTCATCTAAATGTATATTTTAACAAATTACATTGTTTACTTGTTTAAATACTTGAGATATAATTAATATAGCAACAATGACAATTCTATGCAAAAATAATTGTTCTGAATTAAGTGAATAGTAGAATGAAACTTTTATTACTGTGAAATATTTAAAGATATATAAACATACAAAATTTTATAATGTATTATGCATGAAATATGTATAAAATAAAATTATACAATATGTAGAATTTAAAAAATACTTTATAATTCAGGATCATAGTTATTTGCTGGATAAAGAAAGGAGGTAATGAGATCAAAAAAGAAGAATGCAAGGACTTTTAATCGTATATGTATCATTAATTTAAAATATATTGATGAGACTTAACTTCCAGAATTGGTTCACTTGTAAATTTGGATTAACAATCCAAATGAAAACTACTATAAAAGCTCAACAAAGAATGAAGAAGCATGCGATTGAAGTCATTGATGAGTTTGCAGTAGAGTGAAGAATTCCTGGGCCAAGCATGGGAGAAGGTATAATGTGAGGGATATGTGCTTAGGTGGCCTTTAGCCCTTAGGATATTAGCCAATTCAGAGAGAAATAACTCAGAAATTGAGATCCTGAGAACTATTTTTGCCTCTCTTTCTGAACTAGGAAAACACAAATTGGTTTATAAAATCTTCTATAAGGAAGAAGTTTCCCCAGATAAATCCTGTGTGCTTTGATTGGGGTTCTGATGGGTTGGAATATGTGAGAAAACTTTACCTAGCTTGAGATTGCCTTTCTGAAGGACTGACGCCCCATGAAATGGTTAGTCTGGATCGCCAACTAATTGAATCAGGAAACAACTAAGATTATGTGATTTTGAGTGTGTTGATGGGATGATTGGTTTAGGTAATGGCTGACTGAAGGGGAAGTCTTGCTTTGAATGTAGGTAGCATGGCTCTGATAGGTGCAGGACCTGGGAACAAGAACTGAATTAGTGGTCGCTTTGATTCTGAGACCACTCTTGGCCCACAGGACCGGCTGCTGGCTTCTCCAGCTCTCCTAGTGCAATCAGAAACTTGGCACTACACTGCTTTGGACAGTAAGCTGATTTAATGAATTCGCTGTTTGCATATACATGTTCTGTGAGTTCTGGGATTCTAGTGAACCCTGAGCAGTACGCCCAGCATCAATTAAGTTCAATCATAAGTTCTTGATTTAGTTGATCTGGGATTGCAATTGTCCTCAGGTCCCCAGTAGAAATTGTCAAGACTCTGGTTATTTTAGGAAGGAAGACAGGAATAGTAATGGAAGAGGATAGAAGAGGAGTTTCCCGTTCTAGCAAAGGTTTTGTCTTTTTAGCTTAGACTGTGGTCACAGAGATACTAATTTTGTGATAAATCTGGAGCTATAGGTTTTGTTTTCTGTATCTCTAGACATGTTGAAATGTTTCATACTAAGTAAGGATGAATATCTTTTCATAAAAATCAAATAAGACAAAATTATTAAGATTTGATGAAGCTGGTTTATAAGCTCATGGATGTTTATTATACTGATCACTTTTTATGCTTATCATATATTTCACAAATTAAAAATTGAGAAAGAATAAGAGAAGAAATCTAACAAATTTATGTTCTGAAAATGAAAAGAAAGAAGATCACTGTCATTCCCAGAATGTAAAACCTTACATCTAGCTTTGCAAACCCCTATGTGATATTCAAAATAGCTTCGAGGCATCGCTGAACATTGTTTATAAGTCTACATCTCTCAGTTTAATAAGTATGGGTTTCAATTGAATTCATTTGTCAGTCAAAAAATAAAATGAAATATTATTGTGTCATTTCAAAGGAATTTGGAATGAGCACTAACGCAATTGCAGTTTCCCAAGGTAATTCAACAAGCTAGAACCAGCATTGCATTTTTTTTGCTCTTTGAATTATCTCAAATAGTTGCCAAGTAGTTATAGCTTGGTAAAAAGCCATTTGAATGGTAAACTACTGTTCTGCATCTTATAACTTGATATCATTTTTTCCCTTGCCAGAGCATCTTATTTTGCTATATATATATATATATATATATATATATATATATATATATATATATGTATCTAAAAACTTGGCACTACACTGCTTTGGACTGTAAGCTGATTTAATAAATTTGTTGTTTCCATATACATGTTCTGTGAGTTCTGGGACTCTAGTGAACCTTGAGCAGTACACCCAGCATCAATTAAATTCAATCATAGGTTCTTGATTTAGTTGATCTGGGATTGCAATTGAATATATATATATATATATATTTTTTTTTTTTTTTTTTTTTTTTTCTTTCCTAAAATGTCAATAAGGCTGAGACTTCCTCTTTTCTCTCATGGATTTTGATATTTTTTCTAATTGAGTTGCAAGTGCATTTTAAATGCAGGTGTCCTTTTTTTTCTCTAAATGTTTGTATTATTCAAAATATGTATGAATTTTTATTCTTATGTCACCCTATATTTGAAACACTTGCTGATATGCTCAGAATCATCCGCAGCCTCAAGCACTTTGACTTCTGTATCAGTGGGTATCTTCTACTGTTGCTGTTTATGTCCTTGCCTCAGAGATTATCACGAAGATGCAAACTTTGACTTCAAAAGCAAGGTATTTTCTTTTGCTTGTGAGAATTTAATTAGCACCAATCAGTTAGGTCAGTGAATAAAAATGAATTCTTAGATATATTCCTGAGAAGTCACCATTTCAAAGTAAAAAAGTGATTTTTGATGAATTGGTTATAAAATAAAATTTCATTACTTTTTAACTCATGGGATATATTAAAATAGTTAATTATATACATTAACATACATACAGTATATATACTATATTTAGTGTATATAGTAATACATATATATATACTATACTATATATATATGTACATGTATATTAGATACAATACATATGTTTTAGCTTATCTGTTAAGGATAACTTTCCCATATCTGTATTCACCATAAACACAAAAATTTAACTTCATAATCACAGCTTATATAAATTAGTTTTTCAGAAAACTAGTATGTTTAATTCATAATGTTTTGGTTTTATTATATTCTATTTTTTAAACAGATTTCAGTGAAAAATATTCTTACAGCATCATCATCTGGGAAGCAGATCTTTGAACAATCTCTGCCATTTTTCCACTGAAGTATATTTGAAATAATGATGAAAACTGGAAAGTAAGGCACGTAGTTTAGGGTAATTCTACACTGATATTTACAGTGATGAAGCTATTGAGAAAGAAACCTACCGAACTTTACCTCCCTTCAGGCTTATGAAATCCAACACTCTAGGAATGAAAAAACAATAGAGCTCATACTTAAGTCTCTGTGACAATGGCTTCCAAAGACATCTTTGTCTTAATCAGCAGAACTTATAAACATATCGCCATACATACTACGCCCTTAGTCATACTACGTAACCACGATAAATAGCTTTACGCAATTGTTGGTTGATTTTGTTGGTAGGAGTCTCCATTCATCACAGAACTCCTATATCTGGTATAGAAAATTCTACCAGAAATAGGAAATATTTAAATGGAGACTTTTCTTAAAATGAATCAGAGAAATGGAAGATCCTAATCCAAATGACTAAAAATGCAAGTATATTAGAGTAAGATAGAACTCCTGAGATTGAGTCAACACCAACTAGAACAAGTAAGACTTTGTCTAGTAAAACTTCAAGATGTTACGAATTGCCATCTTCTCCTCCTCTTTCTCCTTTTCCTTTTCTGTCTCTTCCTTCTTTTCAGTTTTTCCAGTAGTTTGTCAAGGAGTTAATTTTCTTCAAAGTTTCTTTCCTTTCGTAATCACGACGATTGTACAGTAGCTTCTAAAGTTACATTAACCCTTGTCCATATTTTCAAGTATGAGAGAATCTTTGGCCAAGAATCATTATGAAGTTATGAGGGTTATTTTGACTAAACCAATTTAAGTAACATGCCTACCATTGAAGTAATTATTAGTTCCTGGAAGATTGAGTGTACTGATTGGCTGCTCTCTTATTTGTTTCTGGAAATGAAGTTAGCTTTCCAGAATCAAATGGATCCCCCAAAGGAAAATTATGGTTGTCAGTAAGGGAAGTGATTCTGGGGAGGTTAATAAAGTAAGGAAAAATATGTGTACAATTAAGAAGAAAAAATATTGTGAATGTAATTTCCCTGGGGAAAGGGCTTTGTGTTTTTATTGTTGTTTTTAAGCACTATTGATCTCTGTGGAATTCATAGTATGATCTCACAGTAGGAGTTCAATGAAAGTTTTATAATAAATAAAATGTATAAATAATTGCTAGCAAACTGTGTAACGGTAATTATGGAAAACCTATGAAACTCAACAGATAAAGAAAGATAATAAATGAGTACTAAATAAACTAATTCTCATTATATATGCACAAAATGCACAATAATTTTTTAAAAAATGTGTCTGTAACATGAGAATTGACATATATATTATTTATGTGTGTGAGTGTATGTATATATACAAGTAACTTATAATTAAAATTATAATTGCGAGAAAATATGAACTATACTCATAGTGTTGCTTTGTATTATACTAGATAGTTAAAAATGCAAAATTGGTCTCATTTCACATAATATTTAAATACTCTTTGGGTGGATTAAAGTCGTAAAATTGAAAAATGTATCAGCAAATTTGAGTATTTTTGTTACTGAGTATAATAAAGTGTTTATTAAAGCACTAAAATTATAAACAACAAAAGGAATTATTGACAAATATTTCTATGACATAATTAAAACATTTATTTTATAAAGGATATCATAAAAAAAAAAAGAAAAGCCATAGAAACACAGAAAACATCTGCATTGGGTGAACAATCATAGAGGATTTTGTCAAATTAAGACAAGAAAAGAAATAATATGGTAAGAAAATAGACAAATTATAGAAACATATACATATACACATCTATATATATGCAGAAAGATATAAATGAAAGTTGACATTTAGTGAGTGCTGACTTTGAGTCAGACACTGAGCTGAAAATTTTCCCAGGATTATTTCATTACATCCTCCTAAAAACTCTGTCATGTAAGAACCAACATTATCTGCATTTGACCATCAGTGAGCTCTAGAGAGATTATGTCCATGAAGCTAGTTATTGTGGATTCTAGGATATAAACCAAAGAGCTCAGAATCCAGAAACTCTGCTTTCTATTACTAAGCCAATTGGACATCAACTGAGGCTAGTCATTATGGTAGAAATATAATCATAATCATAATCCGGCTTCTAATGATAAAGCCAATACCCTTTGGTTTCTATTATAATTTTTTTTTTTTTGGTTAATAGAGGTGACAGTCATAGCCACAGAAAATATGAACACCAGAAACCTCCCTTCCTCAGAGTCTTAGCCTCTCTTGACACTGCAAAATTATTGCTTGCCCCCTTTTCTTTGAAGCTACAGTTTCCTGATCCTATTTTTCTTGCCTCTTCACTCTCTTCTTTTTCTAGATCTGTCATAACCTTATCTGCCAAGAAGAGCAAGTGAGCTAACATTTGTCATCTCCTTCTAGGCCATGTGGCTTGACAGGAACCTATCGAGATATTTTGACAAGTGACAACAATATTCAAAGTAGTCGATACACTTAATGATTATTTATCTATCACCTCATATGAACACGAAAATCTAAAGAAAAAAATATATATATGTGTGTGTGTGTGTGTTTATGTTCACATATATATATGTTAATCTCAGACAATTGCAAGATGAAAGACAAATTACCAATATGTGTTTGTGAAAAGTTTCAGTATCATTAGGAATTAAAGAAATCCATACACAAAGAGTCACAATACTATGTTCACCTCAGAAATTGGAAAAGTTTTTAAACATGATATAGCACTTGATGCTGAAAAGGTATTTGGCGGGGGTACCCGCTAATGTGAAACTTATATCGCTACTTCCAGCATATAATTCGGCACTATATTAAAAGGAGTGCTAGTACTAAATTCATGCATTTGACCCATAGTATGTATCTTCCAAATGCAAATGAGGAAGTCTTGAGTATTTCAGGAATGTCAGTTTTCCCACACCCCCAGCCACAGTTGAACATGAAAAGCTGAAACTTCTGTGGGTCCATGTTACAGGCTGTCAGGAAAGATTTCACTACAAAATTGTCTAAGGACCCAAAGTATAGAACAAATAATAAATTCCTTTCACTTCACAGCACCACTGACACAAACAGAAAGACACAGATATTTTTCTCAAATCTCTACCGCTCGAATATCACAAATATGGTGGCCCCGAAACTTGCTGACACTTTTTTATGGTAGTGAACACATCACTAGTATTTTTTCTTCTTAATTTTTAACTCCCTGAGGTTTGTAGTATTTGAATTCTTGGAGGTGCATTTTGCAGTTTGCTTAACTTGTCTCAGTTCAAGTTCACCCCCCTGCCACCCGATTTTTATATTATGGAGCTTCAGTGTGGGTTAAATCCGAGTTTGTTTGTTTGTTCTTCATGTCTGTGGGCCTCTCAAGTTGATAATGTAAATTAGCATAATAAATCAACACGTGGGAAAAGGGGAATGAGAAACTCCATCTTCCTATTTTAAATCTCAAATTCAAATGCAGATATTAGAGATTGGATATAGTTTTCCAAATATGAATGGTAATAGATCTTAGTTGTAACTGATGTGTCTTGTTACCTCGATTTTTTATTTTTTGTTTCTGAGAATTGATCTCAGTGGTATACTACCTCTGAGCTACAGTCCTTTTTATTTTTTGCTTTGAAATAGGGTCACACTAGGTTGCTGAGGATCTCTCTACATTGCTGAGGCTGGTCTCAAACCTGTGATCCTCCTGTCTCAGCCTCTCAGGTAATGAGCTGATAGGTTTGTATCCCTTTATATCCAGAGCTCTGTGTGTTTAATATCAAAAGTAGAGAAAACTACCTGCCTGTTCTGTTGTGAATTACATTTAAAACCTAGAAGACTGAGCCCTTGTCCTGAGCCCTGTTCCTTTATTTGTTAGGAATTTTAGAAAGGGGAAAAGACAATGTCACAAAACTCATTCAGTAATATTCTTGGGAAATGGAGATTTTATTTGTAAATGAATCAAATAACTTAAGAAAGAGAGTGAAATAAAGTTTAAACATGAACTCCAGTGGCATAATTCCTTTAAATCCAGTGAGGTTCTATGTACTTGTACATTTGAAAAAACAAACTATAAAGTATTAGTGAGAGCCGGGCGTGGTGGCGCACGTTTGTAATTAAAGTACTTGGGAGGCTGAGGACCAGAGGATCTGGGTTCGTGAACACCTTGGCTACTTAGTGAGGCCCTCTGCAACTTAGTTAGTGAGACCCTGTTTCAAAATAAAAAATACAAAAAAAAAAAAAATAGGATTGGGGTGTATCTTGGAGGTAGAATGCTCTTGAGTTCAACAACTTGTACTTAACAAAGATGTATGCTATATTGCACGAATTACTTAAAAACATTAGTGAAAAAATTTGACAGTGAATATTTACCTACCAGTATGCTAAAGGAGGAGAAGTTTTTAAGCAGCTTATGGTTTATTTTTAAGATTCCAGGTATTCAGTTCATTTGCATATAAATATGACGCCCACACAAGCATGAGAGTTTATTAAGCAGAGTAACACGGCCACTGTAGCTACTACCTTGTCCTTCTTCAGAGATCAGTTTAGTGCAAAACACATTATTTGTTCAGGAGGACAATAAATGTGCAGTCTTCACAAGAATAAACACATTGATGATGCTAATGTCCGCACTTCATTTTCTGTGGAATGCTTGCATTTAAATACAGAAGAGGAGTACAGAGCATTTTCTTTGCATTTTTTAAATTTCAGTGCCCGATGATAGCTTTCTATTTGTGGCAAGTTACTTCTGCAAGAGACCTCAGGACTGATTTATATTTTAAATATTATGCTTCTATGTCTTTGAATAAGTGACCTCCGCATGATTTGGACATTGCTAATTATTTGATGGAAGTAAACAGTCAACATTTAAATATACATGGGGCCACCAGGTTTGATTTTTCTAAAGGGAGTCAAAAGCAAAAATAAAAATAGAAAGTCCTGAAAAACAGGAGGAAAGTCACCGTAGTCATATAAAACTCTGGGTAAAACAAACCTCCTGAAGAAGCAGATGGGCCTTTTTACAACGAACTGAGCATTTTTTATGGTCCACTGGAGCACATAAAGTGTTGATAAAGAAGGCTAGATAAGTCTCTAAACCAGGAGTCTGTCTTCATAATGGATAGCAAACAGCTCAAAGATCTATCCAGCAAGACTTTTCCATTTCTGATGCACACACCACAGGCAGGAAGACGGTATGGGGCTGGAGTGACTCCTTCCTGTCCCGCTTTATAGGAAGAAACCATTCCTTGGTTTTGGGACCTAGAAGCTTGCAGCTGCCTGTGTGGGGTTAACATCGTTTGCACAATGAGCTCTCAGGGATCGGGGTCCTGAAGCTATCACTATTTCTTTCGTTCTATCTATTTCACTTTCTGAAAGAAAAGAAGTCATTTCCAGTCTCAAGGGTGGAGAATCCTCCTAGGACATATAGTGAATCCTTGAAAACCATTAGACAACAACCAAGCGAAAAATTATAAGGGAATTTTTAAGCTAGAGAAGAAGATAGAGTATTTCTCACAGATCTGGGAGAAAGTTAATACAAGTCAAGAGAGTGTAACATGCGTCTCAGATAATTTAAAGGAAAAGTGATGCCACATTTACCAATGTTGAACAACAAAGCTAAGTGTTTCTGCAGAACATCGTCATAAAACAAGTAATTCAAAAGTAAATATTTTTATCGTTCTGAGTAAAAATCATATTAAGCAACATAGCAATATTTTGACTAACTGAAAAAATAAAAATTCAATTGTGTACTTGAAAATATATCCCAAATGATTATGCATCAAATGTCATGCAAAACACTGCAAATCTAGTTCCATTTTAGGAAAGGATGTGAAGAAGAGAAAGTCATGTTTCTATTTTCACACTTCAAAAAGTTTATTTGTATTTCTGCAGGAGCCATGTAAGAGTGATTAATTTCAAAATCAGAAGAAAATGTTCTAATATAAGTTGTTATGTATAAAGTATTTAAAAATCATTTTGAAATATAGATTTGGTTATGAGAAAAACGTTTTAGTTGGAAATGATCCAATAATTACAAATGGCATCCCTTTCTTCCAAGAAACACTATAAAAATGTGTAAATCATGTTTAATTATAGTGTTCTTTGATATGTTTTTCCACATATTATAGTATAAAATCATTTCATAAAGTTTGATTAGTTCTGACTTATTCTTAGAGACTTAAAATGACTTCACTTTATGTGTGTATCGCAATTTGTTTTTGACATTATCATATTTCTCTCTTATGCCAATGTTGATACTAACGTGTTTGTGTGTGCATACAGGAATACCTTGGAGATATTGCAGATCCTGCTCATGGAAGTGCAACATTGCAATAAAGTGAGTCACAATTGTTTGGTCTCTTACCAGGTACAGAAAATATGCTTACCCTATAATTTAGCTATTGTGCAATGACATTATTTCTTAAAAATCTGCACATACCTTAATTAAAATGGCTTATTGCTAAAAATAATTTGCCATCAATCAAATGCGTCTTCAGTATGTCACAATCTTTTTGCAGATGAGATATCTTGCCTTGATATTGATAGCAACTGACTGATCAGGAGCATTGTTTCTAAATGCTGGGATGGCTGTGGTAATTTCTTAAAGAAAGGCAACAAGATGGGCATGGTGGCGCACACTTGTAATCCCAGCATTTAGGGGGCTGAGACCAGAGGATCCGGGTTTGCGGCCAGCCTCAGATACTTAGTGAGGCACTCCACAACTTAGTGAGACCCTGTTTCAAAATAAAGAATAAAAAAATAGACTGAGGGTGTAGCTCAGAAGTAGAATGCCCCTGAGTTCAATGTTCAATCCCTAGTACTGCAAAAAAAAAAAAAAAAAAAAAAGGCAACAATAAAATTTCCATATAGGTTGAAACTTTCTTTCACAAATGACATCTCTGTAGCATGCAGTGCTGTTTGACAGCATTTTACCCATAGTAGAACTTCCTTCAAAATTGATCTTAGACCTCTTATACCCTGTCATTGCTTTACCAATGACATTTATTTAATAGTCTTAATCCTTGGTGGTCATTTCCTTTCTCTCTCTCTCTCTCTTTCTCTCTC
Organism: Graphiurus murinus; assembly: GCA_004027655.1. NCBI lineage: Eukaryota > Metazoa > Chordata > Mammalia > Rodentia > Gliridae > Graphiurus > Graphiurus murinus. The sequence goes on from PVLC010000256.1 coordinate 189,947, forward strand.
TCTCTCTCTCTTCTCTCTCTCTCCTCTCTTTCTTCTTTTTCTGTTTTGGTACTGTAAATTTAACCCAGGGGCATTCTATCTCTAAGTGAAACCCCCAGCCCTAATTTACTTTTATTTTGGAACAGGTTCTCACTAAGTTGCTATGGCTGGCCTTGAACCCGCAATCCCCCTCTCTCGGCCTCCCAAGTACTAATATTATAGGCATGAACCACCAGGCCTGTTTCCTTTGTGATTCCTTCAATAATGTTCACAGCATCTTCACCAGGAATACTTTCCATCTTGGGAAACCACTTTTTTTTTTTTTTTGCTCCTCCGTCAGAAGCAATTTTTCATTCATTAATACTTTATTATGGGATGTAGCCATTCAATCACATCTTCAAATTCTACTTCTAATTCTGGTTTTCTCCTCTTTCCACATCTGCAGTTACTTTGTCCACTGAAGACTCAAACCCCTCAAAGTTATCCACAAGGCTTGCAATCTATTTCTCGCTAAGATCTTCTGATGTGGATATTTTTACCTGCTCCCATGAATCTTGCACCTTCTTAATGGCATCTAGAATGGTGTGTCTTTTCCAGAAGTTTTTCAATTTTCTTTGTTCAGATCCATCACAAGTATCATTACCTGTGGCAGCTATAGCCTTATGAAATTTATTTCTTCAATAACAAGACTTGAAAGTTGAGGTTACTCCTTGATCCATGAGCAGAAGAATGGTTGTCATGTTGACAGGCATGAAACTGCATCTCACTCATCGCCTGTCACCACCAGAGTGCTTGGGTGACCAGGTACTATTGTCAATGAAATGTAAATATTTTCAAAGAAAAAAAAATTCTAAGTAGTGGATCATTAGTAGGATTAAAATATTCAGCCAAGCATGCTGTAAACAAATATGCTGTCATTAGGCTTTGTTATTCCACTTATGGTGCACAGGCAAAATAGATTTAGTGTGATCCTCCAAGGCCCTAGGATTTTCAGAATGGCATTTGAGCATTGATTCTAACTTCAAGTCACCAGCTACGTTAGCTACTCACAAAAGAATTAGCGTGTCCTTTGAAGCTTTGGAGCCAGGCTTTGACTTCTCTCTGTAGATATGATGGTACTGATGGCATCTTCTTTCTACATATAAAACCTGTCGTTGGGTATAGCCACTTTCATCATTAACTAAGCTTGATCTTCTGAATAACTTGCTGCATCTGCCACATAAGCTCTCTGCCTCGCTTTGCACTTTTTATGTCACGGAGACAGCTTCTTTCTAAAAACCCTACAAATCAACTCCTGCTACCTTCAAACCATTATCCTGCAATGTCTTTGTCTTTCTCAGCCTTCATAGAATTGCATAGAGTTGTGGTTGCTTTGATCTTCTGTACAGACCACTAGTGCTTCCCCCATGTGAACAGGAGACTGTTCATACGTTTCTTACGGTCTGCCTCTTCACCGGAAGAGCAGTATCAATTTCCTCCAGGAGTGTTTCCTTTGCACTCACAAAACGCCCAAGTTTGCACATATTGGCACAAAAGGCCCAGCTTTCAGCCATATTGGTTTTTATCAAGCCTTCCTCACTAGATCTAGCCATTTCAAAATTTGTATTCTAAGTGAGATATGTGTAGCTCTTCCTTTCAATTGCACACGTCAGGGTTATTCAGTGGTCTACATTTAATATTGTTGTGTCTCAGGGAATATGAAGCTAGAGGAGAGGAAAGAGACATGGAAGAATGACCAGTTGCTGAAGGAGTCAGAACTTCTACGATACCTGTTGATTAAGTTGGTTATCTTATATGGGTATAATGTGTGGCACTCTAAGACAATTAGAGTAATAGCATCAAAGATTAGTGAACATATGTAGCCATAATTGATATAATAATAATGAAAACAATTTGAGATGTTGTCCAAATATCACTTGCACAAAATTAAATGAGACACAAAATGCACACAAACTCTTGGGAAAATGGTGCTGATGGCTTTGCTTGATGTAGGGTTACAACAAAACTTCAATTAAAAAATACATACAGTATATATAATATATAAATAATAAGATAAATATATATTATATGTAATCTGTGAAGTGCAATAAGATGAAGTGAAATAAAGTGAAGTATGCCAGTGCAAACAAATACATATATAATTATATATCTTTATGCCCACAGTACATAGGACTTCCCTTTTCTAAACATCCTTTGTGCAGCTGACCTTTTGTCTTTTGTACAGTGGCCATTCTAACAGGTGTGGGTTGACATATCATTGTGGTTTTGGTTTTCATCTTCTGGATAGTTAGTGATAATGAGTATTTTTTTCATATATCTGTTGGCTACTTCTGTGTCTTTTTTATTTTTGAGATGTGTCCATTTCGGTCCTTTCTCAACGCTTGCTTTAGTTACTTGTTATCTTACTGCAGAATTATTCCAGTTCTTACCATTTATCAGATGTATGACTTGAAAATATTTTTTTCCCAATGTGTGGGTGGTCTCTTCACTCTATGATTATGGTTATGATTATGATTATTTTTTTACTGTGCAAAAGCTTTTCAGTTTGATGCAATCCCATTTATTTATCGTTTTTATTTCTAGGGTCACATCCATAAAATCTTTACCCAGACAAATGTTGAATATTCTCTTATGTTTTCTTCTAGTAGTGTTATTGTGTCAGGCCTTACATTCACGTTTTAGTACATTTTGAGTTAGTTTTGTATCTACTGTGTGATAAATATCCAATTTCATTCTTCTGCTTGTAGAAATCCAGTTTTCTAATGTCATTTACTTAAGAGACTGTTCTCTCTCCATTGAGTATTGTTGGCACCTTTGTGGAAAACTAATTGACCATAAATGTATGGGTTTATTAATGGACTTTCTATCTTGTTTCATTGATCAGTGTGTGTGTGTGTGTGTGTGTGTGTGTGTGTGTGTCTGTGTGTTGTATCACCACATTTTGCTTACTTTAGTTCTGTAACAGGTTTTGAAGTGAAGTAGTGTGATGCCTCCAGCTTTGTTCTTTTTGCACAATATTTCATTGGCTATTTGATGACTTTTGTGGTTCCATAGGAATTTTAGGGCTGTATTTTTATTTCTGTGAAAAAAATGACATCAAAATTTCTATAGAGATTGCACTGACTCTAGATTGCTTTGGATAGTACAGGATTTTCAAAGAATATTAATTCTTTTATGAACACCAGATATCTTTCCATGTACTTGTGTGATCTTCACCTTCTTCATCAGGGTCTTATATTTGTAGAAGTTTTTTACCTCCTTGGTTAAATTTTTCTTCTGTATTTTATTTCTTTTTGTAGCTACTTTTAGAGGAATCAATTTCTTAATTTCTGTTTCAGATAGTTGTTAGTTGTGTGTGTTGATTTTATAGCTTATAACTTTATTGAATTTATTGACCAGTTCTAACATTTTATTGGTGGAGACTTTCAGGTTTTCCTATATATAATTATTATCATACCATCAGCAGAAAAAAAATTTCATTTCTTTCTCTCCTACTAGGATGCCTTTTCCTTTTCTTGTCTAATTCTGCTAATTAAAACTTCCAGTAGTATGCTACGTGGAAGTGCTTAGAGTGGGAATTCTTGAATTATTTTTGATCATAGAGACAATGTCTTTAACTTTTCACTATTGAGTATGATGTTAGCTATGTGTTTCTCATTTATAGCCTGAACTGTGATGAAGTACAGTATTTCTATGCCTAATTTACTGAGACTTTTTATGATAAAAGATATTAAATTTTGTAGAATGTTTTTCTGCATCTACTGAGATAATCATGTACTTTTTTCATTCATTCTGTTAATGTACTGTATCAGATTTGTTAATTTGCATATTTTGAACCATCTTTGAATCCTGAGTTAAGGCCCACTAGATCATGATGTATGATCCTTTTAATGTGCTATTGAATTTTGTTTCCTAGTGTTGAAGATCCATTGATATCATTCATGTTCCTCAGAGATGTTGATCTATAATTTTGGCTTGCTCAGATTTTTTTATCTTTTCTTAACTCATCTTGATAAGTTGTATATTTTTAGGAATTTGTTTATGTCTTCTAGGGTATCCAGTTTGTTTTTTCATACTTTTTCATAGTAATCTTTAGTGATCGATCATATTTCTGTTGTTCTAGTTGTAGTATTTCCTCTTTTGGTTCTGATTTTGTTTAGATTAGAACCTTCCAATAAAGATTTAGCAAATGTCTGTGGCATGTCATGTATTGACATATAGTCTTATAAGCTTACAATGTTAATTAAGTTTATAAATGGTTTTAGAATAAAAACTATATTTATGAATAAAATCATCCTTATAGACAAGGAATAATGAGTCTGCTGTGTGAACTCTCAAAGTAACTTCCGATCATCACCTTATAAAAGCGTAGATATGTTTTAAGCTTTATACTAAATGCAGTATTATCTGCTAAAAATGTGACAAATATACATATATTATGTATCTACAAAAATTCTAACTGTCCTTTAATATCTTTTAAAACACTATACACATTTCCTGCTTTCTTTAGCTAGTAGAAGCACTGAGACAGATCTTCCATTTGTCAAAACAATGTCTTGACTTTATTTCTTGAACTGTAGCAGGATGCTTCTATTTGATTTCCTGCTACTAATCTTTCCCTTTAACTAATTTTCCATATGTCTATAAGAACTATTCTTCCCACAACTTTCTTAAATAGTTTACTTTTTTCCTTTGTGTCGCTCACTCCTACAGAAGGAAATCAATCAGCACACTGTGGGTACGGTGCCAGTGTTGGTACTATCACCTGTCCCTCTGACTTCTTCCTCTCCTCCAGCTCCCAATTCTAAGTAATTCTAATATGATACACATTAGGTAACGCTTATATTTAACATATAAATAAGTAAAATATTAATAGGATATTAGTATATTTCTGAAAATAAATATACAAACAACATTCAAAGAATCACTAGGTTATTATTATTCTATTTGTATACAAAATAGGAAAAGCTAGTGAATTAAATAACAGTGGCAAAGAGAAAAATGATTGATGTTTGAACCTGGGTGATTAGGAAAACAGAGTGGCCAGCATCAGAATTAAGAAAACATGCCAAGAGGAAGGTTTAGGCAAAGCTAGTATGTTGAGTCTGGAAATATATTGGAGATGGCAATGTTGGAAAGGTGATTCTAAAGATTTACAGAAAGGTCAGGCTTAGATATGTTCGCTAAAAACAATTAACATTAGGGTACATCCTATAAAATCCTTTAAAATCACTGAATATTACATTCATTTACAACTTCTGATTGTACGTTGTTTTGTACAAAGGAAATATTTTTTTACTGTGACAAATTTATGTAAATCATACATGCTAATCTTATAACAAATATTACTATTTAAAAACAAAACAAAGCACTAGATTATTCTTATTTACATTCAGAAAAGAATAATACATTACATAGTAGATGCTTTCTGCTAGTCAAAGACCATTTAAATAACGGTATTCAGTAGTGTGCTTCTTGGTTGTCATGGCAACTGCATCTAAAATTTAGAGCATCAAATCTTCATCTTCTATAAATTTTCAAAATACAAGAATGTATAAAACAGCAAGTTATATAACAGTGCCTTCAACTTTTATTTTGATGCAGCAAATGTAAATACCTTTAATGTGATATAAAATATAGAGCAATTAAAGACTAAACATTTTAAAAGGTAAGAATTTGAAAATTTAAAATAGGACTAATAGGCTATTGATTATTTACCTATAATTAACAACAGAGATTTTAAAAAATGTATATTAGCTACTCAAATGTTCTTCCCATCTTCTACTTAATATTAGCTATCTGGTCAATAACTGGTAGAGGTTTTATGAAAGACAGTGACCAACCTTATGTGTAGTTATATTTTAACTATAATCATAAATTATATGACAATTTAATAGTATTTTGCTTTTTAGATTTTCATTTGACAATCAGATGCCTAATGTACTAAATTGTTATTCTTTGCATATAGTGTCCTTTATATAACAATACAAATCTGTGTATTAGAACAATAAAGTTAGCTATGTCAGGATTCTGTTTATGACATAAGACTGTTATTTACTTGTATCAACCAAGTGAATATTGGTATGAAAATGAGATTACAAAACTTTTATTTTTAACTAGGCAGACAAAAAGTTGCAGTATGAGGTTAAAAAAAAATTTCATTTCAGTTGAAGTTTCCACTGCTCTGTAGGTCAAAGCATACCTTATTACTCAGAATCTCCAAAATTGAATAGGCCTATAACAGAAATCATTTCCAAGAAAATTTGTTGTTCAATGCATCCATTTAGCATCTTTGCCCTGGTAAAACCTAATGCCTTCTTTTAATTGAAAAGATTGATAATTCCATAAAATTATTTGCTGTTACGGACTTAGGAAAATAAAGCCACAGCATAGGACTTGATATATTTCAAGAACCAATGCTGGCTAAGATAAGATTTTCATTATTAAGGATTATGTTATTCAGAAATAGTCTAATAATTTATGTACAAGCAAACACAATATAAAATACATTAATCAAAAAAGGCCTCCTGTAGAATAAATTTATTTGCACATTTCAAGCCAGGCTAGGCAAAATGTTGTGGCATTGATTTCCTCCTCAGTAAGGAGACAGGTAACACTTAGAGGGAGTGGGCATGTACAGCCTTATGAGGACAGAGATGGCCGGCTCTTCTTTCTGTGACTGCATGCAGCCAGGGAATGAACCATTTGGGCTGAAATGATTGGTTTTGTTGCCCTTCGGATTTTGCTGAACACAGTATTTTCCCAAAAATCTGAATCAATAAGCTATTCAGGCAATTGTGCAGATAGGACTTTTCATTCTTAAGTCGATTTGACATGTGCTGGGGTTTAGTGCGAATCTAATCAGAGGAGAGGCCTGTTTGCAAGGAGCGAGCTTCAGGTGAAGATTTCTTTTACAAGTGAGTCCAGAAATTCGTGTATTAAAATATGACTCTACCTTAACAAGAAGAGAACCGTGTTGGGGAAAGGTATCTCCCGCCCTGCCAAAATTGAGACTTTTGCAATAAACTTTACCTGAATCATTCCAGTACTGGCCACCCTATTATAATCTGTGCCTAGTGACTTTGTAATTTCTGGTTAAAATATTCAGACTTATAGATTGGAAATAGGGAAGTATTTGGGTCAAACTGACCACTGAAGTGTGATTCACCTACTATATAGCTATATGACCCTAGACAATCAGTACTTGTATTAAGTTAATTTTATATTAAATCAAAATAATTATTATAACTCAGAAAGCTTTTGTGAGTGAAAAATAGAACAGTAAAACATGTACAAGAATGCCATATGACCCAGCAATACCACTTCTGGGTATCTACCCAAAAGAATGGAAACCAAACTACCAGACTTATGTATGTGTATCTATGTTTATAGCTGCACAATTCACAATTGCCAAACTATGGAACCAGCCAAGATGTCCATCAAAAGATGAATGAGTTACAAAACCATGGAATATGTACACAATGGAATTTGACTCAGCCATAAAGAAGAACAAAATCGTGTCATTTTCAGGGAAATGGATGGAGCTAGAAAACATTATACTAAGTGAGATTAGTCAGTCACAAAAAGTAAAAAAATCGGATGCTCTCCCTAATATGTGGAAGCTAGGGAGAAAGTGAGCCATAAGAGGGACTCCAGATGATGAAGAAGAAATCTTAGAAGAGCAAAGAAGGTGACTTAACTGAAGGCGATGGGGAGGAACACCCTAATGCACATGATGAACTTTCACAAACATATCAAAGTCATTCACTAAACTGAACTTGAGAAGGAGGGAGTGGGGTGGGAATTGGGGAAGGGTTAAATGAGAAATGTGCACATGTATGCCTTTACCAGCTTGTACCTAACAAAGATGTATGATTACAATGCACCAATAAAAAAATAAATAAAAGGCAACATAAATGAACATGATTATATGTTAGAAAAAATAAGATCTTTCTTACCATTTTATACCACTTCAAACCCAAAAAGAAAATATAATTGTATTAAAGAACTCCCAAAGTTTTTTTTTAAATAAATAATTAAAAAACAGAAAATGGGCATCTGATAATTACTAATTCCTTCATTTCCTCCCTGACCCCTACTCTGGTCACAGAAGGGCATTTACCTTATACTTGCCTGCCACTGATGTGCAGAGGCTTCTGCATAACAAGAAAGGACTCACATCTACAGGATGTGTTGAATAGAGATTTCCTAGTGCAAGCATTTCAAGTAGGTTATAAATATCACAAAGAAACATGTGTAATGATAGTTTTTAGAACATCTGCACAAACAAAATAACTATCTAAGTAAACAGCAAAGTGGGGAATGTGATTGTGTTTTTCTGCAGATACTTGGCTCGAGCAGCTACCCTTTGATTTATGTAATTTTATCATTATGCTGCAACTGCTTTCATTCTGAATTATTCATTCAACATAAGCTAGCAATAAAGGCAAAGGCTTCCTTCAGCTAAAAATTCTCTGACATTAAGAAGACGGTTTAAATGAACCACAGAGGGTTTTTTTTTTCCTCCCTCCTCCCATTCCTGCTCCGTTTTATGGTCTGAATAAATGTTGCTCTTGGACAATCCACATTTTGGGGCAATGTATCACAGCTTTAAGAAAAGGTACATATACACTAATAGACTAGAATTGTCTTTAAGCCATGTCCTTGAATAACCACTAATTTCTTTTCTTAGTTCCCTGTTTATCTGGAGAGAGTTGCACTGAAAGGTCTGTAATGAAAGTAACTGCAAAATTATTGGCTTCTGCTGCTAAAGTTAGTCCAGATGGTACATATTTTTTTTCTAGAAAAGACATGTGCATGTATGATTAGTTTTCTCAGCCTGTGCTTTCACATGTGAATTCAAGGTATAATAGATCATTAGCGTAATGGTTTGGCTCATTATTAATGAAGATCATCTTAATATAGAAAATCAATTGTTTTTCCATACTTTTCTATTTGTTAAACCTTTTAAACATAAATGTTTGCAGGATTTAGAATTATGTATGTATACATATAAATATATTTATGTGAAATACACAATGGGTATACCACATTAAAATTACATAAATTTTGTTATTTGGCAGTATTTACCATTGAAAGTTATTAAGAACTTGGTGTTACTCTTTAAACTAAAATTTTTCATCTGTATAAAAGTTACGTAAAGCAATCTAATATTTTCTATTAGTGTTCTATATTTTGATCTTTCATGTAAACTGTGAAGATTATCCTTTCAACTTCAATTTTTCTTAACCATAGCTAAAAATGTATTGGGAGTAAAGACGTGCTTCTCTGTTTAATGAATTTATTGTATGAATCTCGTTTACACTGAAACCTGTAAAGCATTGATGAAATGTATTAAAGAAGACATAAATAAATGAAAAGACATCTCATATTCTTGCATTGGAATACTTAATTTTGTCAAAATGTCTCTAATACCCAAAGTGACCTACAGATCCCTCCATAAAAATCCCAATGGAATTTTTATAGACATAATAAAAAGGCAATCTCAAAATTCATATAAAACTACAAAAAAAAAATAAAAGACAAACCCAGAGAACCAAATCAATACTGAAAAAGAAGAACAAAGCCAGAGGCCTCACTTTCTGATTTCAAAATATATTGCAACGTTGCATATATGATTAACTGAACTTTGATAAGAGTGTTATGAATAGACAACAGGGAAAGGATGGTCTCTTCAACAAATGGTATTGGGAAAACTGAATGTCCATCTTCAAAAGAATGAAATTGGAACTTGATGTCATACCACATAGAAAAGTCAGTTTGAAATGAAGGAAATATTAAGAAATAGGACCTGAAACTGAAACTTCTAGAGGGAAATACAAGGTAAAACCTTCTTGACATCAGTCTGAAGAATTTTTGCACACGACCCAAATATAGGCAACACACGCAATAAATGGACATGTGAGACCACATCAAGATAAACAGCTTCGGTACAGTAAATGAAAACATGGAGTCAAAGGGAAATCTACAGAATGGGAGAAAATATTTGCAAATCATTTATCTCTTGACAGGTTAATGTCCAAAATGCATAAGGAACACGTACCACCTAGCAGTAAGGAAAAGCAAATAACTTGATTTAAAAAAAAATAGCCAAAAAACATGATGAATAGACTAAGTTTTTAACTTTATTTAGTTCATTTATATTTAAGTATACATAGCATTATATAGTACTTAGCTATTTTTGTTTCTCATGTGAGAAGATGATAACATTAATATGGTCACATGTCATATGTATGGGAGATTCAGGTAGCACAGACATCCAAATAAAACAGGAGATATTTAAAAAAAGGTTAAGTATCTATAGTCTGAAAATGTACTGTATAAATAAAGTTGAGTTTTTCCTAGTAATATATTAGATATTTATAATGTGGAATTAATTTTCACTGTGAATAAGAAATGCGGTTTTAACTAAAACTTTAAAATTCCAAAACTTTTATGCTTAAAAAAATCAAGCCTTGAATATAATGGGGCACTAATAACTGAGAGATAGCTAACTTAATCAATTGTTCTAATCTACATATAATATCAATGATTTTAATACTTTAGATAATCTTTGAAACACATTAGAAAATATTTATTTCATGAATCGAAATACTATAAAAACCAGAGCCACTGATTGACTAGATGTGGGAAGAAGTAATTAGTGAAATTGTTTAATAATTAATAATCCAATCAGTCAGATTACCTCACGTAGTTCTTCATATCCGTGACGCTAAAATGGCTGCCCATTCGAATAGCTTGGAGACTTTCGAAAAACACCAGTGCCATGATCCATTCACTACAGTCACTGCAGATTCTAATTAACTGGCTTGGAAAGAGCATTTGTAATATGTAAAACAACCTGAAAAGTTGAATATACAGCCGGAGTAGAGAATCATGCCATGAGTCTTAGCAGAAGCATATACCCAGTATGTATACACACATGTATGATTGTTATAGCATCAATTCATAATGAATGTATGATATTACTGAAAACACATCTAAGTCACTGAGACCAAAATTGACCACATTCCTAGGAATAGTAATTATTTTAACAACAATAACAAAATAACGTGCAAACTTCAATTTCAATTTCAATTTTGTACACCAAACCACCTCTCATTGTCTGTGGGTTCTGCATTGGTAATTCAACCCCTTGCTGATAAAAAAATATTAAAAAAATAATTTTGTGTGTACTGAATAGGTACAGATATTTTTTGATATTATTCACTAAATAAAACAGTAACAACTGCACACATAGCACTTGTACTGTATTAGTTATTATGAGCAATCTAAATATAATTCAAAATATCAGGGGATGGTACATATTACTTAAAATACTGCACGATTGTATATAAAGGACTGGAGCATCTTTGAATTTGTGTATTCTTGAGGAGTTCTGGAAAAAAAAAATCCACTCTGGATACCAAGAGCTTACACTGCTAAAAGTTGTTTTCTAATAAAAAAAACACATTTAGCAATGTAAGCTCTGGTTTGTGTTAAACTGAATTCCCTCAAAATGATTTTAGATGTCACATGTGACAGTAAATAATGAGCTCTAAAACAAGTCACTAAAAATTATAAACATTTACACAATCAAAGCTAACATGATCCAAATTTGGCAACCGTTTTGCTCTTCTATCCAAATGGACAGAAGAAAATATAGACAACCAATAAATCCAATCCTTAAGTAGCAGGAAAATCCACATAGAGAAATCTGATTATCCCTTTTTATTTTGATCATAATCCAACAAATAAGTCTGATATAGACACTGTTCTTTCTTCAGGACCGTCTCATATGTCTATAATTCAGTAACAGAAATCCATACAAATTTTCCCACCTGTGGATTTAGAAGGTGGTGATTTAAAGACACACAATTTGGCTGATCTAACTCTTGACGTGAACAATTATTAGAAGTTGATGTGTCTGTTAGGATAAGTAGTAGAGAAACTAACCGACAGAGGTGAAGGAGAAAGGTGCATTATCTCACTAACAGGAATGCTGGCAGCAGAGGGATTCCTTGCCCCATGAAAAGCATCTCAGTGTCTCTGCTGTTTCTTTGTCTTCTTCCACAGTGGCTCAGAGTGCTGTGGCCACCTCCGACATTGCTGACAGACAGAAAATGTCCAGAGTACAACAAGAGCCAAGACTTTGATCCACATATTTTTTTTTTTTAAGAGTGACAACGCGTTTTCCATAGCCCTCCAAGTATTGCCTGTGGTGGTTTGTTTAGGGCCGTATCACATGCCTCTGCTCTAATAGAAGCAAGAGAAATTAAATTATCATGCTTGGCTTAGTCTAATCAACTTTTGTCCCCTGGAGCTGGGAAGACATCACAATTAACATGACCACCCAAAATGTGAACAGAATATGGGTTTTGTTAGCCAAGAGGAAGCAGGAAGAACTTTGTCGCATAGACTAGACCTAGTCCTCGCGAATTTAAGGGCTATGTAATCTTTTAAGATCTGATTTTAATGTGCTCCCAGGGGTTGCTAATATGGTAATTTGTGGGGCATACTTTACTATCTTTACACTCTCACTGGTGCATTCTAATTACACATCACATGATGCATAGAGCGATATGCATATCCAAGCATAGAACACGTGGAGTCTCCCCTCCAGATTACACGTCACTCCCTCTCCTTCTCCATACATGCCATTGAGATTGTTACTGATAATTTCACATATGTATATAGCATGATTTAAACTGTTAGCCTTCCTTCTGTCTCTATCCCCTCTCCTCCTCTCCTAAACCCCCTCCATGGCTCCACTGAAGTCTACACTTCATCATCCGAGGTCTCTTTTGTTACCCATTTCTCTCTAGCTTCCACGTATGTGAGACATCCAAACTAGAATATGCCAAGAACTTAAAAAACTTAAGACTAAAAAAGTCAAATAACCCAAAAGAAATGGGCAAATAGACTGAATATATAATTCTTAAAAGAAGAAATACAAATAGCCAATAAATATATGTAAAAAATGTTCAACATCATTAGCAACCAAGGGAAATGCAAATCAAACTGAGATTTGCACTGAGATTCCATCTCACTCCAGTGAGAATGACAATCATCAAGAAGTCAAACAACAATAAATGCTAGTGAGGATGTGGGAAAATAGGCACTCTTAAACACTGTGAGCCAACTTTAAATAAAAGAAAAACAAACTATCAACAAATTTGCTTCAGATATTAATCTTGCGATAGAATTTTTTATTTATTATTGATTTTTTTCAAATGATTCATAATACTGATGTTATAGGGGAGAGTAAAAACAGCAATATAATCTAAGCTCTTCTTAAAATGACTCAGAAATCAAACAAATGTATATGTTTCAATATATATGCACTGTCATTGTAAACTAAATATAGCATTCTTTTTATGCATACCGGAGCATAAACTAAGAGTTTATCACCAACACAACAGAATGTATAAGAAATAGCATATTTCATGAATTAAAAACATTTATGAACTTTGAATCATAATATTTTTCAATTGAATATACTATTATTCATGACCCAGCATATTTTAATATTATGAATTTTGCAAAAATTAAATGTTTTAGTCAGCCAGTTTTCCGATTACTACACGTATTCTCTCTACATTGCTAAATGTAAAAACTGATTCACACACCCCAATTTGCTTTTGTTAAATTATTTTTCATTTTAAAATTGCCTACTAATTATAAATTATAATCAAAATATTTGCAGTGCATGACTTAAGTATCCAACTTGACCTTATAAAGATGTAAACACATATCTTCACATTCTTCACCAGAAAGTTGGCATCGACTCCATTTCTTTCTAAATTCATTACCACAATATATCAAAAGGTACACTTCTTCAAAGAAAAACATAATTCCCAAATTATATATTATGTCCCTGGCAAATACCCACAACTGAGAGCCTTTTGATGCCTTACAATCTTGTAAAAGTCTACCATAAATATTTCTCAAAGTCTCGGTGCTTGGTATGATAATGCCTTCTGTTCAAGGAAACTTTCCGAGCCTGTCTCACAAACCCCCATCACTTGTCCTCAACTGGCTCTGCCTCCGCGCTTGCAGGCTGGTCCCTTACCACGCGGAAGTCTCTGCTGGAATTAGTGGCTATTCTAACCACTCTTGCCAACCTTTTATTGCATACCTACAATATTCTGGTGCTAAAACTAGGGAGCGCATGCAAATTCACTCCTCAAAGATGAGCTGTCTTACTGGGTGCCGTGATTCCTTTTTAACACTTCTATCGGTGCATTGTAATTGTAGATCATACCGAGGTAGGGAATGATGAGAGTGTACATGCACACCGCACCCGGTGCATCCCCTCTGGATCCCACCTGGGTTCCTCCCTCTCCCCATACATGTCATGGAGATTGGCACTGGTAACTTCATACAAGTACACAGCATTGTTTGAACTGTCACCTTCTTTCCATCTGTATCCCTCCTCATCATATAAGAGAAAAGGTAAAACTATTTGCTTTCTGAAACTGGCTAATCTCACTTAGCATAATATTCTCAAGTTTCATTTATTTTCCTTCAAATGGCAAAATTTAGTTCTTCTTTATGGCTGAGTAGAATCCCGTGGTGTGTCTACCGTTGTTTTGTGACCCATTCCTCTATTGGTGGATACCTAGGCTGGTTCCATAATTTACAGTCTCTGTTTGTGGCTTAAACAAAGAGCTCCAGGATTTTGTTCTCTGATGGATTCCTAATTTCCAGAGTGGTGCCTGTATAGAGTAGATGCTCAGATGGTGGCTGAATGAAAAGCTATTTGTTTATATAATGCAATATTACTTACTTATTCAATTAATATTTGAAGACAATTTTGTTCTTGGTTGAGAACCTGATAGAGAAAATGTTGAGAAACCAATAATTGAAACATCTCCATGAGAGCTTTTTTATATTATAGTGTCCTCTCTAAATATCTTCATATTTTCTTCTTTGAATAGCTTATCAATATTTTGTACATGGTAGGGGATGATTTTCCTACTGCCTTAGTAATAGTCTAGATACAAATGCTTTCAAGTATATATTTAGAAAAATATTTGGCCTGATAAATAGGTAACTTTGGAAAACCTTTTGAAAATACAGCTCTCAAAATGATTAGGATCCTCCAGTTAGAACACATTCTGCTAAGTTGCATTACGCTCATATATCTCAGACAGTTCCCCCTTTTCCTCTGTTTATTCTGCAGGCAGCATAGGGCAGAAAAGTGCTTTCCTCATTGTCATAAAGTATGCCGCTAGAGTGGTAAATACTAAATGAAGACCCCAAACCAAAATCGTAAATTTTATTGATGTCACCTCTTGCAATGATCTTTAATACTAAGCAATGGTTTGAAACAGGAAAGTGAAACTACATCCTATAATTAGGTGTAAGTACATTGGCAGAATTATTATTTGGCTACTACAATAATGTAACATGTTCTTTCATACTGTCCAGTTTAACTGAAATTCTATCCATTACATTACAGAAGTGCATTAGAGCCAGAAATCACTATGGGGAAAATAAGTATCTCTGTTAGAAAACAACTTCTAAATATGAAGTTTCTTTATTTGTGAAAGATGAGTATTGGGCTATTTTAACATGGATAAAACGGCAACCTATCGATGAACATTTGGCCTCTTCTGAGAGATCAGTTTCTCTGGAAAGGCAGCAACCTTATCAGGTCTGTTTTTCTGTCCTTCTCCTTCCCATCTGTAGCATATGAACAGAAATAGTGAGTATCCCTTTTGGACTAGAGCATTTGAGGAGTGGGTAGTGCTTCTCTGTAACTTGTTTCTACTGTCTGGAAGAAGAGGACTCCAATCTTTGAGGTCTGGGGTGTCATAACATGGTAAGCAGTTGAGTCTTTTTGTCACCATGCTAGCTGTATTGCTCTAACAAATATCTGAGAAAAAAAATAAAACTTACAGGAGGACTTAGTTTTGGTCATGGTTTCAGAGGTTTTAATCTTTGGTTGGACAATTCCATTGCTTTAGGGTTTTGAGATAAGGCAGAATATGATGGTGGAAGGGGCTGGTGAAGGAAAGCCATTCAGGGTAAGGCATCTGGGAAAGAGAGAGAGAAAGTGAGAAAGAGGTCAGAATCAAGTTGTAATCATCTAGAGATGCCCTTAGTGATCTATCTCCTGCAACCATGCCCCACGTGCTTTTATCTCTACCACGTTCTAGTAGTCCAGTTATCAATGGATTAATCCACTGATGAGATCTTAGTACTCTTGACCCAATCATTTCCTCAAAGCCTGACCTCTGAACCTTGCTTTGAAGAACCAGTCACAAGTTTCTTCTATAGCTTTCCAAATATGGTCTGTGTATATACGCATATACATTATTCTCCCTGTTTTAATTTTTGCACAAGTAGTTGCACAAGATATAGTATTGTCTATCTGATTTTAAATAATGCATCTCTGTGATTAATTCTTATCAGTTACATTCCTCATTTTAAAAAAAGTTGTTTAGTTGGTGAATTTCAAGAAGTAACAATAGTCGCAGTCTGCAAGGAATTTAGAGTAAATTTTTGGCCAGAAACTTGAGGTATCTTGGGTAAATTACTGGAAAAATGTTCAGGAATAGGTAAAATGACAAATTTGCTCAAAGACTTAATTTAGAAGATAGCAAACTATAATTCATCAAATCAGTTTCTGTGGTAGAAAGGCTTCCTTTCAATTCTAAAATATAACTTATTAATTCTACAACTTTGGGAAAATTATTTTCCCTGGTTTCAGTTAGCACCTTGATACACTGGAAAATGATAATAATTAATTCATAAAATATTTGTAATATCTAAAGGACTGTATAGCTATTCATCTGTAATATGCATCTTATAATACTTTGCAGTTATTTAACAACCACAATTTTAAAACAAAAGTTTATCATTGTTGTGAATACATATAGAGTGTCTCCTGAGGAGCTCATGTATTCGTGTTCAGGGATGATAGAATTAAATCACAAGGGTTATAAACTCGTCAGTGGAAAAATCCTCTGTAATGGCTTTACTGGATGGTAACCGAGGCAAATGGTGAGTGGCTGGAGGAAGTGGGTCCCTGGGGGGGTGTGACCTTGGGGACTGTGCTTGTGTCCTTAAACACACCTACTTGTTCGCTCTTACTTTCGGGGTTCAATATTTCTGTAGAATCTTCTCTTTCTCTCTTCCATTGCCATTCCCTGAGATCTTCATGCCGAAATGGACTGAATCTTTGATAACTCCAAAACTGTGAGCAAATAAAACTTTCTTCCTCTAAGTTGCATAGTGGTCATGCTTTCATGTAAATAATAATAATAATAATAATAATAATAATAATAATAATAATAATAATAAAATGCATAATTTTTCTCATTCATTATTCACCTTGCTGCTATATTAGACGCTATGGTCAAATTTCTTTCTAGACAATTTCTTTTGTTCATGCTCTTGCTGATCCTATTGCCTAGAGTGTCTGTTTTCTGCCAAGATTCTATTCATCTTTCAAGGTCATTGAAAGTTCATCTCAAGTCAAATTTTCCCTGATTACCTCCATAGCAAAAGAAAAATAATACTCAAGTAAATAGTTCTTTCTCTATATATCTTGTATGACAGTGAACTATTCTCTTATGATCTGGGCACATGCAGTGCCACTCTATTAATTAGTAGAAATTCAAGATTAATTTGTATTCACCTTTGTTCCAAAAAGTCTACCCTTATCTGAAATAGAGTAAGACAATAAATTACTAAGCTGTTTTGGGACAGTCCTTCATGACATATGAAGTAATGTGATCCACTTAACCCAATCACAATTCATATCTAAAAGATATCCACATATTTGTCTTTCCCTCTCAAATCATGATCTCTTTTCCAAGACACAGGCTAGTTAACTTTTCTTATAAGACAATCTGTACTTCATAATTGTGGAAGAGAATTAGTTGTGTTAATCTTTCTAGTGATCTCACAGCAAACAAAGAAAATATACAAGATATCCTGGATGCAGATACATTCATCACTGTAAACATGGTTTTGTGTTTTAATGATTTTGGGGGGGAACTTGGAATTAAACCCAGGGGAATTCTACATCCCAGCTATAACCCCATCTCTTTTTATTTTTATTTTGAAACAAAGTCTTCATTAGTTGCCAAAGGTCTTGCTAAGTTTTTAAGACTGGCCTCAACCTGTGATCCTCCTGTCTCAGCTTCCCAGGTATTAGGATTGCAGGTGTATGTCACCATGCCTGGCTTAATAAAATTTTAAAAATTCTTCAAACCCTTTTGCAATTATGTGTCTTCTTTCCACATGATTATTATCAGGTGCTTTTGAGAATGGTAAGTCTAAATGATAAAATATACCAAAGTAATAAATCGGGGTTCTTGCAAACCAGAGTAATATCCCTAAAACCTTTTTTACCAATGGGATTATCAATCTTTTCCTTCCACACTCCCTCACTAAATATGAGTTTCTAGCTGTACCTCAAGTCAATCACTGTCCACATGTCTATTCTATTATTAGTGATGTATAAAAACATTCTGTGAATAAAAGGTACACATCAGTGCTTCTGTTTTTTTCTGGATATACATGTATATGGATATGCAATGACCTTAATGATAAGGCAAAGCAAACTCCCATTTTATTAAGAATGCTCATTCATTAAGAGTACAACTTTTATAAATGTATCAACTGTGACATCACGAAAACACCAAGTAGAATAGTATTTAAAAACACTGAGAAGAATACTGAAGGAATATAAGCAAAACATGGAGGGCTTGAAGTCGTCCTAGAGAGTGTTACTAGGACACATTTCAAAGTAACAAAAGACTGAGCACAACTTGAGCGAATGACGTAATAAATAGCTGGTGCAGGTGACTTAGGTCATCGCTTAGGCATCTGTTAATGATAATGGATGAGAAACTATGGCTACAACCACTTTCCAGACAGAACTACTGAGATGTGAAAGAGACTGAGAACGACAGACAGCAGCGCGCTGGTGCGATAAATCTTCCACATCCTCCCAGATGGTTGTGTTGTCCAGTGTAAAATGTGTATGATGGATTTATATGCCTTCATTCCTCACAGTGTTTACATTACTTGTTTAGCTGGGAACCTAAGCTACATCATTAATCTGCAGAGGGTCCTTTCTGTTAATTATTTTTTCACATCACTTAAGAGAAAAAAGGTCTATATTTTTATTTAACTTACATTAAAAATTAAGAGAACAGCGTGGCCACCTGTGTGGACTTTGTATAACACATAGGTGAGAATTAGAACACTTAAGATTTGTATTTTAAGTCCCAACTTTTTATCATATTAAAAATATAAGACAGATGTGGTGGCACTTGCCTTTAATCCCAGGATTTGGGAGACTGAGACAAAAGGGTTACATGTTTGAGATCAGCATGTGATAACTTAGGGAGACTCTATTTAAAAATTAAAAATAAAATAGGGCTAGGGGTTTAGCCCAGAGGTGGAACAACCCTGGGGTCAATCTTCAGTGCCACAATTTTTTTTTTTACCCTTACTACTCTAAAAGTCTATGTAAATGTCATATAGATCTAGGTATATAGTATCTAGTATATAGATTATTTTTCCATGAATGACCTTTAATATTTTGTTGTCTTCTGTAACTCTTGCGATTCAGAAAGGATCCTAAAATGTAACCAACATGACAAAATCCTTGTATTTTGCATTGTAGATGGTGGAGAGCCTCATTTAACAAGACTGACCTAAATTTAAAATGCATTTTCTGACATCCATTGCATCATGGATTCTTTACAAGATAGGTTTCCAATAGCTACCATATTTAATACTTTTTTTTTAAGTAAGAATTCACTATATAAGTTTTAACTTTTGTTCTTGATTTGCAAACTGTGGTATGATATCTTTGAAAGAAAGTCATTTCGGTAAGGGCAGTATTAATCTGATAAAAATAAAATGTTGCCTGTTTCATTTTAGGTTCATCTGCACACTACAAAAATCATAATCACTATGCTAAGCTTAAAGGTATTTTGTGCTGAGGCAGGAGCCCGGCTATGTCCTTGAAGACAGTTCTTGGCTAAAATGACTAAAAGCGTAGAGACAAGATAGAAGAACAAAGCTTTCTTTGCAGGTCCCCCTCTGAGGCGAACAAAGCAGGGCCTGTCCTGGTAGCTAACACCCTAAGATAAGGCAAGTACTGGGATTACAAGCTTGGGCCACCATACCTGGCTTTAATTCTGTTACTTCTTTATGAATGAATGTGAATGAATTCAGATTGTGTAATCCGAATCCTTCTATGCAGGACCATGGCTATAAGCTCATGATTAACATTGTAGAACTTGAAACACTGGAAGTTGCGCATAAAGGCACTTGGAATGCTTTTATTTTATTTTACTTTATATTTTTGTTTGTGGACTAAGGATTGAGCCCACAGACATTCTACCTCCAAGCTATCCCTCCCCAGCCCTATTCTATTATTATTATTATTATTTTTTGAGGTACTGGGGATTGAACTCAGGGGCATTCTATCTCCGAGCTATACCCCCAGCCCTATTTTTTTTTTTTTATTCTTTATTTTGAAACTGAGTCTCACTAAGTTGCGGAGTGTCTCACTAGGTAGCTGAGGCTGGCCGCGAACCCGGATCCTCCGGTCTCAGCCTCCCGAATGCTGGGATTACAAGTGTGCGCCACCACGCCCGGCTTATTATTATTATTTTTTAAACAGGGTCTCCCTAGGTTTATGAGAATCTCATTACTTTCTAAGGCTGTCTCAAACCTGTGATCCTCCTGTCTCCGCCTTCCAAATACTGGGATTACAGGCATGGGCCACCACTCTCAGCTTGGAATGATTTTTAAATGAACCATTCCATGATATCTTCCCGAATTCACTCACAGGGAAACTCCACAAAGAAACAGCAGCAGAAACAGCATCAGTGATTTGTTCCTACCTAACACAGCCCACCTGTCCCTCCTAACGTCAGAGATAGCCCACTTCCATGGGCTTTCCCTCCACCAAAGCATTCATGCATCTTTTGGTGATCATCATTATTTTTGTAGTTCATGTGCAACCCCAAATTAATATCTCTTAGCTGATAAATTTAATTTGATTACCAACATTATGGCATAGACAGAATATAGAAGAGGGGAAAATATCTGTGTCACTTTCACAGTGTGTTAAGTATGAAAGCACAGTTCCAGATACCACAGCATACAAACTTGGTGTTATATTCCATGTTGTGTGTTTTGCCTGGCTTTTTGCTCCAAGTGTGTGCCTGCCATTTACATCGAATCCAGTGCGAATGGGGAGTGAATTGCACCTCATACTTGGATACTGTTGTAGGTCTTCTAATACTGCCATGTTCATTATTCATGACTTCCTGCAAGCACTAACTATTATATCCTTGTTTCTCTTAGTCAAAAATTCTATTCTGGGTCCAGTGCTAAGCAAGATGTCTCAAAACCATTATTTCTGAAAATGTTGAATTTTAGTGCTCCTACTTATACTTTGTTGATTGGCCTTTTACAATTGAATATTAGCGTTTACAATAGCTTTTATGGTTGACTATTCCACATCAACAAATACTCTACAGAATCCCCTGGAAAACATTCACTTTCTTCCTGTGCTGGATTTTGCAGCAGAAACACCCAAACTTTTTGACAGTGGGAATTGATCACCCAAGCCACTACTGAAATCCCTCTTCTGATTGTTGGCTTAGAGACTGGAAAGGCTAAAATGGCTAGGATATCAATCGCTATAGTATGGAAGTTTTTTTTTTTTTTTATGAGTGATAGAACATAATTTTTATTAAAAGCTCTAAAAAGTATAGGCACACACAAAATAGGAGTGGAGATTGAATTAAACAATGATACAAATTTGGAAAAAATATTAATTAAGCTGGGTGTTGGGTTTATAGACTAGTTTATAGTCACCTTAACTATTTTGGGTTATGTTAGGCAACTTTCATTTAGTATCTTTTAAAAAAAGTATTTCCTCATTTCTAGCTTTGCTTCATGTCATGTTGTTTTGATGTTATGAATTCTAAGATGAAGAAGAAAGTCAAGGATAATTTCCTCAATGTGGAGTGTAGCTAATGCTAAGAGGCAAAACTCAAGGAGAACACTCAACAGAGAAATAGTGCCCTTCAGTGTATTACCGATCTCCTCCCAAATGAAACTCCGGGAATCAAGTCAGATTGGACACCATGAAGAAGTGCAGGCACATTGCATTTCCATATAGAGTGAAAGTCGCATGATTTATTGAAATCAAGATGCAGCCACACGACTTTCTAAACTCCAAATGGCCCAAGCTCTAAATGGGCCATCCTTCCCATCACCTTATCCCCAATCCCTCTTTTTCTAATACTGCTAAGTCCAATTTGCATTTACTGTCTCTTGGGGGGGGGGGAGGGAGAAAAGAAATAATCTTGTCCCTAATTTAGAAATAAAATATGCTTTTTGAGAATTTTGAACAAAAATAATGGCAAATACATGTTCCCATTTCCCCACCTGTGATCTAAAAGGAAGTATATACTCAGCCATAAAGAAGAACTAAATTACGTCGCTTGCAGAAAAATGGATAGAACTAGGGAAAATTATGCTAAGTGAGATCAACCAGTCTCAGAAAAACCAGGGTCGTATATTTACTCTCATATCTGGACACTACAGAGGAAATAGGAAACACAGGAACTTCGGATAAATGAATAGAGAAACCAGTAGAATCGTGCATGGGACTGGAGAAGACAGTGGAGAGGGGAAAAAGGAGAATCGATGGGGTAAACAGCTGAACTAATGCTGTGTCCAGATATGAAAGTATTACTCCCAGTCTCGCTAACATGTGTAGAAGGGGTGCAGCAGGAAACACGCCAAGATCTGTGTGCCTATGTGCTTGTATCATGTTTAACCTCACTGCAATGTATAATTACAACGCACCAATAAAAGTGCACTAAAAACAACTAAAAACAAAGGGAGTATATAATATTTGGTATATATTCTTCCTTACAGGGCATGCCTGATGATGGAGGCTGAAAGAACACAATTTGATAAAGAAAAAAAAAAAAAAAAGATTTGCTTTCTTAAGTGTCCTAAGAAAAGCCCGTAAGTCTGTAACTGGGGACTTAGTTCACTATCTGAATAGACAAGTACATTAAGTCCATCAAGCTTAATTTCTGACTGTTTAACCACATTACCTACAGGTGTATATATCAGAATATGCCAAGTTTTTTCCTGAGCCAGCTCCTGCAAAGCTATTATATTTAGGGCTGATACTCCCCTTGGTTCAATGGGACTGACAATAAAATTTTAAAAGTTGGATGTAGTTATTATAGGTTCAGTGACTTTATCTTTCCCTAAGGAGTAAAATTATCCTTTGTCTAGATTTCACTGACTAGTACAAACTTGTATTTGATGCATAAACTGAAACATAGTCAATTTCTAATAGTGTGATTAGAATGAGTAACTTTATTTCCCTTTTAAAAATGAGACTCTTGGCTTACTTTTTTAAAAATCTTTCTGTAGTTGTTGAAATAATCTCCAAGAGTCCTTTAAGGAATCCCCTTAGGAGCAAACATCTTGAGGGCAGAACTTGGTTTAGAGAAAACCATTAAGAATAAGCAGAGCTGGGCGTTGTGGACCACGATTGTAATCCCAGTACTTGGGAGGCTGAGATGGGAGGATTCAGGTTCATGGCCAGCCTTAGCTACTTAGTGAGGCACTCCGCAATTTAGTGAGACCCTGTTTCAAAATAAAGAATAAACAATAGGACTGGGGGTTTAGCTTGGAAGTAGATGCCCCTGAATTCAATCTCCAGTACCACAATAAATAAATAAATAAACAAATAATAAAAAATAAAAATAAAAAATAAAGAATAAGCAGTCTTTGGAAATTACAGGTATATATGCCAAAGACTACAGGAAATGCAAAGATGAGTTTTCCCCTTTTAAGGGTAACTTCCATTTAAAAAGTAACTATGTGAGAATTTGGTTTTATAATTTAGTGCTAGGAAATCTTTATTTTCTCTAGGGAATAAGTGTTCTACTTTCAACTTTTGGAATAATAGAGTACTACAAAGAATTATAGTAGTTCCTTTATGAAGTTTATAATGTAGTAGGAATGATTAATAAAAAATAAAAGTGTAGACATTTAACATTCACATCAAACTTGTTCAAGGCACTGGTATTAATCCCCAAGTTAAAAAAAAGAAGAAGAAAGTAGTAACTAACTTATCTAAGATTACATATCCATCAACTGTTGAAGCTATCATTTGAGTTAACTTACTCTAGTGTTTTTGCCCTTAACCATTCTGCTATACAGCCACTATTATTAATTTTGATATTGGCTTCCTTGAAATTCAGAAACAAACTTGCAACTTAACCTCAGCAAGTCATCTTTCCTTTTAGACAACTTATTTCTATTTATATGTTTATGTAGTTTGTGGGATACACACACATTTCTTCGTGGAGGAAAAAAATACCTGGTAAAATATTATATCACCCAATATATTTGAAATATATTCTCATAAGCATAAGAAGAATAATGAGAAGTAGAATAGACAGAGATGCTTTGGAGAAGCAGGAATAAGATGCCGCCAAAAAGTAGAGTATGGTGCTGATGCAGATTAATAGTAGAGCTGAAAAAATAAGACAACATGAGGCAGGGCAAGCTTGGGAGTTGCAGACATGCTTTCATGGTAGAGGCCAATGATGACTTGGTGTAGGAAGAGTGGCCATTATGAGCCACTCTTCCAAGAAGGTTAGTGTTGGAGAAGGAATGTCATGGTATCATGAAATATTATAATTTTTCCTGACTGTTATTAGATACAATATAATAAGTAGACAAGAAGAAATGAAAAGAAGAAATGAATTAATATTATATTTAGTTGAGAAATAACTTATAGTATCCTTGTCAGGACAAAATTGATTTTCAGATTTGCTCAGAGTACTCTCTCTGTCTTCCACAGACATATGTTTAGTACTATGAAAATTATCTCCAATTTTAAAACTCTATGTAATAGCAGATTATTCAAAAAAGCATAATAAAACAAGTTGTAGGTTCCAAAAAGTACTATATAAACTATTTAAAAGTATCAAAGAAGCTAATATTTTAGAAGTGGATAAATAAAGTAACTTACCAGGACATAATACCTATGAATATTGTGGCAAGTAAAGGGCAAATAAATAAGGAAATGTTATCTGTAGCTTTCATAAAGAGCATTAAAATTTGTTTTCCCTGAAATTCTAGGAAAGAAGGTGTAATTTGAATATAGAAGGTTAAAGAAGGTAGTCTGACTTTAGAATAGGGCAAAGAAATAAATAGAGATATCAATCTAAGAAACTTAAATGATAATTTCTTGAAATTATAGTAGAAGTAGAAATATAAAGGGAGCTCTAAAATAGATTTATAGGAGATATGAATAAGAAAAATCAAAGGAAGAAGAAAAAGTAAATGTGTTTATCAAGGGGCTTAATCAACTGTTTAATCTCAATCCCATATGCCTCATTTGATTATGTTGACATGTGAAAAATACATTCATCTAAAATTTTAAACTATTTAGACATTAACCAATATAACATGAATCATCTAAATTTTACATTGCAAATAAAAATTAGTTCAACCATTTACATTGAGGCAATAAGAGATGACATTAAATTATTCAATGACGAATAACTCTATCCAGTTAAATGTCATACACATTTTAAAGGAATTTACTTGTCAGAAAGATAGCTAACTGCTGAAATGATAAATAGTATGGTAAATGCAGAAAAAGGTCAATTACTAACCTGCTATTTTTGAAAGCAATGTCTTCTGGCATTTATTAGATTATAGTAATATTATTCTTTATTTATAGAATAAAGATGGGTAACTTTCATGACATATTCATTTCTCATTCAGACTAAATAGAAATTGTTTAAAAATTACATTTAAAGAAATCATGACATTGCTAATAAAATCCCTTTCTTTTCCATGGTTGCATAGATAAAAGGGTACCAAAACACACTTGGAAAAGAAAACCAGTGACAGCAATATTTGTGACCCAGAATTCAACTTATCTAATAAAAACTCATTGAAATAATATATGATCGTCTATTTTGAATATATTTAGCAAATGTCAAACTATTTTTGAATTCACTTCAAGGAGTTCAAGTTGTAACTAGGACAACTAATTCAAAAAGCTAGGCAACAGATACAAGAACAGCTATGATGATATAGAAAGTGAATTGGAGTAATTCTCAGTAATAGTAATTTCTTTAGTATAAAAAAAAATCCTAAGGTTCCAACTTTATGATTTTTAGATTGTCAGTGGGGTTGTTTGTGGTAAACTAATATTCCTCTCAGAGATGTTCCAACTTTTCTCTCTGTGACCTGTAGATATATGAATACATTTCAAATAAGACTTTGCAAGACTTTGATTAAAATTGTAGACTTTGAGATGGGTTGATAATTCTGGATTATCTAGGTGGGCCCATTCTAATCATAGGAGACCTTAAACATGAAGAACTTTCTTCACTGTAGCTTGAGAGAAAGCGGAAGAGAACTCATGGAAGGATATAGCAGTATAAGAAGTATCCCGCGTTCTGTTGCCGATTCAGACATGCAGAGGCCGCCTGGGCCCCATGCAGCAGCTGCCCCCACCTAACCTAGCTTGGCTTTCTGTGGTTGCAGTTACCTGCAGTCAACGACACTCAGAAAATATCCGTATGTCTCTTCATTCTGTGAAGAGAGACACCATTTCACAAAACTTTCAGTATATTTTATATTTATAATCATTCTCTGTTATTAGTTATAGTTATTGGCTAATATATTATAGTTGTTATTATAATATTTATTATTGTGCCTGATTTACAATTACACTTCTTTGTAGGTACAAAAATAGTATAAGAAGGGTTCAGTACTATGTATGTGAGGTTTTAGGCATTCCCTGTGGAAGTAGAGGGACTACCATAGGAGCATCCGAAGACAGGCTGCCAGCGACAGCCAGCAAGAAAAGGATTTCAGCTGCAGGGCACTGAATTCTGTCACTATCCAGAATGAGTCTGGGAAAAAAAAAATTACTATGGCCTCCAAAGAGGAACACAGCTCTGCTGAAGCCTTACTTACTGCCTTGTGAGACAGAAATAGAGAAACTTGGCTAGTCCATTGGATTCTGACCTACAAGACAGTGAGATAAAACTTGCATTGTATTAAACCATGAAAGGTGTGTCAATATGTTACAGTACCAACAGAGAATGAACGTGGTGTTGTTCAGTTTTTCTTAAATGAATTCATTTAAAAAATTTACTAAAGTTCTAAGAGAGTGTTGGTACATATTATGACTGCAGTTATTTGGTATAAAATGCCCTCTATTTAACTGTCTGTAGAATATGGTTTCAAAGTGCTCAAGCAGAGCATGGTAGAATAGAGGTAAGTTTAAAAGTTATGGAAAAGTAGATATTAATGCCTGTTTTGCAACTTCTTAGTTGTCTTAACTTGATTCTGTTGTACCCGTAACTCATCTTTAATTTTCCTATTCATTACTTGAGGATGATAATATCCACACCAAATTGAGAGAATCTCTGTCAAAACATCACACACTGCTTGAGAGATGTGTGCTATTCAGCATTAAAAGTCAATTTCCTTTTTATCTACTCTTTTTGAAGAATCTCATCTGCTATACCCCCTTGCACATAATTTACACTGACATCTTCAGGTTAAGAGAACCTATTTTTATTTTTGCTAATTCATTTATTTAATGTATGGCATATTTTCTTCTGATGAGAGTTTTTTGTAGATTAACACATAAACAGGAATCACACCTCCATTTTGTCTATTCCTGTGCATTTATGCACAAAACTGGGAATCTTTTTCTATACACATTTCAATCTGAAAATAAAGGAAGTTAACAATAGACCACTGTGGGGAGGTAATGCCTATCATAGCCTCGCAATAATTTCTTGTGATAACCAGCTAGGATTCTGCAGAATTTAGGCTGTTCAGGTAGAAATGGAGATGAGTATTCAGATTGGGGAAAATGAGAAAATTTGATACAAGAATAAACTGTATTTCCTTAGTAATTTTCCTCTACATCTAATTGTTACTGAAACCACATATTAACTGTATACTTTCTATACATATGCTATTCTTTAATTAACCAAGGACAATTACCTAATAATTTTAGATTTTCAAAAATTCAAGAATATTTATTTCATATTTATACTCTCATGAAATAAATGCTTTAATACTTTCTACTTTCTTCATGTATTTATAGTACTTGAAATCCAATATCAGAAATATTGCAGATGGTTAAAACAGTTTTATTGTTGATTGATGATAAATTCATAAATAAATTTATTATTTGGTCTAAGCATATTAGAAAAGTGGAAATCAATATTTCTGTTTAGATTTGGGAAAAAGATTTAGGAATATGAGCAATTTAAATATATATATATATATTTCTTATTTAGGGAGTTTAACATTTTTTTATTTGGTGTTTTGCTTCCATTTCTCAAACAGCAATTATTTTATTCAGTGCTTTAAGATATAAAAAAGGAATTCCAAATATAATTTAGGCCCATCACCAAATGAAATAAACACTTCAAGAACTAAACTGAGTTGACCTGGTGTTTCGGATACCATGGCTACAGAATGGAGGAGTCTCCATCAGCCTAAGGCCATGTGTAACTTAGGCAGAGACTCCCGACCTCACTCTTATTTTTCATATGATTCATGCAAAAAATAAATGTTTTTTTTTTTGTTACTGATAAACCACTGAATTTTGAGAGTTGTTTATTATCGAGGCAGACGTTCACCCACCTGGACCAATAAGAACATTAGATAGAGAATTATGTTCCTGCCCTGACAAACACCCTGAACCTTGTGATATCACTTTAGAGATGATTAGGAAAAAACAAAAAAAGATGAGCATGTTGCACAGTAGCAAAACATTTGGTGCAGCTGACAATAGCTTAGGGAGATTGCCAGGTATCAAAGGAACATTGGTGGTGTTGGAAGCTGCTGAGGGTTTTTGTTGAGATCTTAAATGAAAAAAATGAGTTTGAAAAAGAATTGACTGGGGAAACAAAGGACAAGAGAGAGAGAAAAAGAAAAGTTTTGCAAACCTGAAAGGGCAACTGCTTGAGGACTTCAAATTCCAGGACATAAATTTGAGAAGGTATCTGAGAGATGAAAACCAATTAATCCTAGCCTGGCAGCAAGGATCAAATCAAGTTTACGGCTGTCATACACTGTTAATATCTCTTTGGAGATTAATGTAGTATGCAGTAAATCCTTTCTGTTTACAAATGGTCACTTAGTGTCCTAGTATATACAGTTGGGCCTGCGGGAAACTGAATTGTGTTCCCACAAATTCCTGTGTCGAAACCCTGACCCAAAATGTGGAATGTCCAAAGACATTCCACATTCAGGAATAAATGTGTCTTTGGACATTTGGACATTCCACATTTAGGAATAAAGCCTTTAGGAGATAGTTTTTTTTTTTTTTTTTTTTCTGGATCCAGAAAAAAATTGGATCCAGGGGCATTCTGCCTCTGACCTACACCCCCAGCTCTATTTTTTATACTTTATTTTGAAACAGGGTCTCACTAAGTTGCTGAGGGCCTCACTAAGTACCTGGGACTGGCTGCACACTTGCGATCCTCCTGTCTCAGTCTTCCAGGTACTGGGATTACAAGCATGCACTACCATGTCCAATGGGAAATAGTTTTACACAGGGTCGTGGGGGTGGAATCCTAGTGATGGGGTTAATGCTATAATAAAAAGGAATACCAGAACATTTGCGCTCGCTCGCTCTCTCTCTCTCTCTCTCTCTCTCTCTCTCTCTCTCTCTCTCTCTCTCTCCTGTCTGTCACACCACACACACACACACACACTCGTGCACATAAACTTTTTCAGGAGTCCTTCTGTAAGCTAGCAAACATGTTCTTACCAGAACCCAACCATGTAGTTCCCTAACCTTGGACTTCAACTTTAGAACTATAAGAGAATGAATCCCTGAGGTCTAAGCCAACTGTCTATATTAGTCTATCATGGCAGTCTATGGAGACTGAACCAGACATCCCCAGATTACACTGATTTTCTGTTTCAGTATTATCATAAAAAGTAGACCTCGAGTCTTTATCTGGAGGTTCAAAATATACTCTGAACATCTGTTTCTCCTACACGCTGTGTTAGTTTGCTAGGGCTGCCTTTAGAAAGCACAATATGTTGGGTAGCTTAAACAAAGCCAATTTGCCATCTTAGTGTTCTGGAGGCAGGAAGATCCATTTCAAAGGTCAGCAGGTTGGTGCCTTCAGAGGGCTGCGAGACATGGACTGTCCCAGTCCTCTCCTGTAGTAGTTTCTGATGGTTACTGGAAATCTCTGGCTTCCTTCAGCTTTCTACAGGGGTTTCCATATAGTGCTCTCCTCCTGGCTGAGTCTCCAAGCTCAAACTATATGTAGTATGTGTGTGTGTGTGGTCTTGGATGTGTGTGTTTGAAATATTTTTCTTTTGAAGAGTTCTAAAAAGTAATCAAGTTCCCGTGTCATTTTCACTCAGCTTTCTTTCCCCAGGGTTCAAATTGTAGAAAACCTTGGTCCAAATATCAAAACCAGGAAATCGACATTGGATCAATACTATAAATTAAACTTCAGACATTATTCAAATTTCACTTGCTATTACGTGCCCCCCTCCCTTTTGTTGTGAGTATGTGCATGTAATAGCTCCGTGAAACATTTTCACATGTTTAGATTTCTGTAACTAGCATTGCATTTAGGATATAGAACTATTTTAACACCCTAAAGACATTCTCTCCTGCTCCTTATAATCATGTCCTAATCTCAGCAATCATGGGTGTGTTCTCCATAATTACGTCATTTCTAATTGCTCTATTACAGGATCTTATAGTATGTCCCATATTGACATTGTCTTATTTCTCTTCGTGCATGGCTCTTTGGCCCTTGAGATCCATCCAAGATGTTTCACTTATTAATGTTTTTTCTTTTATTGCTGAGAAATTTGCCATTATACAGATGAGCCACAGTTTATGCTTTCATTAAATTTAGATATAGATATATGATCTATTTGAATTGATTAATTTTTATTATAACTTTTTTGGCTTTAATTTTATTGATTTCTCCTCTTATTATTTCACTTCTCCTCATTATTATTTTATTTAATTCTCCTTGGGTTGGTTGACTTTCCCCTTCTATTTCTGATTCTTGATTATAAAAGCTTAGATTCTTGATTTTTGAGAGAATTTTTATTGTCTAATGGGAATTATAGTCGTCTAAGTTCCTCAGAACTGAATTCAGGCTGCATCCTATAAACTTTGATTTTATATAATTTATATATTCATTTTCACTCTCCTTCCCTTACCAACCCATCCCTCTCTCCTTTCCTCTACTCCCTCCCCTGTATTTGTTCTTAGGTCTTAAACATCCAACAAAGGTAAATATAATCCTGACTGTCTCAAAACCCAGACAAACATGTGTGCTAACAATTTTGAAAACAGCCTCTTTTTTTTTAATTAAATGAACTCACTGTGCACTATTTTCTATGTAAACCACTTTGAATAGAATTACTCAGGAAATTTAATCATACAGACATATGGATTTTTAAAAAAGACAATTAGAATTCAAATTATGTATAAGGCCTGTGGACCAAAATTTTTCAGGGAAAGCACTTCACATAACAGTATATTTTTAAAAAGCCACTTTTATTTTATTTATTTATTTATTTATTTATTTATTTATTTATTTTTGTCACTTTCTTTTTGTCATGTAAGTTTAGAGTTATCAGAAGGAAACACATTAAAAAAAAAAAAAGTCTTTACTTATTTTTCTACTAGGCATGCCAATCAAGCAAAAATACCAAACATGGCACACAGAACCAGAATAAGTCCTAAGATATTATCAAGAGGTCAGTAATGTTATTAATCCCTGGTTTAAAAAGTGGATTGGCCACAGTAACCCCCACCAATTCTATCCCTAGGAATGCTGGGGGGGGCATTTTTACCTTGACAAATTTGAATTAAATTCTTCCAGTATTACTGAACTGCTCCGTTTTCTCATTTTAAAAAGTCAGGGTAACAATAACTACCTTAGAAGTCCAGGTTAAGTGAGATGATATAAAATAATTAGGGACATGCTTAGCATAGGAAGAGCTCTGAGCAGAAATAGTTAAATATTTAAGCTGGGAGTCAGATATCTGAGGGTCACATACCTAATATCTGTGTGATTTTTGTACAGTAAATTTCTTTCTTTCTCCAAGTTATCTAAGTATACTAAATTGTAGGTTGTTTTAATATGACTCTGAAATAATGTGGTTAAGTATTCAGCACCCTTCCTGGGAGGCAGTAACCTCTCAACAAACAGTAGCTCAGATTAGGAGTCTTTCTCACTTTCTTATTACATCTTGGGGACTCTTTGTCTTAGGAGAAAGCAGTTGGGGTTCACGTAATAAAATTTACTCTCTTGGAGAGATGCATTTAATATCTCTAATCTCCCAGACATTTATTCTGATTAAGTGGATATTGAAATTTTTCTCTGTAGGCAGCTTTTCTACTTTTTCATTTTTCTCCAAAAACCATGTTTCTCTTCTGAATATTAGAAGAACATGGGAGAGGAACTAAATTCATATTGGAATTGAAATTCATATTGGAGATTCCTATTGGAAAAATTATAATTTTTTAAATTCCTGATAAGGCATTGTATTTTCAAGATGATTTATTTTAAGACAGGGCAAACTCTTATTGTATCCAAAATGAGTGAACAGTCAATTGAAATAAAAACTTTATTTGCATTACTATATAACAAGCTTCTTTAATGTTTCTCAGTTTCTATTGTTATTTATTTTTTCCAAACAACTCTATGAGCTATATAGCAAATATTTTAATTGGTCAGATGAATTAAATGAAGCAAACCTCTAAGTTGACTTGCCTTTTTTTTCCTGGACTTCCTAGGGGTCATGGCTTGGTAAATCCATTGTATGTTTAGAATATTACAAATGGAACGTGAATATTACCAGTTGTACTCACCTGACCTGCTAAATATCACAGCTTAGCAGCACAGTGCACCATCGAGGATTTGTTGCTTACTCTTGTGATTGTGAGACTGGCAGCTGTGGCTTGATGCTTCTCCCAACAACTTGAGCTCACTAGCAGAGGGAAAGATCAACACTTGACATGCGGTTTCTGGCGCATGCCTATCATTTTGGCACCATTGTAAAGTGAATTGTCCATACGTTGGTGACCAACTGTGGTAGAAGTATGAGAACTCTACTCACATCCGCTGAACCCAAACCCCCGACCTTTCTTCTGGATGCCCCTGCAGTCTGGCTTATACTCATTATAAAAAGGCATTCATCATTTAAATTAGTTACTAACTGTATATCATTAATTCAGAATAAAGCCGATAAGACTTTTATGGTTATTAGAAGAAAGCCCTCTGTTCACTACACTTGTATCTTCTCCAGATTGATCGTGATTTCCCATTCCGTCCTGTGTCCTGATGGACTTGTTTTGAGGGGCAACACCATTTTGGTAGGAGTCAATTCATCACGCCCCAATTGCAAGAACTATATAGTATAACGTCTAATTTCCTGGGTTATTGCAGTTAGTACTCAATATTCTTTCAGTTGCAAGTCAGAAGATCAGCATCTGGCTCACTTCTGCAGGATGGTAGCTGCATATCTGCCAGGGGTTCACAATGTGGCCAAGTCCCTTCTGTCCTTGCAGGTGAAACCCCAGAAAAACACCTGTGGTTAGGGTTTGGATTTTAAATGTTCACAGGCCTTCTGCGTTTAAGCTGAAGGCTCTATTAGAGGTAGTAAAACTTTAGGGGTGGGGCCAGTTGGAGGAAGTAGGTATTTAGGGGTGCATCCTTGAATGACAGATTGGCACCTTGGCCCTTTCCTCTTTCTCTCTTTGCTCCCCAGAAGCCTCCTCCAGGGTGCACTCCCTACATGATGATCTGCATCATCACGGGTCCAAAGACAGTAGGAATAAGTGGCCACAGTCTGGAATCTCTTAACCGTGAACCTAAGGAAATATTTCTGACTTTGAATATGTACTTATCACTTATTTTGACAATGCAAGGGGAAGCTAATACATCTGTCTTTTATGAAATTATCTTTCTGTTTTTGACCTAACTTTGATTTCTATATTTTGCGGCAATTTTATCATGGAGGGTCTAGGTTGTTATTTTATTCATGTACCCTACATTATGAGACCACTTCAAATCAATATTCAATGTCATCATATTTTTTATAATTTTATTGGTGCAATATAATTATACATTTTAGTGAGACTCAAAGTCATGCATTCATATATGTACAGAACACCTTTTGATATGGTTCCCTCCTAACCCCATCTCACTACTGCCTCCTCTCTTACTGTCCATGCTGGTAAGGTTGTTAGTGGTACCCTTGTTGGAACAGAATCCCCATAAAACATCCCAACATGGCCCAATTCCAGCTTCTCTTCCGGGCATCAGCTAGCGGTGCCTTCCCGTGCCCAGGAACCAGCCAGCCTATCACCTCTGGCCGGCTCCAATTGCTTCCCCTCGTCCCACCCTATGAAGCCCCATGCCTGATCCTGCAAGACCGCCCCCTACTCTACCTATAATTGATTCTTCTCTTTTGTTCTCAGAACAATAAACTTTCTCTCCCTTTCTCACTCCGCTCCTCCGGTCTCTGACGGGATTCCTGGGTTAACCCTTACAACCTTCATACCAGAATATAATATTTGGCCTCTTTCCTTCTTCAAGCCTTCTTTTTCTCCTCCTCTCTTCCTTTCCCTGATCTACTCCCTCTATTCTATTGGTCTCACTCCTTATTATCATAAAGTTCCTTTTCTTTCCTATATTCTAACTTTCACATATGAGTGAACTCATACAGCCCTTGACTTTCTGGGTCTGGTTGATTTCATTTAGCATAATGGATGGAACTAGAAACATTATGTAATTATTTTTTATGAACTCGTCATGTTCTTTTAATCCACGGATTGCAAGATTTGCAGTTTCATCCTCTAGGGAATTGAGTCAGGCAATTTAAGGTGCAACCTCACACAGTTTTGTGGGTTGGATGTTTATTTCCAGTTTATACTTATACAGGTAATACAGTTGTTAGAGGACTGAAATTTCAGGGAGGGGGGTGGTTCTGATTGGACTCCCCACTGGATTTTCACTGTTCATTATAGGCCCCAAATACCTTGAACATTCAAGCTCAGATTTACTCCCTTAATTTAACGTCACTGATGCAAAAGCTTATAGTGACTCTTTACTTACCCATCTGTTTTTCCTATATATATACTTTTTTTCCTACATATATATATGTAAAAAAATATATATATTTTTTCCTACATATATATATATATATATATATATATATTTTTTTTTTTTTTTTTTTTTTTTTTTTTGCGGTACTGGGGATTGAACTCATGGGCATCCTACCTCCAAGCTATACCCTGACCCCTATTTTTTATTCTTTATTTTGAAATAGGGTCTCACTAAGTTGCCGAGGACCTCACTAGGTAGCTGAGGCTGGCCGTGAACCCGGATCCTCAGGTCTCAGCCTCCCAAATGCTGGGATTACAAGCGTGCGCCATCACACTGTTTTGAGTTATATCTTGCTTTCCTTTCTTTTATTTTTGTTTTTTTATGTACCTGGGTATAGAACCCAGGGACATTTTATCTTTAAGCTACACTCTCTAGCATTATTTTATTTTTTATTTGGAAACAAAGTCTTACTAAGTTGTTGAGAAGCTTGCTAAGTTGCTGAGGCTGACTTAGAACCTGCAATCAGACTGTCTCAGCCTCCCAAATACTGGGATTACAAGCATATGCTGCTGCACCTGGATGTATCCTTTTTTTTTTTTTCTTTTGCGGTACTAGGGATGGAACCTGGGGGCATTCTACCTCCGAGCTACAGTCCCAGCCCTATTTTTTAATTCTTTATTTTGAAACAGGGTATCACTAAATTGGGGAGGGCCTCACTAAGCAGCTGAGGCTGGCTGTGAACCCAGATCCTCCAGTTTCAGCCTCCCGAATGCTGGGATTACAAGCTTGCATCACCATGCCCAGCTGTATCCTGCTTTTTTGATCTTACATAA
Organism: Graphiurus murinus; assembly: GCA_004027655.1. NCBI lineage: Eukaryota > Metazoa > Chordata > Mammalia > Rodentia > Gliridae > Graphiurus > Graphiurus murinus. The sequence continues at coordinate 225,936 of PVLC010000256.1, forward strand.
ATTCAAGAGTATTTGGTCCAAATTTCTGGCCTGCCAAATTTCCAGAAGTGAAATGCCTTATTGTTTCTTCCATTTGTTATTGCAACGATCATTCATTAAGTATGAAATACACTCAATTCTCATTGTTCATGAAATCATGCCATGGATAATGAGTAAGAGGCCTGACTGAGTGAGTTATGAATCATCTTCCTGAGGGAAATGACTGTTAGGTCACTGTGACCTTCTGCTTATAACATTTGCATCAGCTAATCAATACATAATCTTGTTTTGTTTGTGATTCTCTTTAAAAATCACCTCATTTACTATATTGCTGATTCATTAACTCTGAGCTCACAGCCAGTATCACTGTAACTCATGCCTAAGCACAGCTTAACCTATCACATATATTTTCTCCATTAGGTACATCACAGGGTTTTTGCACTTAGGAACTCTACATACACTTTAGCAAAATGCTTACTGGCCATTTTAAACAGCAAACTTACCACAAAAAGAACAAACATATGAAAAAGTAGTAGGAAATAGACTGTGGAATGATATTTGTTTATAGCACAAGAGCTAAAACAAGACGGCAGAGTTTCACCTCATCTGACCTTAACAGGAATATCTACATCAGGTGAGTCAAGTTCTTTGCCTAACTCTGATCGACGAAAGTGACCATGAAATACCACAAGTATTGATTTGGAATTTGTAAGTAGTTGTTGGTGATTAAGTGAATTTGCAAACACAGAATTTAGAAATATGAATACTAGTTGCATATGCCTTAAGACCAGGATAAGTACTAAGATTATCCAATGATGATGTTTGTGGAAGCATTGTAGCACTTAATTAGGTTTCAGCTTTATTTAGCAGATTGCCCCACCACAGAATTGGCAGGTCCTCTTGAGGTCATGTGTTTGAATCTTTGGTTTTAAGAAATATGCTTTTTCTAAAACACTACATAATCTTCAATTTTGATATCCCAGTGTTCCTGAGCCCAGAAATTCATGAGGAAGTACAGTCTATTTGTCAAGTAGATTATAGCAATGAAAGTTAATCAATAATTCATATCCACTTAAAAAAGAAAACCAATAAATCAAATAGTCCTGTGTCAGCTGTTTACATTTATAATATCACTTAATCTCACAACAGACTCTGTGACAGATTATATTTCTCTTATTTTGCCAACATGAACTCAAGGCTCAAAATCGCTAGTCGACTTGCTTTTAGTTTTGTAGATAAATGCAATTGAAATGAGCAGTAAAACCAGATATTTCAGGAATAGTCTTTATAGTTGTAGTGAGGACTGATAATTTACGAGTGCCTATCCCGGAGTCTGAGTTTGCTCTTAGTCACTTCTTCTTTAATATGCTCACACATGTCCTTGGCTGAATTGTTTTATTTATCTGTTTCTTCATTATCTTTATGGCTGTGGATTTCTTTCTGTCTCTGCTTATCTGATTGGCATAGATGGTAGACTTGTGTATTTTAACCTGATGCCAGATGCAAGTCCAGAAAACAGATTCTTTGCTAGCATTAAAATAAATGATATAAAAGAAATCTCAATTAAATGTTAACCCTGGCCACATGATGGGAACTCAGAAGCCTCAGCTCAACTGGTCTATTTCTAACAGATTTTATCTGTAGGATAAAATTTATCCAATATTGCCAGATATGCTTCTCTATTTTCAAAAGAACATAGAAATTATGTGAAATCTGCCCATCTTGAATGTTGGCAACTAATTACTTTGTGTGACCTGTTCAAAGAATGTGTAACCATATTCATTAATTTTACTTAAACAAAGTTCAGGAAATACTTGTAGTTGGGTGAGTTAAATGCATCAGAAAATAGCCGCTTTTCTGTATTGTTTTGCTTTAAACTAGTATGTCAAACCCAATTCAAACATTTCTATTTATCTGCTTATGAGATATTAATTCAGCCTATACTATATATTAAGAGAAATGATGCAGTACTAGACAGGGCTGTGGGTAGTCAGGTAATATGATACATTTCCTCTCCTCGAGATATTATAACATTGTAAGGAGACAGATAAATACTACTGTGGTTTGAATATAGTTTGTCCTTTCCGAAACTCATGATGAAATTTGGTTCTTGAAAAAATTGTGTTAAGAAGTGGGGAGACTCTAAGAGCATGAGGAGAAAACCAATGCAATTCTTGTGAGACTGGATCGTGAGAGAGGGCTGTTAGAAATAGTGTATTTTTCATTGTATAGACTGAGATGAGAGGAGTAAATGATGCTTTATGAGCATAGTAAGTAAGGTGATTTCTTAAATATTTAGTCAAGTATAGATATAGGACAAGAGGTTAATCAATATATGCAAAACCATTGAAGTGCCGTGGGAATGGGATCACAGAGAGGCTTTATAAAATAAAGCTGTTTGTGATGGGCTGGTAGTATATCAGTTATTATGAAGACTATTCATACTCAAATATATTTTAACCTGACACAGAGGGGATCAAATGGAACATTCCTAGAAAAGTGACTACATATACTATTATATATATTACTATATGAAGTACATATATATATTTTATGTATGCATATATGTGTGTATGTATGTGTTTGTATATTCTCTCATTAATACGTAATTCATCCTTCAAATATATGTTTGTATTCTTCACATGTATATAATGAAAGAGTGCTTAAAATTAAAATTGAATTACATTTCGATTGAACAGGAGTTGGGAGAACTAAAGAAGATAAAGGTCAGTTTAGCATGACTCCAAAATTTTCACTCTAAATGATAAGAATAATGTTCTTTATTTTTTTTATTTGTACTGAATATAGGGTAATGAAACAGAGTAGTAAATTTGTGAATGATAAGATGATCCTCTCATGTTTTAAGCACATTTGAAATGTAGATGTAAATAATTAACTCCTTCATTAGTTGATGTGCACAGTGGTAGACCTTGGCAATGAGCATGGGCATGCCATCACAGAAGTATGCCCGGGTGCAGATGGAGCCTTGGGAATGGGCAGGTAGACGACAAGGCAAGTGGAGATCTGGGAGTGCGCTACGGAACAGCAACACTTGAGTTCTAATACCGAAGTCTAGGTTGGAGGTGTTGCATGATAACCCCAGGGTTTTATTTTGAAGACAATTTAAAATGCTGAAGGGGTTCAATCTTACAGTGAAAGAATCAGATTTATTTTGTATCTCTGGCTACACCATGTGCACCATGTGGGTGTAAGATATCGTTTGTTAATCCAGATTTGAAGCTTTATAAAGTAGAATATTTCTCTCTCTAAATATAGTAGAGTACTAACCTACTAGTCTAACTCCCTTATTATTTTTTACTACATGTAATTACTAGTTGTACAATAAGTAACTGTTTACATATATGTTAGTTTGCAAACAACATCAGAATAAGGAGCAAGCAAATATATAAATAAATGGGCATATGTAGTGGGAAATAATAAGCGAGTTGGAGTAATATGTTAGGATCCTATTGATCTATATGAGGCTGTTGAGAAGGGAACATATATGTTTAGATCTTAAAGATTAAAGAAAGCTCATCAGGTAAAGAGAGGAGCACGTCAAGGGTGTAGAAGTAATGATCCAGAGGTTCATGGTGTTTTAGTTGTATTTTGAAAGCACTGCTATTCCCTAAATAAAGCCACAGTCTTAAGGCACCAGTCTTGTCCATGGGGCTGCTGCATCTTAGCTGTAGACCTGGGAGTGTCGTTGGTCCTTTCTTTCTGCATTTCCCTCTCTAGCCCCAAATTTAATGACAACAGAGAAGGTTCAGATATTTCTGCTTTCTCACAACCTCCAAATAAAAGAAACCAAGCTATTTTCACATTTAGGTATGGACATATTTAACTTTTCCCCCAATTCTGTATGCTAACGGTTAAACTCAAGATACTAAATATAAGAAGAAAACAAAAAATAAAAAGGAAGCACACACAAATATGTATTTTGCAAATAGTTTCTAGGACTTGATTAAAAACTCTACATGGGAACCTTAAATGAAATATTAAAACCCTAACAGTGAGTATTGTGTTGCCAATTACTAAGAGGAAATAGTATATAAATAATATATTTCAAATATTCATAAGCTTGGGTTATTTTCAACATACCTTACACATTTTCTTTGAGTAAATTTCTAATTTTAAATCAAATACCTAAAATCCAGGAGGGTAAGTGCATGTAATTACAAAGAAATGTTTCATATAACCAGCATTCCACAGAAATTCTTCTATAAATTTAGGGAATTCTAGACATATAAAGTTATATGAGATTTCCTGTAGGGTATAGTTGTGACATAAAATACCTTTAACATTCTTGCTCTTTAGCTCACCCATGTAAGAATTAAATGATGTATAAAATATAGCTCACAAATAACACTTGTATGAAATGCCTTTAACATTTTTATTTAGATTGTGTGGCCAACTTGTGTGGCACAAGCTAAGAAAAAGTTGTGGTATATTCAAATAAACTTATATACAAGTTCCATCCACCTACAAATATTATCAAGTGTTTCTTTGTTTGCTTGAGGTACTGGAGATTGAACCCAGGGGCATTCAAGATACAATCTAGCCCTATTTTTTATTCTTTGTTTTGAAACAGGGCCTCACTAAGTAGTTAAGGTTGACCACTAACCTTCAGTGTTCCTGTCTTAGACTCCCAAGTACTGGAATTACAAGTGTGTGCCACCGTGCCTGGTTGAAGTAGTTTTTATAAATTTGATTACTCTCCTGATGTGAAACATAGATATTAAAATAAAAGAAATCATGTAGATAAGCACTAAGTAAGTACTATGGATGGAAACCTATTCTCCAGTACCCCAGAATTAAACTGCATTTGGAGAGAGGGTCTTTAAAGAAGTAATTAGTTTAAAATGATTTCAATAGTGTAGGCGCTAATCTAATCTGACCAACGCCCTTATAAGAAAATATTAACAGACAGAGGGACACCAGGGAGGCGGCATAGAGGACAGTCACAGGGATGCAGCAAGAAGACAACCATCTGCAAACCAAGGGGAGAGGACACAGAAGGTGCCAAACGTGTTGACCTTGATTCGGGATAATTCTTAGCTTCCACACCTAGGGAAAAATAAATTTCTGTTGTTTTAGCCACTTGGTCTGTGGTAATTGTTAGGCTGATCTTTGTTTCTAATTTTTTTTTTCCAGTACTAGGGATCAAAGCCAGGGCCATTCTACCTCCGAGCTATGCCCCCAGTCCTATTTTTTATTCTTTATTTTGAAACAGGGTCTCACTAAGTTGTGGAGGGCCTCACTAAGTAGCTGAGGCTGGCCCCAAACCCAGATCCTCCTGTCTTAGCCTCCCGAGTACTGGGATTACAAACGTGTGCCACCACGCCTGGCTCTATTTTTTTTGTTGTTGTTGTTTACAAATAACATATTGTAAACAAAAATGTACATTTTCTAAAAATGCAGTTTCACTGCATAATAAAATCACTCGAGATTCCATATACAACTGTTATAACTTGATATTTTAGTTTATTTCTCAAATAGTAGCTCAATTTAGCTTGACACTATTTTGCTTAAATAGTTTTAATGAGGTAATCTTTCAAGCAAAACTATTGTAAGTAAAATAAAGATAAAGTAGAAATATAAAATAATAGGCAGCAATGTAAGCAGATTATTCTATAAGTCAACAACCATTGTGAATAACATATATTGTAAAATGCATTATTTCACAGTTCTCAGACTTTTATTAAATATATAGCTCATTTAGAAAATTATACATATGAGAGAAGCCCAGTGGATAACTTGACCCTAATAACTGTTAATGTATAAAACATTGTCAACAAGCTAGAATATGCATAAGATAAGTCTGTGAAATATGTTATTTGAGCAATAAAATATGCAAAATCAAGAGCTAAAGTATATAGCTTAGTCAGTAAAACTTGGCAAGCATAGTGATTAAACAATTTACTGAAACAGCAAAATATGCAAAAAGGAGCAAGAGATCTTATTTATTAAACTGTGGTATTGGATCATCAATAGATAGTTTCAGATGACTTGTTTTGAAAAACAAGCTCTTTGAATGATCTATGCTGCTCTGTCAGCAAATTATGTACCTCAATCATTGAGCTTTATGAAAAATTAATTGGCTAACTATGGGACTTTATGATTGCAACAGAGGAAATTCATGGAGATACTAAAGAGTTTATGTGCATAATTTAAAATCGTAAATAGCATCTTAGAGGTTTTCATATCTTGCTTTTATTAAATTCTCTCCAGACCTTTTCCCTCCCCCCTTGTTTTTGACAGATGTTGATTGAAAGATGATGATGGGATTCTAAATTAAAAGATTAAATACAAATAAGTAATAAGTGCTGCTTTGAGGATTTCATTTGTGATTATAGCCAACTAGTTGATGGAAGATTATCCCTTCCACCCCATGTGTACACACACACACACACACACACACAAATAAATGAATATAACACTCAAAGCACCTTCATTCAGAAACTGGATGATAGTACTGGTTTACCCAAGAAAATGGAAATTCACTCAGTGAGCCTCATGATATACCAAGTTTTAAGAACAGGGGCATTCTTCCAACTACAAAACACTAGTGACCAAGAAGAACACAGTGGTGTCACTGGGCTAAGGCAGCGGAAGTCATGTTCAAAGAGTGTACAGGAGAAAAGGTGGTTATGCTGAGAGGAGACCCCATGAGAAAGAGCATGAGAACAATGCTCCCTGTATGAATGGTAAAACTATAGGAAGCTTATAACAGTGATGTTATTGGATCAAGAAGCAAGCAAACAGACTAGGTATCAAGGAGCTTTGGAGATATCCAGGACCTGACAGGTAAGAGTGGAACTGCATTATATTAGTACCACAGTAATATGCCTTGCAGATATCTGATATACTTCAAATACTGATTTATAGAGGTAAGAACTGTACTCTAGAATAAAGCAACTCTACATCATTCAAAAGATAGACTAGAGTAGCTCTAACAAGACATGCAGATATTTTAACTTGAGTGCTGGTAGCTTGGAGGACTTGAAGATACACTTTGTACTTTCCACAGATCTACTCAATAAGGCATATTACCAAGCTTACATGAGTCTGTTGAGTAAAACTCAGCCCTTTTCAAGAGGAGACAATGATATCATAATGTATCATTAATGACACTTAGTATGATTATACTATTTTAGACATTCAAAGAAGATGGAAAACAGGAGCCATGGTTTTGTTCAAGAAAAGAAAGAAGCAAAGATATAGCAGTTAATAGAAAATAATTTTAAAAAGACAGGTTTAGGATTCAGTATAATGTCAGAGTTAATCAGCTACTATAAATATATACAGATAATTGAAGGAAAATATGGCAGAAAAAACTAAAGATAGAAATGAAAAATAGAGGACTTCTGGCAATATGGTGACTGAGAGAAGCAGCAGATCTCAGGCACTGTAAAACTAGAAACACAAATGCTATGAAAGGAGATACGTGACAGGAGAAAACAAGATGTGAAAAACTGAACAAAGCAAAATCCAGAAGGCAGAACAGGGAAGAGCAAAGTCTCTCATGAGCACTGTGCTGGCAGATCAGTGCCAGCAGCTAGCCATACCATCTTAATCACCCATGCTGAGCCAGGACTGCTAGCACTCTGGCATCTAAAAGCCTCCTGCAAAGGAGCTAGAGAGACCTGATGTGGGCTAAGAGGCTGCAGATCTCCTCATCCTAAGCAGGTGACAAATTCAACAGAGATCTAAACGAACAGATGCCTGAACAGACCCTACAGCAGCAGCAGTTCAGCTCAGCTCACCTCTCCCTCCCAAGCCAGAGCAGCATTCAACCATAAGTTAACTGCTTGGCCAAAGAGTCTCCTGGCAAAAGAGAGTGGCTAGGTTGGAGAAGAGATGCCGGAGAGGCCCAGAGCTTGCAGGGCACAAAGTCATTATGTGACTTCTGGAGAAGGGCTCATGAATACATTGGACACCCACCACCTGAGTAGACAGAGAGATACAGACACAGGGCCCGTGAAGAGCTCAGAGCCCAGGGCTTACACTGGATGCAGCCCCAGTAACATTTGCCACCTCCCTATAGAGACTCAAGCATGCCTGGGAGAGGCACCAGGAGACTCGGTGACTGCACCGATAGAGGTATCAGATCAGGGTCCTAATTACCGCAGGAGACCCAAAAGTATGTCTCCAAACTGAGATCACTACTATAGGTTACTGAGAAAATGAGAATGCTTGGAAGATGCTCTAAAACCTACTTGGTGAGCAAATATTAAATGGCTGAAAATATACACGCAGACCCAGGAGGACTGCAGAAGTTAAGTCTGTTCTGTACTTGTATATTTGCAGGGATGTTTGTTTGTTTGGTTGGTCATTTTATTATTTCTGTTTGTTTGCTCTCTTCCCTATCCCTTTTACAAGCTTCTCCCTTCTTTCTTATCTACTTTCTTCTCTGCAACATTTTTTTTCTTTTTTCTGTCTTATATTAGATCTGTTTCATATCACTACAACTAAGTAGTCTTCAATTTCCCCTACATATTCACTATCTCTAACTTCTACCATATATCACCTTACTACACTCACACGCTCATTTTACTTGATTATATCCTCTACTTTATCCTCTTCTTGCACTCATCAGTCGGTTTTTCACTCCTCATCCAACTTTCACCATAGAATACAACATAACTGGCCCTTGTATATACCAGCTGACACCTCTCAATCCCAACCACTGAGATTGGAGCAGAGAGGTGAACCATGAGAAAGGACTACCCAGACACCAAAGATAAATGAACCTCAGCTTAAAAAAGAAATTGCCAAAACCGCGTATATCAAGGTTTAAGAACACATAGGGCATAAACTGCTCTGCTCATGCCTCTGAGCTGAATCCCTATAACATAAGGGACAGACAGGACCCTGGACCATAACACTTGAAACCCATCAACATCATTATTGCAGCAGACAGAAGGAGCCCCGGAATAGCTGCAACTGATGACCTACAGGTAGAACAAAAGAGGGTGACAGTAGCCACAGTTTTCAAGGCTGGTCTCAAAGGGTGATAAAAATACAACATAGACCAGAGAAAAACCTTATGGTAGAGGCTCTTCAATGGTAAGGCATACCTAGTGGTAAATATATACTTCCATGATAAGAAACTATTCAGAGTGAGAAAATAGACATAAGAAACCTATAGACTGAGAGAAAGCTAGCAAAAGCAAGAAAGATATAAACTTAAGAAACTGGAAATCATGGGAAGGAAAAATAACAAGAAAACAATGAGCTCCTAAAACTGCACAATAACAGAAACCACCAACACAGAATTGCAGAGATTGCCATAAGAACAATTCAGACCTTTAATAGTATAAATCATACAGGATTTCTGAACAGAATTCAGAGAGAGCCTTAAAGAGATGAAGGAACAAATGAACAAAGAATCTGACACCCTGAACAGGAATCAAAAAGAAGCTTTGAAGGGTATGAAGGGTTCAATAATCGAAATGAAGGTGTCAATTCAAACTATAAACAGTAGACTAGGCCACATGGAAAGTAAAATCTCACTCTTAGAAGAGACCACTCCAAAAATGAATGCATAGTCTATATTAAGAAACAAGAATTTGACAGCATGAATTGGACATTGATGAGATCTGGACCAATTTTAAAACAGCCAATCTAAGAAGAATAGGCATAGAAGAAGGAAAAGAAGTTGGAACCAAAAGAATCAACAATCTGTTCAAAGAACTAATATCAGAAACATAGAAAAAGAGGTCCACACACAGGTATAGGAAATATATAGAACCCTCTTTAGGCAAGATCAAAGAAAAAGTTCACCATGCCATATAAGAGTCACACTAACTAATGTAGAGACCAAGGAGAGAATCTTAAAGGTGATGAAAGTAAAAGACCAAGTGACATTCAGAGGTAAACCAGTTAGAATAACCCCAAACCAAGTTATAAAAGCCAGGCAAAACTAGAGTAACATATTCAAAACTAAAAGGAAACAACTTGCAGCCAAGATTTTTCTACCCAGCAAAACTACCTATCAAATTTGATGGGGAAATAAAAACCTTCCATGACAAATAGAAGCTGAAAGAATGTATGTCTTCCAAACCAGCACTACAGAAAAAACTGAAAGAGATTAACTACAAAGAGGAACTAACAAATGAATGTCAGAATCAGAGAAACAATAATACACAGCAGGCAAACAACTAAACAAAGAAGAATAAACACTATGTCAAACAGAAGTCAAAACTCAAAATGTTAGGAATGAATAATCATCTCTCCTTAGTCATGCTGAATATAAATGGCCTCAACTTGCTGGATGTGGTGGCACGTACTTGTAACCCCAGTACTTGGAAGGCTGAGACAGGAGGATCACAGGTTCACAGCCAGCCTCAGGTACTTAATGAGGTCCTTAGCAACTAAGTAAGACCCTGTTTCAAAATAAAGAATAAAAAATAGGGCTGGGGGTGTAGCTCAGAGGTAGGATGTCCCTGGGCTTAACCCCCAGTACTTCAAAATAAATAAATAAATAAATAAATAAATAAATAAATAAATAAATAAATAAAAATAAATGGCCTCAATACCCCAATAAAAAAACCATAAGATACAAAATGAATTAAAAACCAGAATCCATCTATATGCTGCCTGCAATAAACACATCTTACAATTAGAGACACTCACAAACTAAAGATGAAGAGCTGGAGCAAGATAATCCATGCCAATAGAACTCAAAGATAAGCAGGAGTGGAAACTATTATATCAGACAAATTAGACTTCAAGCCTAAATTTATCAGAAGAGACAAAGCAGATCATTTTTTACTGGAACAATTCTTTAAGAGGGAATAACAATAGTCAACATTTATGCCCCAAACATAGGTGTATCCACTTTCATAAAACAAACTCTTTGTGATATTAAGTCACATATAGATCCCCATACAATAATACTTGAAAACTTCAACACCCCTCTCATATCAGTAGACTGATATTCTAGATAAAAGGTCAGTAAAGATGCCTCAGACCTAAAGAACACCAAAAACCAAATGGACCTATAAGACACACATAGAATATTTCACTCAACTACAGCTGAATTCACATTTATCTCAGCTGCTCATAGAACCTTCTCCAAAATAGACCACATTCTGGGCCACAAAGTGAGCACTAGCAAATTCAAAAAATGTCACATAATTTCCTGCATCTTTTCAGACCACAATGGAATAAAACTAGAAATCAACTCTAAGAAAACCCAGAGTAACCACATGAACACATGGAGACTAAACACCACACTGCTGAATGAGGAAAGGTTCAAAGAAGAAGTAAGGGGAGAAATTAAGAAAATTTTTAGAAACAAATGAAAATAGAGACACAACATATCAAAACCTCTGGGCCACCTTGAAGGTAGTACTAAGAGGAAAATTTATAGTGCTGAGAGCTCATATAAGAAAAATAGAAAATCACCAAATAAATAGCCAAATGACACATCTCAAAGCCTTGAAAAAAAAGGAACATTCTAATCCCAAAGCCAGTAGAAGACAGGAAATTATTCAAATCAAAGCAGAAATCAATAAAGTAGAGAATGAAAAAAATGCAAAAAGTCAACATAACCAAAGCTGGTTTCTTGAAAAAATTAACAAGATAGATAAACCATTAGCCAACCTAAACAAAAGAGAGAATCAACCCAAATTACCAAAATTAGAGATGAGAAATATGGTATTACCACTTACAATGTGGAAATCCAGAGGATTATCAGAAACTACTTTGAGAAACTATACGCCAACAAAACAGAAAATTAAGAACAAATTGATGAATTTCTAGACACATGAAAACTTCCTAAACTTACTCAATAAGATATAGAAAACATAAACTGACCAATAGCAAACAAAGAGATTAAAGCATCAGTAAAGAGTCTACCATCAAACAGAAGCCCAGGAACAGATGGTTTTCCAAATGAATTTTATAAAACCTTTATAGAAGAGCTACACCCAATACTTCTCAATCTATTCCAAGAAATAGAAAGAAATGGGACTCTACCAAATACATTCTATAAAGCCAAGTGATACCAAGTCAAATGAAGACAGGTCAAGAAAAGGAAACTACAGGCCTGTATCATTGATGAACTTAGACGCAAAACTGCTAAACAAAATATTAGCAATGTACATTCAAAATCAATCAAGAAAATTATACACCATGACCAAGTTGGCTTCATCCCAGGGATGCAAGGCTGGTTCAACATACAAAAAACAGTCCATGTAATTCACCACATAAACAGAACCAAAGACAAAAATCACACAATAATTTCAATAGATGCTGAAAATGCATTCAACAAAATCCAAGACCCATTCATGCTAAAAGCACTGCAGAAAATCAGAATAGAAGGAATGTACTTCAACATCATAAAGGTAATATACAATAGGCCCACAGTCAACATCATATTAAATGGGACAAACTGCAAGAGTTCCAACTAAAAACAGGAACAAGACAAGAGTGTCCATTGTCACCACTTCTGTTCAATATAGTACTTGAGACTCAAGCCAGAGCAATAAGGTAAGAGAAAGAAATCAAAGGGGTAAAAATAGGAAGGGAAGAACTAAAACTGTCCTTGTTTGCAGTTGACATGATATTATACTTAGAAAATACAACAAACTCAACCAAAAGGCTAATAGTACTGATTAGCAAATTCAGCAAAGCGTCTGCATAAAAAAATCAATCTTAAAAAATCAGAGACTTTCCTGTATGCCAACAATAAATCAGCTAAAAAAGAAATCTAGAATGCAATTCCACTCGAGATATTACCCCCCAAAATAAAATACTTAGGAATAAATCTAACTAAGGTGGTAAAAGACCTCTACAAGGAAAATTATAAAACATTGGAAAAAGATATCAAAGAAGAACTTAGAAGATGGAAACAACTTCCATGCCTTTGGATAGGCAGAATAAACATCATCAAGATGACCATTATTCCAAAAGTGATCTACAAATTCAATACAATACCCATTAAATTACCAATGTCATTCCTTACAGAAATAGAAAAAATCAGTCATTAAATTCATGTGTAACAACAACAACAAAAGGCCAGAATAGCCAAAGTCATTCTCAGCAATAAGAACCATGCAAGAGGCATTGTAATACCGACTTCAAATGATGCTACAAAACCACAGTAATAAAAACAGCATGGTATTGGCACAAAAACAGACACACAGATCAATGGAACAGAAGACTCAGACAGAAATCCACACACTTAAAACAATTGATTTTTTACAAAGAGCCAAAAAACTCACACTGCCAAAAAATATATCAGCCTCTTCAACAAATTATGTTGGCAAAACTGGTTAACCCTATACAGAAAAAAACGGACATAATCCCCACTGTCTCACCTTGTACAAGAGTCAATTCAAGATGGATCAAAGACCTGGAAGTCAGACTAAAGACCTTGATGCTACTTGAAGGGGCATAGGTCCAACACTTCAACACATAAGAACTGTTAAAAACTTTTTCAATAACACACCAAAGGCACAAGAAATTCAAAGGAAGGTCAACACATGGGATTGCATTAAACTGAAGAGCTTCTATGAAGTAAAGGAAACTATCAAGAACCTCAACAGAGAACTGACAAAATGAGAGAGAAATTTTGCCAACTATTCCTCTGATGGAGGATTAATATCTAGAATATACAGAGAGCTCAAGAAATCTGGTGAAGATGTGGATAAGTGGGAACCCTAATACATTGTTAGTGGGATTGCAGATTAGTGAAACCACTTTGGAAAACAGTATGGAGAATCCTCAGACAAATAGGAATGAACCTACCATATGATCCAGCAATACAAATTCTGGGTATCTACCCAAAAAATGAAAACCAAACTACCAGACTAATGCATGTTTATCTATGTTTATAGCTGCACAATTCACAATTGCCAAACTACAGAACCAGCCAAGATGTCCATCAACAGATGAATTGATTACAAAACTATGGGATATGTACACATTGGAATTTTACTCAGCTATAAAGAAGAGCAAAATCATGTCATTTGCAGGAAATTGGAGGGAACTGGAAAACATTATGTTAAGTGAGACTAGTCAGTCACAAAAAGTAAAAAATCAGATAGTCTTCCTAATATACAGAAGCTAGGGAGAAAGGAGGGACTCTAGATGAAGAAAGAGAAACCTTAGATGAGCAAAGAAGGTGACCTAACTGAATGTGATAGGAAGGGGTGAGTGAGAGGGAAACACCCCAAATCGCATAATGTACATTCACAAACATGTCAAAGCCAATTACTAAACCGAACATGAGAAGAGGGGAGAGGGGAGGAAATGGGGTGGAAATTGAGGAAGGGTTAAATGAGAGCTGTGTGCATGTATGCCTATACCAGCTTGTAGTTCACAAAGGTGTATGATTACAATGTACCAAAAAAAAGAAAGAAAAAGTGAAGAAAATTTGAAAAAGACTAAAGTTAAAATGGAAAAGATCACAATTTAGGATGAATAGCAGTTTGGATATATCATAAAAAAGTGTTTAGTCAATTTGAAGAGAAAATATATGGTTAGTTCTCTAAGAATTTTGATGTATAGGGAAAGTTACAGAAACTCTGAGACCAAATTAGAAGGCTTATTCTGTTTCTATTTAGTGTGGAATAGTTAGAATTAAAGGCTGAAGAAATATGCTCCCAAAATATTTGGAATATTTAAATAAATGAAGTAGAAATGGTGAAATCTGTGTAAAAAACAAAATCTGTTGTTCAGGACAGAAAGCAGTAAATCTTCCCAATTTATCAAACAAGGGATAGAAGAGGAATTCTAGAAGTTGTAGCAAAAATTTCATAGCTTAACAGGATGTATAGAAAAATAATTTGTTCAAAATGTTTGTTTCAAAAATACCACTTTCAAGAACTGTTTATGGTTTTGGAGATCTAGCAGTGAACCATATAGTCAACAATTTCTGCATTCTTGGATATTTTATACAGCGGAAAAGACAGACAATAAAAAAAGAACAAATTCTATAAATCATCTTGAAAAGATGTTTTGCCATGTGAATTGAAATTTATTCAACTACCACACTGAGAGAAAAAGTAACTTTATAGCATCAGCAATGATTCTCTGAGATATCATCAAGAGTAATTGTCATATATTTACTTTTTTAGTCAGTGTTAATGTACCTGGTAGAGATTGTATGATAGAAGAAAAAGTAGCAATATTTACAAACATCAAGAAACAACTCTACTGTGAAAAATTAGCTGGAAAGCAGCCAATCATACATATAAAATATTACAATTGATAATTTTTTTTCTTTTGGTACTGGGAATTGGACCCAGAGGCATTCTACCTCTGAGCTACATCCCCAGACCAATTTTATTTATTTGAAAACAGGGTCTCACTAGTTGCTGAGAGCTTCAATAAATTGCTGAGATTGTCCTTGAATCTGAGATTCTCCAATCTTAGCCTCCCAAGTACTAGGATTACAAACATGTGCCACCATGCCCAGCTACAGTTCACAATATGATAAAGCCAAAAATATTAATGACTGAAAAATAATTGATTTTAAAACATATCAATCTTATAGGATCTTCAAAGCTCAAATGAAAGAAATTGTAATTGAATTAAATAAATTAGAAGATATTTCATATTTAAGGATGAGAAGACTCAATATTACCAAGATGTCAGTTCTTCTCAACTTCTTCAATAGGTCCAATGAAATGTTAATCAAAATCCTAGCAATTTATTTTGTGGACATTAGAAAATTGATTAAAAAGTTTATATAAAAAGCTAATGACCCAGAATATCCCTCCACACAATACTGAAGAAAAAGAAAAAATATTGGAAAACTGATATCATCACACCTCAAGACATAATATAATGCTACAGAAAACAGTGTGGTATTGGCAGAAGCATAAACAAATAGATTGATTGATGGCATAGAACAGTAAGCCTAGAATTAGATGCTGGATAAAAGTGGTCAACTGATCTTTGGAGATTTGTTAAAATATCTGAAGAAAGACAGTCTTTCAATGAATGGTATTTTTTTAAAATGGTGCATTATAATCATATGTCATGATGAACTTCAGAGTGATAGAGGCATACATGCACACAAAACTCCGTGAACCCTCCCCCCTGCTCTTACCCCATTCCCTCACCCTCCCTGTGCACAATACTGAGATTGGCAATGGTGAATTTGTGTATGTGTATCATGTGTATTGAATTGTTTCCTTCATCGAGTCTCTCTCCCCTCTCCTGCCTCTCTTCCTTAGGTCCCCTCTATCACTTCAGTAGGATTTCTCCCCTTTTGTCTGGAGTCCCTCCTGGGTCCCAGTTTCTCCCTAGCTTCCACATATGAGACAAAACATCTGACCTTTCACTTTTCATGACTGACTAATCTCACTTAACATAATATCCAGTTCTATCCATTTCTCTCTGGAAATGACAACTCTATTCTTTTTCATGAAAATTCCATAATTTGACTATTATGAAATGTGCTGCTCTAAGCATAAATATGCATATGTTACATAATGCTCTGATTTCAATTCCTTTGGGTAGACACCCAGTAGGTAATATGGTAGGTTCTAGGTAATATGGTAGGTTCATTCCCATTCTTCTGAGGACCGTTCACACTGATTTCCAAAGATTTTGCACTAATTTGCAATTCCACTAACAATATATCAGAGTTGTCAGCATTTATAATTATTTGTGTTTTTGATGATTACCATTATATTTGGCTTTTAAACACATGGACATGCAAAAATGTGCTGGCAAGAATATGTAACAAAAGAACTTCATTCATAGTTGGTATGAACAGAAAATATATACAGCTAGTTTGGAGGATAGTTTTTTTGTTTTTTGCAAAACTAAACATATTTTTTAAAATATAATACAGCAATCATATTCCTTGGTATTTATCCAACGGAGTTGGAGACACACGCCCACACAACCATGAGCACATGAGCATTTGTAGCCACTTTACTCATAACTGACAAAGTTTGGAAACAACTAAGAAGTTCCTCAGTAAGTGAAATGATAAAGTGAGGTATAACCAGACAATGGAATATTTTTCAGTGCTTAAAAAAATGAACCATCAAGTTCTGAAAAAACACAGAAAAACCTTAAATATATAATAGGAGGTGAAAGAAGCTAATCTAAGAGGGCTAAATACTGTATGATTTCCACATATGAGATTTTGGAAAATGACAAAAGTATGGATAAAGCAGAAAGATTAAAAATTGTTGGGGTTTGGGGTGGGGAGGGGAAGGGTTGTCTATGTGGAGTACACAAGATCTTTACGGCAGAGAAACTAAATACTACTCTGTGTAATAATATGATGACAGAAGCACGTAATTATACAATTGCATGTAATTATCCTAGAGTGTATAAGGCCAAGAGTGAACCCTAATGTGAACTATAGGCTTTGGTTGTTCATGGCATGTTAATGTAGGTTCATTTAGTCCTAACAAATATTCCACTCTGCTGGAATATGTTGGAAATGGGAATGGCTATACATTTGTGGGGTTGGGAGGAAAATGGGAAATCTTTGTATCTTTCTCTTGATTTTGCTGTGAGCTTTAAACTGCTCTAACTCAATTGTCTTTAAAAAAAAAAAAGTAAGTACAATTATACTACTTTTTCCCGAAACTTTGCTCAGCAAATCACCAGTAGAGCTTGATTAAACTATAGGTTGCCCAGCTTTTCCCAAACTGACTAAATGGCATTTCTGGTGGCAGATTCTGAGAAACTGTATTTTGAAAACAGCTAATAATTTTCAAACAAGTTTCTGCAGGAGCAGCCACTGTGTCATAAAATATAATGCTGTGTGGACATGACAAAGTTTGTAGCACAATAACTGATGGTACACAGCATGCCTACATTATAATACTCTGTGTGCAAAAGAGCAGTATCCAGCAATGTGTCCATCACAGGACAGTTTCATTACACTTGGGGAAACATACACACACACACACACACACACACACACACACACAGAAACACAGTGTCACAGAATAACTCTTGTAACACTAAACAGAGTAACACACTTAAACAATAATTATAATGATTGGAAATTAAGATGTAATAAATAATATTTAACAGCGTGCACTTAGGAGCCTGTGACATGATACACAGATGTTTCTTTCTTCCTTGTTTTATCTCTAAGTACTTAATTGAGAGAAAGAAATCATATTAATTGCCTTCTGAAGAAAGCTATATTTGGGCATTGTAGACAGCTGCTGCAGCACACATCCTAAAAATAGACGTCGGAGCCACAATTTTGTTGACTGGACAAATCAGACATCGTGATTATGCTGCTGTTGCTGCTCTTCAGTGCAGTCTAGGAAGGAGACTGGAGATGAAGATTCAAATCCCCGCTCTTAGTAAACTAGCAGGACGGTGGCGATGATCTTCAGCTCTGTTGTTTCTTTCACTTTTAAGGCTATTTATCTGTGCAGAAAGGCCTCAGCTCTACAAAGTCACTGAGTTCAAACTCAAAGGAAATTTAGTGGGAAGTAGAAGAGAGAATTCAAATAGAAGGTGTTAGTGAGTTCGAAAATAATCCTCAAAACTCCAGAGAGCAATTAGGTCACTAAAAGCCACTGTATCTTTGAAGTATGACTTTGACACCATTGAGACCATTATTATACACTATGGAAACTCTGGCCAATAAAATTGTTTGTTGAGTAGATTCTTCCCATTTAATATTTTGATCAACCTAGTTTGGCCTGAAAATATATGTAAAATATAATTTCAAAAAATTAACATGGCACAAAGTGATTATAGGGTGGGTATAAATTCCTTTTGGATTCTGGGGTACCCAAGGATCATGGTTGTGGATCCGCTTTGTTCTCCTGTATAAAGAGTGCATACATACAGTGGAACCAGAATGATTAAAAACCATTTCTATGATTAACCAAGGAAGCAATTACATCATACATTTTACTGTTCTTTAGTTCATATTTATTTTGTTTATTGGCTTACATTTATTGGGATATGATCTGCATGAAATTCTCTCAGAGAGAAAGATGAATTACTGTCTACTGAACAATATTAGTTATAGAGGCCTCAACATTCTAAGTTGGAAAATGTTGTCCAATTGATTTAGTTCATGGAATCGGAAAGCAAAACACTTATTGGGTCCATTTGCTCTGTAAAATTATCGAGGCTGAGGCTGAGAGAACACTCCACAGTCCATTTTCCTGTAGAGTCAAAATCAAGGGCGCATCAGTGATGTGTGTTTGTGAGTCTTTGAAATTTTCAGGCAGGTATTTTTGTCGCAGTATATCTGGATGTAATACCAGGGTCTATTCAACAGTGATTGCTACATAAATGAGGCTGTTATCCTTGATCAGGCAGGCATGAGGTGAGCTTAGAAGCAGATACAACAGAGATTGAATCTAAATATGATATTTTGACTGTTTTGCCTTATATGAAGTTATTTAACATTTTAAGATACCAGCATACATATTTGAAAAACAAAGAGAATCAAAATACAAAAATAGGTTACAGAGCAATTATGAACAATGATGTAAGAATACCCAAGATTGCTTGATTCAGAATGGACTTTCAGTAAATAAAATTATGTCTTTTTATTTCTTGAAATTAGAGTGGGGTGGTAGAAGAAGGGCTTCTAATCTCAATTTTAACACCTATGTGATCTAGGCATTGACGTTTTATAACTTTTCTGAGTCTATATTCTCTCACATTAAAGGGGAAAAATAACACTTAGACATGGTTTGTGAACTTAGATGTGTACTTTTTCTATTTTCAATTGCAATTTTTAAGGCTAAAATGAATATGGTTTCATTAAACTTGTTCTATGTTTTTGAGAATCCAAACTTTTGGTTACATAATTATAATTTAATTTATATGACTATATTTTACAGTACATTTAAACATATTTGCAATATATAATTAAAACAGGGAGAAGAATATATTTGAATGTGGAAAGACAATGATAGGGGTGTAGGATTTGAGGAATAAAGTTAGTTTCAGTAATTTTTCTATTTTTTTTAAATTGAAGTTTTGGCTACCACTAGTTAAGATGCTTCTGCTGAGAACTTTGCTTTATCTAGGGTTGTCAAATTCAAAGTGAGATATTCTTCTTCGAATCCTTCTCAGTAGCTAAATAGATAACCATCTCAGAAAAATAATGGAACCATCAAACTTGAAGTGTTGGCCAGCTCGAAAGAAATAATTTCCTGTTAGCTTTCAAAATGAGCACCAGTAACCATCACTGTAGTTAAGGTGCCGCCATTGCTATTATTTTTTTTTTTCCAAGCTCAGAGTAAAACATTTGCTGTGATGTTACATATTTTTTCCATTATGCTCAGCTGATCAGATGCTGAATCTTACGAGGACAATAAAACTGAATTTCTCATTCTGTATTTTACCATAACACCAGTAGACAAATTCCTAGGTTGTTAGAGAATTTCATAGTATAACACAGGAAATAAAATGCCCTAGGTCTCAGTTGTAAGTGCTTGGTATTGAAAATACTTTTTCCCTGTGTATGATGCTTTAATTTATAATTGCCAGTTATTATTCATGGCCACTTAATACATTTACCTAAAATCTTCGACAGACAAGCAAAATGACCACACTGAACGTGTTTGTAAAAGTAGTCTGTTCTAGAAGCTAAAAGAAGTTGGTGGACTGAAGTCACAAGGGTCTAATGGTGTTGCTTAATGATGGTGATAAAGCTGTCATAAGTACTGTGGAAAGGCCTATATAAATGCAAAGCAGCGGCTGCAGTGGTGACGGCAGACTGGAAGGGAATATACTTCTCACTTTCACTCTTTATGTTTGACTTCTTTGCTCTTGGCCCACTTGACAATGTTACTGCATTGCAATACCTGGTGTTCTTTAGGTTGTTAACATAAACACCCCCATGGATTTATGCTGATACGCACACGGTAAATAGAAGACAGGCCACACTCCTCCACTGTTATCACTGAGATCTTCAGAGACTCCATGGCCACCTTTTCACCCTGAGCTATTTTTGTTTGTTTGTTTAAAATAATGAAAACCTTTGGAAAGAAAAACGGATGCATTCCACTGTGGCCCCCCTCTCTGAGCAGAGTGGCTGTTATGAATTCAGTGCTGCCGAAAGCTCAGGGAGCAGTTGAGACAGAGAAGGTGAGGCTTTCCCATTCATTATTAGAAAAAGACAACCTTGGAGATATGACCTCAAAAAGCCCTAGATGAATTAAAAATGCATAATCTCTTACCATAATAAATTACATTTTAAATATTTTTTCTATAATATAATAGATAGCAGTAACTAATCATATGCGCATACTCACAACCAACTTCATTGGAATTTTTCTTCTTACTTACTAAAATGCAACACTAATGAAATTTGTCAATGAATGTGAAATTTGACAATGAATGTGGGGAAAGGAAGCTGTTATTATTATTACATTATTATTTTCATTATTATTGTATTATTATTATGCTCACAAAATACAATATTTAGGGCCACCCACTTTGAATATCTCACAAGCATATGTCACAAACTAGCCTTCCAACGGCTCTAATATGGGTAGGTTTGCTGTGGAAATACATTCCTGCAAATTTTCTTGCATTCAGCATTGGCACACATAATTTTTTCTTCTTCTAGGTTCTTTGTATATTCGAGATATTAGTGCTCTGTCAGAGGAGATTCTGGTAAAGATCTTCTCCCATTCCATAGGCTTTCTCTTTAGACTCTTGATGGTTTCCTTTGATGTGCAGAAACTTCTTAGTTTAATGCCATTCCACGTATTAATTCTTGTTTTAATTTCCTGAGCTTTGGGGCTATTGCTGAGGAAGTTTCTACCTGTGCCTATATGTTGGAGTGTTGGACATAAGCCCTCCTCTAGTAGCTTTACCATCTCTAGTCTAACATACAGTTCTTTCATCCATCTCCAGTTGACTCCTATGCAGGGTGAGAAGTAAGGATTTAGTTCCACTTTTCTACAAATGGATAACAAGTTTTTCCAACACCATTTGTTGAAAAGGATGTCTTTCCTTCAGCATATGCGTTTGGCCCCTTTGTCAAAGATCAATTGACTATAAGTGTGTGGATTTGTTTCTGTATCATCTATTCTGTTCCATTGGTGTATGTGCCTGTATTTGTACCACTACCATGGTGTTTTAATTACTATAGCTCAGTAGTATAATTTGAAGTCAGGAATTGTGATACCTCCTGCATGGCTCTTATTGCTGAGAACTGCTGTGGTTTTCTGGGTCTTTTGTTTCTCCATATTAAATTTATGACTGATTTTTCTAGTTCTATGAAGGATGACATTGGTATTTTGATAGGGATCACCTTGATTCTGTAGAACACTTTTGGAAGAATGGCCATTTTGATAATATTTATTCTGCCTACTCATGAGCAAGGGAGATCTTTCCATCTTCCAAGATCTTCTTCAATTTCTTTCTTTAGTGTTTACACTAGAAAAACAATGTAACCAAGAAATGGGCAACTGAATTGAATAGACACTTCACAAAAAAAAGAGACACAAATAGCCAATAGATATATGAAAAAATGTTCAACATCATTAGCAATTAAGAAGATGCAAATCAGAACTACATTGAGATTCCGTCTAATGCCAATCAGAATGGCCATCATCAAGAAGTCAAATAACAATAAATGCTGGCAGGATGTGGGGAAATCGAAACTCTTCTACACTGTAAGTGGAATTGAAAACTAGTTCAGCTGCTATGGAGATCAGGATGGAAATTCCTCTAAAAACTGGGAATAGATTCATCATATGATCCAGCTATACCACTCCTGGATATCTTTCCAAAGAGGTTGAAACCAAATAACTACAGTAATACATGCATAGTGATGTTCATAGCAGCACAATTCACAATAGCCAAATTATGGAAGCAATCAAGGTATCCATCCAAAGATGAATGGATTACAAAACTATGGGAAATTCACACAATGAAATTCTACTCAGCAATAAAGTATACAATAATGTCATTTGCAAGAAAATAGAAGGACATGGGAACATTATGTTAAGTGAGATTAGCCAGTCACAGAAAGTGAAGGGGTATATGTTTTCTTTAATATGCACAAACTAGGGAATAACTGAAATATTGGACTCCAGAGGAGAAAATCAGTGGAGCCATGGAGGTGGTCTAAGGGAAGGAGGGGGAGACTGAGGTTCATTAATGGAAAACTAGTCAACATTTTCTTTTCTCCAATATTCAAGTCCAACTCTATCATCGACTATGTGTACATATGTGAATATACTAATGTCAATCTCAGTACTCTGTATTGGGAAGGGGGGAAACGGGGAGGCGAGGGGGGGCAAATGCTGTCTCCATGTATGTCATTGTCAAGATGATTTACATTATAATGTGAGACTATAGCTGGGCGTGGTGGCGCACGCTTGTAATCCCAGCATTCGGGAGGCTGAGACCGGAGGATCCAGGTTCGCGGCCAGCCTCAGCTACCTAGTGAGGCACTCCGCAACTTAGTGAGACTCGGTTTCAAAATAAAGAATAAAAAAAATAGGGCTAGGGGTATAGCTCAGAGGTAGAATGCCCCTGAGTTCAACCCCCAGTAC
>PVLC010000257.1:0-12912 GCA_004027655.1 Graphiurus murinus
ATAGATCACCCTGGGGCGTGGCCTCGGCTCTCTCTCCTTCCCGGCTACCATGAGCTGAGCAGCTTTCCTCTGCCATGATCTGCTGCCATGATATTTCTTTTTTTTCTTTTTTTTTTTGCGGTACTGGAGATTGAACTCAGGGGTATTCTACCTCCGAGCTACACCCCCAGCCCTATTTTTTATTCTTTATTTTGAAACCAAGTCTCACTAAGTTGCAGAGTGCCTCACTAGGTAGCTGAGGCTGGCCGAGA
The DNA here is from genome assembly GCA_004027655.1 of Graphiurus murinus. NCBI lineage: Eukaryota > Metazoa > Chordata > Mammalia > Rodentia > Gliridae > Graphiurus > Graphiurus murinus. The sequence goes on from PVLC010000257.1 coordinate 252, forward strand.
ATCCAGATCCTCTGGTCTCAGCCTCCCGAATGCTGGGATTATAAGCGTGCACCACCACGCTTGGCTGCCATGATATTTCTACCTTTGGGCTTGCTGACCATAGACTGAACTTTTGAAATTATAAGCCCAATTATATCACTTATGAGGAAGCAACATATTCGTTGTGTGTATATGTGTATGTGTGTGTGTGTGTGTGTGTGTGTGTGTGTGTGTGTGTGTGGTGTATATAGTGAGATTGGATTGATAACTCTCAAAGGTAACATTGATTTCCCTAGGAGATATTCCCAAGTGTTTAAGCATGTGGAAGGGCTCTTTGGCATTCAATCTCTAGTCATTTATCTGCTCCTAATAAGGATTACTGATGGGGAATATGAAGTCCAGGTGTGCTGATAGCCAAGTTATGCAGTAGAAGTAGAAATGCAGGGCGCTGAGCGAGGCATGAGCTGTCCTGCAGTGGAGATGGGTGGGGGGCAGCGCAGAAACAAGGTTGATATGAAGCTAAATCACCAAGAAAGCCCACTCATGCCCTAGTACACCTCCAAGAGAAAGGGAGGGAAAGGATAGTTAAAATCTGCTTACACAGAGTACTAGTAATCAAGACTGAATGTGCTCTGTGTTTCAGGCCCAATTCTAAGTGCTCTGCACATAGTACCTCATTCTATCCTCCCGACAAAACCAGGTCATGGATATAATTGTTGTCACCTATAGCAGATGGGGAAAATCTAGGCTCAGAATAATTAGGGAATTTGCCCAAGGTTGTGCAGCTATTAAACTGTGAAGGATACTTGGTCCTGTTAGAGAAGGTCTCTGAAATCCAGCAACCAAGTTAATTGCTTTCCCACTTAAAACTTTCCCATGCTGTCCCATGGCTTGCAGGAAGAGATGTCAGGTCTTGGTTGGCTCTGCTAGGTTCTGTGTGGAAGTGACCCAGCTTCACCGGGCTCATCTGGTCTGCAGTCAGCTTCCTCTCCTCCCCAATCCTCTCATCAGATGATCAGACATCTTCCTTTTAGTTCCTTAAATGCAGCCTGGTCTTTCTGCCTCAGAGCTGTTGCACCTGATTTTTTCTGCACTTCAACTGACAAAACCTTCTTTGGTCTCAGTTCTCAGTTTAAATAGAACTTGTTTCTCACCTCCTGGGCCGTGTGGGTCCCCCGTCATCTCTCCCACAGCACCACATCCTGTTCCCTCACATCACTCATCCCTGCTGCAGCAGAATCATCATCAAGGATTTTTGTTTGATGAACTTGGCCTGTAAGAGGAAGGTGAGGTCAGCGTGTCCCTTCCCCGAGATATACAGGACAGCCTCTTAAAAAAAAAAAACAACAGAATAAAACAAAACAAAAAGAAGCAAACCAACAACAAACTATTCAGCTCAAAATGCCTATAATCTGAAGTTGAGAAACCTAGCTCTAAGGAGACATTCCCAGCAAGGTCTTCCAGAGTTCCCTAAACAAAATTTCACTTCTGTTTTCCACCCTGATATTTCATGTCCTCATTTCTGCTTTATTTAGTTTCTCATGTGCACCTATTTCTGTCTAGTACCTGGTGTATTTCACCCACTTATCTTGTATATATTTTTTGTCTCCCACTCCATAGAGTGTAGAAGTTCTGTGAGGCCAAGGATTTGTGTCCTTTCTGCTCACTGCTTTGTCATGAACACCTTGGACAATGATAGCACGTGGTAGGTGCTCAGGGCATATTAGCTGGATGTGGAAATAAATTCAGAGTTCCGGGCACTGACCTCCAATCCATCACAGGGGCCACTTGAGTTGGAATCTCTTTGTGGTCATCTTTGGACCTTGGAAATTGGTAAAATGAGAAATCTTTTCTTTTGTATCCCTTGGTGGTAATATTGTCTCCACTTTATCCCTAAGATCTCCCAGAAATGTTTTTTTATTAAACTCAAGAGTGGAGAAGGTAGGAAGGTCTCAGCAAGCAACAAGCTCCCAAAGAAGTTCCTTCTTTGGTAGGATTCTTTTTTTTTTTTTTTTTGCGGTACTGGGGATTTAACTCAGGGGCATTCTACCTCCGAGCTATGCCTCCAGCCCTAGTTTTTATTCTTTATTTTGAAACGGAGTCTCACTAAGTTGCGGAGTGCCTCACTAGGTAGCTGAGGCTGGCCGCGAACCCGGATCCTCCGGTCTCAGCCTCCCGAATGCTGGGATTACAAGCGTGCGCCACCACGCCTGGCCTTTGGTAGGATTCTTTAGGAAATATCCTTAGAATCTTTATTTGACAGGTGGAGAAACTGAGCCCCAAGCATGGGTTCTCAGGACATTTTGAGTAATTAAGGTTTTTTTGTTTTGTTTTGAGATGGGCATGGTGGCACACATCTGTAATCCCAGGAGTGGGAAGACTGAGACAGGAGGATTGCTGGTTCAAGGACAGTCTCATCAATGTAGCAAGACTCTCAGCAACCTAACAAGACCTTGTCCAAAACAAAAAAATAAAAATGGCTGAGAATGTAGCTTAGAGGTAGAATGCCCCTGGCTCAATCCCTGGTAATCTCTCTGTCTCTCTCTTTCTCTCTCTCTCTCTCTCTCTCTCTCTCTCTCTCTCTCTCTCTCACACACACACACACACACACACACACACTCTTTGTTTTGGATTTGTTTAAGGTGACTTGGCAGAGAAATATTAAGACCAGAATTAGAACGGCTTCCTGACTCCCATGAAGTTGGAAGAGTGAAAGTAAAAAATCCTGCAAACTAAATAGCTAAATGCAGAGCTTTCTAAGATGCAAACTAGCTCCAACCACATGCAAGAAGGAATTTGTGGTCAGTGTGCTAGAGAGAGAGGTTTAAGATGCGGTGGAAATTCACTTTGGTGGATAGTGTAGTAAGCCTTAAGAGGCTCCCTTGTCCTCAGGGAGTCTGCACTCTCTTTAATGAGGAAAACAGACAGAGAGAACAACTTATCTTTAATCCAATGGAGGAAGCTCTTACTGTCAGTGTCAATACTATGTCAGCTGTGTAACGACCCTGCTAATTGGACTACACATTTTCTAAAAAGAGGGTACCATCTTGGGTGTCTTTTATGCCATCCAACTTTGGGAGCCACAGGAATAGGGATGGATTTTTTTTTTTTTTGAGTACTTACCAAGTGTCAGGCACTCTTCTGTGAACTTTAATCTACCAGTTCATTTCACTCATATATAAAGTAACAACCCTTACATTCGCATTTTTATAGGGAAAGCAAATAAGACTGAGTAACTTCCCCAAAGTTACAGAGCAGAGAAGAGACGGCACCAGCATCTGGACCCGTGGTTGGAATGCAAAGTGGGCCGGCTGTACTGTGAGCTGCGGTGCTGATGGACCATATTTGATATCCTCAGTGACTCCAGTCTCTGGACTTTCTCCACTGCTTAGGGATAATTCCTTCCATTGTGTGTTTACTTTGTTCCAGTTACTGGTGTTAGAAATAAATTTCCATGGCATCCTAAGAAAAGACACATATTCAAGAGTGGCTGGGCAAAGTGAGTTTGCTTTTTGCAAAAAAGGGGATCCTGCTGCCAGTAAAGTTAGGTAGGCAAGAAGAACATGGTAGGAAACTGCTGGGTGTTTCAATGGAAGGTTCCTGTGCTGGGCTTCCATTTTCAACGGAGGGTTCCTGTGCTGGGTTCCTTTTGGTGGAAATGTAGCCACACAGTCTTTACACCATTGGCCGAAAGGGATGCTGGGGGAAAGGTTGGTATGCAAAATTCCCAGGAAATGCTATCTTTACAGAAAATACAAGCACACACAAGGTTATGCAATGGTGATTCTACAAAAGGAAGCTTGAGTTAATCTATTCCTTTGATAGAAAAGATCTGGTTATGTTTGGAAAACGCCACTTATACATGGCTGATGAAATGAATTACTCTACTTAGAAAAAGTTATTTTAATGTATATACTAGACAATTATCACAGGATAAGATATTTTCCCACTACAACAATTTAAAGGAATTCCACTAGTTAACACAACAATATTTTTAAGGTAACTAGTTAGTAACTAAAAAAAAAAAGTAAGTGAAATGGTTTTATTCAAGTATTCTACTTCTTGAGTTAATTATATAATTCCCTGACAATTATCCATGTCATTTCAAATCTCAAATTTAGTAATAAAGTGAGTGATGCTCTTCATTCCAAAAAAAAAAAAAAAAAAAAAAAAAAACTTCTCGCATTGCTCCATGTATTAGCTAGGTTAGTCATCACAATTAAGGGTGAGGTATTTTTATGTCCATTTTAAAAATGATGAAATGAAACATGCACTGATAGCTTTAGAAATTTGTAAAGCTTAAACAATTTGTTGGGATCATAAGAGGAAGTGTGCGGCTAAGCAAGGATTCTGGACATTTCATATAAATTGAATCATATAACGTATGGTCTTTTGCATCTTGCTTCCTTTATTAGCATGTTTTTGAGGCTTGTGTTATATATAGCATATACTGGAATTTCATTTTTCATTGCTCATACTGTTCCATTTTATGGGAATATTGCATTTAAAATAAATCTATTTGTGCCTGGCATCGTGGTACATGCCTGTAATCTCACTACTTGGGAGGCTGAGATAGGAAGATTGTAGGTTCAAAGCCAGCACATGGTACTTTTAACAAAATCCCGTTTCAAAATAAATACATAAATAAATAAATAAAAGGTTGGTGGTTTAGCTCAGAGAACACCCCTGGGTTCAACCCTCAGCATTGCAGAGAAATGTTAAATGAAATTTAAAAATCTGTTTTTCAGTTGATGGATATTTGGATTGTTTCCATTTTTTTGTCTGTTATGAATAATGAAGCTATGAACATTCAGGCACACATGTATATGGCCTCTCCAACTAGTTTTCCCTCCCCCCCTCCCCTCAGTATTCATATTCATTTTCTCTCTCTCTCTCTCTCTACGCACACACACACACACACACACACACACACACACACACACACACAACAGTTGAAAGAGAGCCATATTATATATGTTTGAACACTGATTCCAACATGTGTAATCTAGAGAAAATTATGTAACCTTGTGAACTTTCTGAACCTTTTTTTTTTTTCACTTGTAAAATGAACATGATAATACACGTGCCTGCCAATGTTGTTTATAAAGCTTAAAATCATTAGTCATGATGTTGCATGCTAGTAATCCCAGCTATTTGGGGGTGCTGAGGCAGGAAGATCAAAAGTTTGAGGGTAGTGTAGGCCATTTTACCCCTGTCTCTAAATAAAAAGGGGGGAGGGTGGCTGAGAATGTAGCTCAGTTGTAAAGCACCTCTGGGTTAAAAAAAAGAAGCCTGAAATAATAGGTAACACTCGTATTAATTTCATAATTAAACACAGAATAAATGTATGCCAGGTAAGTAATGGAAATAGAAAGAACCAAAGGGAGATAATGCCTCCACCCTTGGAGCTTAGAGTCTAATTGCTAACACATGAGACTGTAATAAACGGACATGACATGAGTTAAAATAAAAATGTGATATGGCAGCAGTAGTCACCATGATGCTCATAATCATTTAAAATTGCTTAAAGAACAGAGTATCACAGTTCTGAAAATTGAGGCACCTCTGTAGACTGGCAAACTATGTGGCTTCAGGATGTGAGCAAGTCTGGGGGTAGCCTTAAAGAATGGGCAAAGAGTGGTTAATAAATAGCAGGAGACAGCAGAGTGGCAAGAAGCCTGGGGCAGAAGAAATGGAGAGGTTAAAGAGAAGAGCTTCTTGGGTTGCAACGATGTCCAGGAGAGCAGGGAGTGACAGGAGTGGGTTGTTGGCTGGGGTGTGGCCAGACTCTGCCTGGGGTCTTTAGTGGTGTATGAGAGCCCCTGTTTGTTCACATCTCCAGTTGTAAGTGATTTTAGTCTCTTAGAAAGAATTATTTTGGAGCACTGACATGGATATGCAATGGCTTAGTTTTACTTTTCGGTTTCTTGATTACAAGTGAAATAGGGAATCTTTTTATAGCCTTATAAACCATGTTGGTTTGTTTCTTAAGAATGGGACTTCCATCTCCTTTGCTCTTGTAACAGTACTGATTTCTGATTTGTAGCAGTTCATTATTTATGCTAAATACTAATCCTTTCCCAGCTTGTCACTTATACAGCAACATTGGACATAATATCCTTTGCCACCTGAAATGTTTGTATTTCTGAGTATTCAAATGGATAGTTGTTTCTCATATGATTCATCCTCTTGACGTGCTTATAAAATTTTCTCCCTGTTTTGAGATCATCAAGACAGATAACCTTTTCTCTTTTCTTCTTGTCATTTAAAAATTTTGGTTTTCTTAATTTTTATGTTTATTTCTTCTGTAATTTATGTTTTGTTATGAGAGATATAGTCTACCTTATTTATTTTTTCCATGTGAAAAGCCAGTGTTCCCAACACTCCTTATCAAATATTTCACTGGGATCCCACTGCCTATCGTGCTTCTCACTTCCTGTGTGTGTTTTTGTTGTTGCTGCTTCTCTATTCCTATTAAATCCTACTTCTCTGCGTGTCCAGCCTATCTTCTTCATTGTGCATTACAATGTAAGAATGCCTTTGTGTTATTATAACCCATGTATAAATATTATTTTTAACAATTTCTATTTTCTCTCTACCGGACATATAGTTTCTTGAATCATTACTGTATCATAGGATAAACAGCCTGTTCCTAGTTTTCTTTTTCTATTATGAATTCTCCCATGGTGAATAATTTTGCATATAAAGCATTTGCATATTTTTGGATTATGTCCTTTTGGATGCATTCCCAGAAATAGAATTACTGAGTCAAAGGGCATGAATATTTTTAATGCTTTTAATTCATGGCATGTATTTATTTAAAAAAATTAAAGTGAATAAAGATTCTGGTAAGTTCCTGGTACTCTATTATGTAGCTGCCTTCATCCCGGCTGTGCCAAGCCTGGGTCGGGAATGACTGCATTGTGGAAGGTCAGGGGGGAAATTAATGTGGTCTCCTCCATAGATTTATCTCATTTTTTGTTTGTTTAACACATTTTGTGTATATTCATTTACTCAAGCAGTCATTTATTAAGCACCTATTTTATCCTTCTCAGTAAAGCAGGAAGCAGAATCTTGATCTCAGATCTCACAATTTTATAATAGATGAGGGGACGATAAATTAACGACACCAAATGATAAGTCCTTCTCTGGGGAAAAACAGAGACTGATGTGATAGCAAATTGACTCCTATAGATTGGACAGTCAGAGGTGACAAGATAGCTGAGAATCAAATGACAAAGAGAAGAGAGCCACACCACCTAGAGGGAAGGCATGGTAGCTGGTCCAAAGCACTGTATGCAGAACAAAGTGTGGCTCTGGGACAGAAGGAAGTCCTTGTGGCAAAAGCTTGGATCTGTGAGCTGTGCTGAGGGTGAAGGCAACTGAGACCAACATGGAGACCCTGGTTGCATAGGTCATATGCTCCATGGTGATAAACAGCAATGGGGAGCCATGGAGGGCTCCAGGTGGGAGGGATACAGTCTAATAACTGTTGAGAAATGATCACCCAGGCTTTTCTGCACAGTATAATAGCTTACAGGGAGCCCAGTCCTGGCAGAGAAATGAGTTAGGAAACAATCACCACCATCCAGGCCTGAGTTACTGGAGATGCAGGGAAGGGATATTTGTGGAAGAAAAGAAATATGGGTAGATTTCCACTTAGGGGTGGGGGAGAGTCACAGCAGTTTATAATGAATTGAAGGTGTAGGGTTAGGGAAAAAGAGGAATCAAGAATGGAGTCTAAAATGTTGACACGAGCACCTGGAAAACTGGAATCATGCTATTGAGATGGAAAGACTGGAGAGAAGAGGTCTGGGTGGGGTCGGTGGGGGAGGTCCTGGCCTTAGCCATTTTAGGTCTCAGGTGCTCTTTGGTGGGAATCTGGGAGGCAGTTGGAGCCACTGTTCTGGAGTTCTGGGGAGAAGCTGGGAGCTGTGACAGGAATGGGTGTCAATGCACACGGGAAAGGGCTTCCATCTTCTGGCAGACAGATGTGCAAAGCAGAGAGGAAAAGGAAAACAGCCTGCCTTCATCCAGATAGACTGAGTTTCTTAAATTTACCTGTTTTTTTATACTTTTATAAATATACATAATTATACATCACAGTGAGATTCAAAGTGATGTAAATATAACTCAGTGTATTTCTCTCCACATATCCAACTTATATTTACCTTTGTGAACAACAACAAAAAAAAAACTTAAAAAAAATTTTTTCCCAAGAAAAACTTGAGTTTTCTTTTCTAGTGGCTCCCCAAGGCCTCTGTCCTGGCACAGCCCTCTAGTTTTTAGTAATGACTTGAGAAATTAGTTCTGTCATTTAGTCAACTATTCAGATAAACTTGGGTGGGTCAGAAAAACAAGCTTTTGTATCTTGTGAGTTTTTTTCCAGAAATGTTCTCTTGTCTGCTGTGTTTATATTGGAAGAGAAAAATTGTGCCTGGTTTGATGTTGAGGTTTTCTCAAGATATACGAGTGGCTGCCTTTTCCCAGGCTCCTGCTCACAGGACCTCTCACACCTCGGTGGTGTGACATAATCTGAGGCACATTACTGTCACCAACAAGACCTGTGCACCTAGGGTCATGCATGCTACATCAGTTTCAAAGTGGCTTTGCACAGTCCCCTGTATATTAGTTTTCGATATGTTAGAGTGCATGTCTCTGAGCTTGAGTACAAAAAAGGAAATTTAATTATACAGAAAAGACCATTTTTCCTTCACATCAGAACACTAGAAATAAGAATTGTCCTTGAGAAAACTTTAAAGTTCAGGAAGCAGAGGGGGTGCAAGTCCCAATGTTGCCACTCACTTGCCCCTTGACGTTGGCTAGGTTTCCTAATCTCCCAGGGCCTCAGTTTCCCTCGTTTAAACCAGGATAACAAAAGTGCCAACCTGAGAAGGATACTGTGAAGACTAGAAAATAATACAAAATAAAGACAAATAATCGAGTAATTTCCTGTTGCACACTTGCTGGGTGTTACAGGCTGTGTATACAGACTGCACAAGAACAGGTATAGATCTTATGAAGCTGACAGAAATCCCAGTTACAAAAGAAATCTTGTGAGAAGTCCAGTGGCAAGAGGCTCGTTTTGGGCACATAACCATATATAGAGTTTAGGCACTAATTTTGGATTATCCTAAGTAGCATTTCTCTTTGGAAAGCTCATGATTCATTAATGATTTAGTGGATCAAAGAGGAGATGGAAACACACAAATTTCTCAGGTGTTTTGAGGAATAAAGAAAATGGATGTACCTTTTGCCAAAGAGCTATGTCTTCCAGATGCCACATCTTGTCTCTCTGCCATTTTGTTATGTCGTTTTCCCAAGAAACCACCAACATGTACGAGTGACTAGGATGTGGTAAGCACTTTCCAAGAGGCAAGTTCTGAATTATGAGTAAGATTCCGAGCCGCTCTGTCAAGACACACCATTTATTATTTTGGTAATATGCCATTTTGGAATTTCTCTGTTACGATGATAACGCATGTTTACTGTTAAATAAAATACAACTTATCTGGGAATAAGTGAAATCAGAGTTGAAAATTAAAGAAGAAATATTCATTCCATGGGCACAAGTTGGGGTGTGTGTGTGTGTGTGTGTGTGTGTGATATTGGGGATTGAACCTATGTTATGGGGGGAGCTACACCCCCCAGCCCTCTTTATTTTTTTACTTTGAAATACTATCTGACTAACTTACAGCATGCTGGCCTTGAATCTGTGATCCTCCTGTCTCAGCTGCCCAAGTAGTAGGATTATAGGCATGTGCCACCATGCCTGACTTCAAGACTGTCATTGTGAAGGATATTGTTCTGGAAGGCTAAAGGAACATTATAGTGGAGTCCAAGCACAGGGACCAGAGTCTTTGAACGCTTCCTCAGCAACTGATGGCTCTGTAATCTTAAGCAAACACGTCACTTCTCAGTGCCTTAGTTTTCTCATCTATAAAATGGGGTTAAATATCGAAATTTCCTGCACAAGGTCCTTGTGAGGCTTTAAAAATTTATGATATGCAACGTTCAGAATGGTGGTTATCACACAGTGAGTACTGCACACTGTCAATATTATTGTTAGATATAAGGATTCAGAATAAACCAGGTCTAATATAAGACCCTTAGGTTTGGAGACAGGGTGGCTAGACAGTAGGAAAGCAAGAAGACTTGTAGTTTGGGGGAACGAATGTCCTGTACTTCCTTTTGAGTAAGGGGCGGCTCTATGAAAAAGAAAGGCAGATGGCAGGAGATCTGGGGTCTGTTTTTGTGTCTTAGTATATGGATGTGGCAGGCGAAGAAATTGAGGAAAGGCACGCACACCCACGTGAGGTTTGGCCTCGGTCATCTGAGGCACATCCGCTCTGTCCCCAGCATCTCCTGAGAGTTTGGATGGTGTGTATAAAATGAGAGTGACCGAAATGGCAAGCTACAAATCAGTAGAATGGTGTGTATGTGTGTGTGTGTGTGTGTGTGTGTGTATGTGTGTGTGTGTATGTGTGTGTGTGTATGTGTGTATGTGTGTGTGTATAAATAAGGGTCATGTCTAAGAGGTGACATTCTGATTTTCTAGAACTGCAAGATCCTGAGGCATGTCAAGGCCCTCTCCAACTCCCCCTTTTGAAATACCTTCAGACTGATCTCTACTTTGACCTGTTTAGGTTCATTTTAATTAAACACATGCACACACACACACACATACACACACATACACACACACTCACACATGTACACGCATACACATTTTTGAAGGAAGGGATGCTGTAAGTATGGTTCATTCTTGGGAGGGGGTGTCTGTGTGCCACGTGACAGATGGTTGCCATGGTAATTTCTCATTATTGTTGAATTGAAAAATAATTACTCTGGCAAAAATCCCACGTAACCTGTCAGTGCTTAAGTTAAAGATGCCGGGGGGCAGCCCCAGCGCCAGTATCCTGTTTTTGGTGGAGAAGGACAGGGCGGGAGGGGGGGGGCAGGAGAGAATCTGGGACGGAAGCAAAATGCTTTTTGGGATTTTTATAATTAAGACTCTTGTCTGCTATTTGACAGGGGAGTATCTCTTTTCCGGATGTATGGTTTGGCTGTTAGTGAAACTTGGGCTCACCTGTGAGATGGGACAAAAGGACCAAGGGCTTTAATCAGAGAAATGCATGTAGGGCACCTATAGAATAGAGAAGCTTCAATGGTACTTTTACCTAATTAAAATCTACAAGAATTGTGGGCAACACTGTGTTCAGGCTTAGTTAATTTCATGCTTATCTACCTGGAGTTGGTTGTATATTATTGTTACCTTCTAGCTTTGGGGAAAAAAAAAACCAAAACAGTTTTTACTTATTAATGTTGGCTGAACACTAACCATGTGTAATTAAAGATACTGAACAGCAGCAAGTGTGGGAGGTGCCTATCTGTTGGGAAAAGGCATGCCGTGGGCCCAGAACTGGGTAACAGGTGCACAGGACTGGACTTGTGTAGGACTTGGGGTGTTGAGTCCTCAGACATCCCATTCCATGAGTCCTGTGCTTTCTTTCCTGTATCAGTGTCAAGAAAGAATCTTCCCTTCAGTTAATGGAGCCACTAACATACATTTCTCCTTTAAGAGAATGATTGGCAAACTTGTATCATCATCGTTGTCATCGTCATCGTTGTTGTAGTCATCATAATCATCATCATTCAATTGCTACATCTTCTCTGGACTGGTAGATGCTTACCCTTCTCCTAACAGAGCTGGGCTCTGTCTTGTAATTGTGCTTCTCCTGCTATTAGATCCCATCATTGGAAACCTACCGCTTGGCCTCTTCTCTACTCGTGTATCAGTCAGACCAGATGTCTAATGAAATTCCCAATGAAAGAACCCAAACATAGCCAAGCAGGGAGCCTACTCTTAGGTAGGGCTACTTTAAGTACATGCCTGAGAGAAATGCTTGCACAGAGACCCAAAGGGCACTGAAAATGTCCTCATCATTGCATTGTTGAAGTGGCAAAAATAAGAAAATAGAAATTATTAGTACAAAAATATTTAAATAAAATATGCTACCTTATGTTCCTTCAGTGCATTAGTGTGTAGCTCATGTAAGGAAAGAAGGAGCTTTGATGAATAGATGGATACGTGTCTAAATGCAATGTTGAGGACTGGGGGTGTAGCTCAGTAGTAACATGTCTCCCTAGCACATGCTAGACCCTGGGTTGCATCCCCAGCACCACAAGAATCAATTGAATAAAATAAGAGGATACAACTTTGAATTAAAAGTTCATGTTGAAGGATGGAAACATGTGTCACTTAAGTAAAATGTTAAAAACAAGATCATTTATGAATAGCAAACTGTAGTGTATATAAGTTAAAAGGTGATCTAGGAAGAGCCATATGACTCTTATGAGACACTTGTATACAGGGTTCTGGGGAAGGGAGAGACAGTGTGGAATGTGTGGAGGTAGGAAATTTAAGTTTATTTATAATTTTTAATTCCTTTTAAAAAGGAAAATAAAATACTATTGTAATAATTGTTAATTCTGGGATGTAGGCCATGGGTCTTAATCATGCCTCCCATAAATATATAATATAATATATAAATATATAAAAATAAATATGTATTTTAATGGTACTGAGTATTGAACCCAAGGTCACTTTACCACTGAGCTACAACCCGAGCCTTTTTTTATTTTCTATTTTGAGCCAGGGTATCACTAAGTTATCCAGGTT
>PVLC010000257.1:13012-42838 GCA_004027655.1 Graphiurus murinus
GAGGAGGAGGAGGGGAGGGGGAGGAGGAGGAGATGAAAATGAAGATGAAGGTGAAGAAGATGAAGATGAAGAAGAAGAGGAGGGGGAGATGAAGAAGATGAAGATGAAAATGGAGAAGAAGAAGAAGAAGAAGAAGAAGAAGAAGAAGAAGAAGAAGAAGAAGAAGAAAAAGGGGAAGAAATAATAAAATCTGGGGCTTATTTAGATAACAGTAAAATGCACTTATGTGCTATAAGGAATTTTAACCAAACTTTTACTGAAAAGTACAAGGTCCAAAAGGTGACTCTGTACAGCACAGGGTGGGCATGGGGTACTTGTTCAAACTTGTGTCTTTACATGAACTTCTGGCCCGCATGTTGGTGGCACCCCACGATTTGAGTGAGATATGGTGATGTGACCTCAGAGAACACTGTCCTGGCTCCCTGGCAGCTGAGCTGAGACTTTTCAGATTCCTCCAGTATTAGAGGGAGAAGCTTCTTGTGTGGGACAGGCTTCATCTGTTCATTCCGCCTTTCTGCCCTTTTGTTGGACACTGATTTCCAGGTGGAGATTTGGTGGAGGATGGAGAGAGAGATACATAAGGAGCTCAGCTGGCCACAGCAGTCAGGACTGTAGATGACGGTCTATTACCTCGTGATGATTCCATAGTAATTGCATATGCATCAAATGGGCATGGTTGGGAAGCTTCCCTAGTGCAGGAGGGAATGGAAAAGGGGCCTATGAACTGGGATTTGTCATTTGCTGGACTTTCCAGGCCTCAGAAAGGACATGTAAAAAGGAAGGAGGACAAGCAACATTCTAAGGATCCATTGAAGGGGAAGGGTGGGTATCGGGCGCCCCAGGCTGAACCCTCAGCCGTGAGGCCCCAATAAAAGACGCCGGCTAAATGCTACTGGTTCAAACCTCTTTTATTATATCTCTCTCTTTCTGGGATCAAGGCGTTGCACAAACGATAACAAACACAGTGCTGAGGTCGTCTTTCCAAATAGTGCTTTTCCTACAAACTTCCAATAACCCCTCTCTCTGGCAACCCGTCTTCCACTAGCAACCCACAATCTTTCTTCCCAGGACTTCCCCAGCAACCCGGCCAACCTCTTCCCAACCGCTTCTTCTTCCCAACCAATTCCTCCCAGAACTTCTCCCAGCAACTTCCCAGCCCAGCAACTTCCCAACCAGCCTTTCCCCAGCAGCTCTTTCAGCCGCACTTTTAGCCACACTCTCTCTATGCGAGAGGTGGAGGTTTTTATAGCTGCACCGGGTCTAAGCCACGAGGTGTCTCATACAGCTCTCACCTGGCCCGGCCACGAGTCGGGCGTGCTGGTGCATGCGCTCTGGCGTGGCACAGCCCTAGAATGTTTATCTGGCAGTGGCTTCTGGCACTCTGCCAGGCGCCATCTAAAGGCGAGGTCTAGCCGGCCGAACTAGGCCCCCGACAGGTGGGCGGAGGAGGTCCCTTGTCACACACAGGCCCAGCTGGGAGGTGACTCCGGGGTCCTGACTGTGCTGGCTCCATTCTAGTATGGTAAGAATGATCTTCCCCTGGGCAGAATCTCCTTACGATGTACAGGTCAAGGTCATGTCTGCCAGTAGCAGGTGTTCACACCCATACCACACACGTGAGCATAGGTTCTAGGGCTAACGGCTGGGTTTTAAGGGCTGCACCATGAACTCTACCCAGGAATTCCAAAACGTTAATCCTGACTGACTGATCAGTCTCAGTGAATTTCCTGGTTAATCTCCGAGTTAATCATAACATAAGTTGATTGCCTGTCTGGAGTGACAGTGGCCGGCTGCATCCTGGTATAGCTCCAAAGTTTAGGGGAAACTAGACTTTGTGACCTTCTCTAGGATTCTCATTTCAAAAGAGCCATGATACCTTTACTAATGCAGCTTCCTGAACTTGGCCTCATTATCCCATTTTAAAAGAGAATTGGGGCCTATAAATCCCAGTACCTGGGAGGCTGAGACAGGAGGATTGCAGGATTGAGGCCATTCAGCAACTACAATAAAAAATTAAAAAAAAAAAAAAAAAAGGCCCTCCTCAACTTAGCAAGACTCTATTTTAAAATAAAAAATGAAATAGGGCTGAGGGTGTATACCTCAGAGATGGAATGTCCCTTGGTTCAGTCACAAGTAAAACACACACACACACACACACACACACACACACACACACACACACGAACTGGGAATTTCGTGCACTTTGCATTTTTTTTCAATTATATTAACTCTCAGTTTCCAGAGGTGGAGCTGCTAAGCTGGACATAGACAGCATTGCAGGTTTTAACTAGTGCCCTTTTTAAAATATGTCATGACTTCTTCCTCTTCCTCCCATATGGTCAAGAGGAGCATGGGCAGGCTCTGTCTTGCAGGGTACATGCATTCTGGCACAATGACAAGTTGGAAAATGGAGGGACATTATTTTGTCATTAACCTCAATTCACAAGCTAGCTGGGTGGCTAAAAGCTGAGTTCCCTCCATCTTGTACTGTAAGATCTGCAGGGAGTTTTTTACTTGGTTCAGCCAAGGCTCCAGTAGCTGCATTTCTGCCACTCCTAAAGGCCTAGCCTCTTCATTATGCAAATTTATTCTATAAAATATGTGTAACTGATCCCAGAAACTATTCTAGGCAGCAAAATGGAAGCAAGAGGTGTTCAAAGAGGAAACATATTATCAGGAAAACCACATGAGGAAGGAAAGGTTCAGACCCCAAAAAGGTTGGAGGAAGACTTTCCCTCATGTGGAATTTCCTTGAACCAATGTTAGCCGACTGCTTCCTAGAGCTTCTGTAAACCATTCTGATCTTCTACCTAAAGTGGAAAGTCACTTTTTGAGCATAATTATTTGGAAAAAGAAATATGAATTGGAATTAGGCAGACTAGTATGGAAACTTGATCACCACTTGCTTGCTGTCTGATCTTTACTCAGTACTTTTCCTTTTTCCTGAAATTCAGATTCTCTCTTTATAAATAATTTAAGGGTCAAAAGGAAATAATACTGAATAGTATTTGCTGTCTTTTATTGAGCAGCTACTATGTGCTGGGCTTTCTCAATCCTTACTGCCTGCTGATGTGATTAGTCCGCTTACCAAATGAGCAGAGAGAGGCAAAACATTGGGTGACTTGTTTCAGGTCTTCTCACTACTGAAAGGCAGAATTCATATATTCAAGTCAGTGGAACACAGAAGTTAAGGACATAAATCCTCTACAAGGCTTGTAGCCCTGCCCCTTGGTAGCAATTAGCGCGATTGTGAGTATAAAATGGCTCAGTAGATGGAAGTCACTTAGCAAGGCTGGATTGTGGGTAGTGTCATCAGCGCAGGGGACCCAAATGCACCCTCTTTTCATCTTCAACTTCCTTCATGTTCAGTGGCCAAGATTGAACTATCCTCAACATTTGGTAATTTTCTCTTCAAGCTCTATTCCTTTCATTTCTTTCCTACATGAATATTTGTCCTCTCTAGCTGAGGATTATTCAGCAGGTTTATATGTCCATAGGGGAGTAAGGGGACAGTTATACTTTAGAAATATAGCTGAGTATGGTGATGCCCACTTATAATCCCAGTACTTGGGAGGCTGAGACAGGAGAATCACAGGTTCAAGATCAGCCTCAGCAACTTAGACCCTGTTTCAAAACAAAACAAAAAGGGCTGGGGGTATAGGTCAGAGGTAGAATGCCCCTGGATTCCATCCCTAGTACCACAAAATTATAAAATTCAGAAACATAGCTGGGCGTGGTGGCGCATGCTTGTAATCCCAGCATTTGGGAGGCTGAGACAGGAGGATCCAGGTTCACGGCCAGCCTCAGCTACCTAGTGAGGCACTCTGCAACTTAGTGAGACCCTGTTTCAAAATAAAGAATATAAAAAAGTAGGGCTGGGGGTACAGATCAGAGGTAGAATGCCCCTGGGTTCAATCCCCAGTACAAAAAAAAAAAAAAAATTCAGAAACATAGCAAAGAATTTTTGGTGCTAGTTCAAATGATCAGTAAAGAAAAGTGTGGGGTCAATGATTAATATCAATGGACCACTTCATAGAGAGACTTTTCTGAGTTGGGACTGTGATGTTACAATAAGGAATTCCATCCGTTCATTCAACCTCAAAGTATTATTTTTAACCTACCTATTATGTGAACTACATATAAACTTGAAGAGTGCATTTTTATTTGGGGGATAGTCTCCTAAGATTTGTGACCACAGCCAGTTGCTTTTTTTTATGCACTTACCTGATGTATCTTTCTCCCTCCAAACCTCTTCTGAAGTTTCCTGATACAGACTCACTCATGTTTTATTGCGGTTAGTTGGAATCGAATGACATCTCTCCTTGAATTGGTATGCCTATTATTCAGACTCCTCCTGAAACTCACCAGTCTAGGCTCCATGGAACCAGAAGGCTGCCCAGAGACAAGTCTCGCCCCTCATGGTAGCCAGAATAGCTTTCTTTTCTCCCAGCAACCTCAGATCAGCCTGGGTTTCTCTTGGCTCTTTCCCTTTCACTGGCTCCTGCTCCAGCAGAAGTGCTAGAGACCCAGAGTTGGTTAGAGGAACTTGTTGGTGGAGACCCCATCCAGTGGTCCTCCTGTCTCAGCATCCCAAGAACTAGGATTACAGATGTATGCCAGCATGTCTGGCCATTGAATTACTTTTACTGAGTATACCATGGGCTAGACATTGTGTTCCGGCAGGAGGACAGAACAGGGGACAAAGAGAAGACCCTGGTCCCAAGAAGCTTACATTTGTACTGAAGAAACACACACACACACACATACACACAAACACACACACACACACACACACACACAGAAACAGGTTAGCAACATGGATTAAGTAGGAAGATACACAGCAAGTCGTTAGTTAGTGCTTGGCATGTGGTAAACATTTACCCAAGTCCTTTTCTATCAACTTAGCGATTTGAAGTCAGATAAACCCATATATCTGACATCTTAAGCAGGGTTTCTTTCCCTGATTCTTTCACGTCCAAGCTCACAACAACAACAATAATAACAGCAACAAGAACAACCAAATAAGTAAACAAATAAAAACACCTTCAGTAGCTCCCACAGCTTTGAGTTTTCATGCTGTGGCCTCAGACATGGAGCAAAGCGGCCTGTTGCTTGTGCGTTCCACTGTCTTCTGCTGGAGGATTTTGAGCTCTTTGAGTTTAGGAACCAATCTCTCATTCAGCTGTGTATTCTGAGGCCCTGCACATAATAAGCGCTCAATTAAAAATCTGTTTTTGAAACAAAAGGAGAAAGGGGGCTAGTGTGTTCATGGATCCATGCATTGCCCTTGGGTGGTTTTATATTTACCCTGTTTTACTAAGCAAAGCATTGGCTTTTGGTGGGGCTATTGGGAAGAAGCCAGAGAAAAAGAGACACAAAAATTCATTTGTCTGAGCTTCTTCCTTTCCGAAGGAGAGGGCAGCATCAATCTTCCATGGTTCCTGAATTATTCTTGCTGGAGCTGAAGGCTCATTCCTGAGGCCTGCCAGCGACAACTCAATGTTGTCATAAGCAGAACAACTTAATGGGCAGCCGAGAGACCTGCCATATCTTGGCCAGGGCGCCAGTGTGGGGACTAATGAGTGGGGAGCAATTCCCTTTCTGTCCCCTCTCCATCTGACAGGCAGCTGGGAAGCATCTTGTCCTCAATTCTGGCACTAACCAGCAATTCCCTGGAGAAGGAGCATGCTTAAAAATTTGGGGGTAAATCGAGCCCTGTATGGAAGAGGACGCTGGGGCATTTTCCCTCCTTGTAGGATTCTGCAGAGCCTTCCTAATTCAGTTAGAGAGGTGCTCTTCTGCCCTTGGACATGAGCAGAGATTCTAGCTGCTTTCAACTGGATCTATTTCAAAGCGCTTTCTGGAAGAGCAAGAGAAACTCTCAACCCAAGACAGAGTCCAGGCGGATGGGCTGCCTTCTGCCCCACTTTTCTATTTTTAATTTGTTTTAATAATAAGCTAGTGGCTGCCTATTGCCTTAAAACAATCTTCAGATAACTAGAGAATATTATGCTAAGTGAGATCAGCCAGTCTCAAAAAGTCAAAGGTCGAATGTTTTCTCTCATATGTGGGAGCTAGAGAGAAAATAGGAAACAAGAGACTTTAAGATAATTGAGGGAAGCCGGGCGTGGTGGCGCACGCTTGTAATCCCAGCATTTGGGAGGCTGAGACCGGAGGATGGGGTTCGCGGCCAGCCTCAGCTACTTAGTGAGGCACTCTGCCACTTAGTGAGACCCTGTTTCAAAATAAATAGTAAAAAAAAATAGGGCTGGGGGTATAGCTTATAGCTTGGAGGTAGAATGCCCCTGAGTTCAATTCCCAGTACCGCAAAAAAAAAAAGATAATAGAGGATAGAGACCAAGTGGAGGGGGGAGGGAGTTGGAGAGGGCAAAAAGGAGGATTGAGGAAGAAAACAGTTCAAATAGTGCTATGTTCATATATAAAGGTATCACTACAATCTCACTGTTATGTATAGAGAGGGTTCAGTGGACTCGAAGGGCAACAGAGTCCTGTGTGCGTGTTTGCATGACTTTGAACCTCACTAAGACGTATAATTGCAATGCACTAAGAAAAGTACAAGAAAACAAAGCAAACCATCTTCAAAACCAATCCACACGCACGTGACAGTTGTTTGTGCATAAACCTCTGTCATCTATCTATCCTGATACCTCTTAGAGAAATAGTTGCACAGAGTAGAGTTAGAAATATTCCTTGTTGACTAATTTATTTTTTTTTTTAAATTACCCTTGTTAGCCTGATTATAATATTTTTTTTTCTGTTTTGGGGGAAAAATGAACTCTTATAGAAGGAGAGGGAGGGAGGGAGGGAGAGAGAGAGAGAGAGAAATGTATTTTATATTAAATGCAAACCCTTTTGTCAAAAAAAAGTCACATTGTGCTCCATAGTAGGTTTATTAAATCCCTCCAAACATGTCTTCAAGAATCAGTCTGCATGTGGTTGTTGTTAGTCCCCTTATGGAATTGGAATTCAGTCCCCATCTGAGGCAATTAATTTGAAGAGTGACCACATGCCCACCCGCCCCCTCCCGGAACACCCTCGCCCATATGCTAAGTCACAAGCAAGCAGTCACTGGGTTTTTCTTTCCCTTCCTTTTTCCCGTCCTCTTTGAGATATTTTCTGCTCTCGCCTGTTAAATAAATGATCTGTCTCTTTGCAGGATAGTGACAACCTCTGGTGGGACGCGTTTGCCACTGAATTTTTTGAAGACGACGCCACGTTAACCCTTTCATTTTGCTTGGAAGATGGACCAAAGCGATACAGTAAGAAAGAAGTTTATTTTTCTCATATTTCCTCTTTGGGAGCCTGTAAGGAAACCATGGGGGTCTTCAGGCACTGACAGCCTGACAATAGTCCCCTCTGCTCCTGATGGTGTCCCTCTCCCCCTCCCCCCTCCCCATTAAGTGTTGTCACCAGCCGCAGCCAGCCAGTGCTCAGAGATGTCTTTGGAGGAGGCGTAGACTGTTTGGGGCACTTGGCTGTTTAGAGAGTAGAGCAAATCTGAACCACATCACCCAGGAATAAGTGGGAGCGGAGCAGAGTGATGGAAAGTTTCCCTGTCTCCTTCTCTGCTCCCCTCTTTTATCCTTGACAGCTTACACTTGACACCCAATGTTCTGCTTATGAAGGTTTCTTTAAAAAAAAAAAACAAAAAAAACAAAACCAAAAAAAAAACTTCTCCTTACTGTATTGGCGGCATCCTTCTAATTCTCTCGTATCAATTATCTCAGGTGTTTATTTGACAAGTGCGATCTTTTCTTTGGGAGGGGGTAGGTCCCAGCTGCTTTGAACGTACAGTTGGCGATGAGCGTTGACAGAATTATAGTTCCTTGTCTTTCCAGCAAGTGATAACTCTGTAAAGATCCTCAAATTACAGCCTGTGGCACCTTGGGTAACAGCTGATCTGTCCTGATTAGGTTCAGCCAACTTGTCAGAAATCAGATTTGCTAGTTGTGCTATCAGACCGAGAGGCATAGATACATCAACACAAAAGCAATTAATGTCCGGTTAGATCAGAGAGAGATGTGTTTTCAAGAATCAGTGCTGCACTCGTGAAAGGATCTGACAGAGGGGAAACCATGCCCACTGTCACAAACACCCGGAGGATGACAGGACCTGCCACTGCGGGAACGTCAATCCAGAGCATTTGGCAATTGATAGGTAATAGGGCTTTTGATAAGCATGATTAAAAGCTCTGATAGTTGTTAAATCTATTTCAAATTCACTAGAGAATAATGATATATATGCAAATATGTATATTATTATTAATATGCATACATTAAAATGCATATGCATAATATATATATATTTGAGGGGGCTTAGACAACTCATTATTACCTGCATCTGTTGCATGATTATTGGATTCCTTATGCTAATACATGCATGTGGTGATTTTGTAACTGTGGATAATGGAAAACAGGGCATCTTGGGCTTGCTGCTCAATTGAAACTTGTTGCTAGAAGCGTCTCTTTAAATTTGTAAATTTGTAGCCAGGCGGTACACACCTGTAATCCCAGTACTTGGGAGGCTAAGATAGGAGGATCACAGGTTGGAGGACAGCCTCAGCAAGTAGTGAAACTCTCAGCAACTTAGCAAGACCCTGTTTCAAAACAAAAAAATAAAAATTGCTGGGGATTGGGGGGTGAGTAGCTCAGAGATAGGATGCTCCTGGGCTCAATTCCCAGTGCTGAAAAAACAAAATTTGTAGATTGTGGGCTTTTAAGGGCATAGGACATTTCTAATAAATATTTTAGATGAGAGGAACAGATAATATATCAGACAAAGGACTATTGGAATGTCTTTATGTTCAACAAAATGACTCTGGCAGCCAGCACTGGTAAGCCCACTTCATGGGGTCCTCACTTTTTTGTGTGGGTACCCCCAAACTGCCTCAGGTCCTAGGGTGGCATTTCAGAAGTTCCAGGGACATTAATGAACAGAACAGTCCTGCAAATACTCCCTCTCCAAAAGGCTTCCTGGTCAATGGCGACTTATTCTAAGTAAGCAGCTCTCCACCCTCTGAGCTGCCTTGTTTGTTTGTTTGTTTGTGTCTTGAGGCATACCTCAGATAACTTCAAGTTATCACTGTTTTATGTTCCTGTGCCTTGTGGGTTCACCAATCCATCAGGACCTGCTCAGGGAACTAGAATTACAGCTGGAAAGGCTGCACTAATAAGATAGCATCTCCTTCTTCGCCTCCAACCAACCTCCACCCCAACATCATCTGGGGCCGAGGCATGACCCACGCCTGGAGTCAATGCCTGACTCTGAGCCATGTGGCTCGGGTTTCTTTTGTCTCCCGGAGCCAAAATATTTCCCCAGTGGAGAAGAGAAACAAAGATGATTGACAGCCCGGAGCCGCATCTCATCAGCTGCTTCGCTGACAGCCTGGTGATGTGCACACGCCGCTGATGTGCAGGCGAGTGACAGCTGATTGGCAGCCGGGACAGGGGACAGGGAAGATGAAGCGCGCTTAGAACGCCTGACATGCGCTGTTTATGCAATGCTCAGAGCTCCTCTGCTGCCACCTTAACCTGTTGGCGGTCGTGCCAGGCTGGGAAGAGGCCTGGGGCTGCAGGGCTGGAGCCCAGGCTGCTCTTTGATGCCTCCTGGGGAGCCGAAGCCTTTGTATTTCTGAGCAGGAAAATAAGACTTGCTTAATAGATTAGTATTTGTAAAAAATAAATAAATAAAATAAATTCCCCAAATTACACATGCCAAGTAATAGGAAACATTTCAGATGAGGCTCTTTTTAGCCCTTCTAGAAAAACTCTAGCCTCCCTGTATCTTTAGTGGGCCATGTCAGCAACTTTGGTGAGACCCTGTTTCAAAACAAAACAAAACAAAACAAAAATAGAATAGGGCTGGGGTTGTAGTGCAGAGGTATAATGCTTCCAGATTCAATCCTCAGTGCCCACGCAAACAAAAATCCTGTAATATGTGTTTGCTTATGGATTTGTTGTCTGTCACCCATTATTAGAATGCTATCTCCATGGGAATGGAGGACTTAATTGCTGAATTATGAGATGAGTTGGAGAATTTACTATAACAAGTGTTCAATACATATTGGTTGAATGAATGAATGAATGAATACATGAATACATGAATACATGAATAGGTATTTAGGAGCAGCTTATCTCACCAAGTAGGATGTTGACAAAACAATCCTTTACTGAGCTCTTTGGATCTTTAGTACCAGGAGAACTTTATGCACTGTCAGTGCTCCATTGTCATTTTTACATAAGCTTTAGGATATGATCCTGAACTACTCTAGTAGGAAAAAAAAAAAAAAAAAAAGCCCCAGCAGTGTAATAATTCAGGAAATACTTATGCTTTGGGTGATACATTGACCCTTCCTTTCTGAACGCCCCTCTATACTGACCCTGTGGATTCACCTACCGTAGCCCTCAAGTCCTTCCCTCTCCTGTTGGGGTGAGACCCCCCAGGTGAGGCGTGGCTGCACACCTTTGCTTCAGATGGAGCTTACTGATGTCTTCTTAGGAGAGGGGGGGCATTCTGCATGATGGGGGTGCAAGATGGACACCAGGGTGACTGAGGTCAGTCGTACCAGCCCCTGCCTGGGAGAGGCTGGCATTGGGGGAGGCGGCTCTCTTCTGGGACCTTGTGGAAACTCTGGAGAGTAGGGGATTATGAGGGCTGGGCAATTCCTTCTTTGTTAGCGTGTCTGTAGAATAAAGGTCATTAGAGCTGAAAAGGGTCTTTCTTGAACATGATAACTTGGTCCACATGAGTAGGTGGGAGCTCAACCGGGGAGTCACAGGGCCTTGGGTGTTTTGACTCCAAAGTCTGTGGGCCCACCCACTGCTACCCACACACATCCTATCTCTGCACTGTTGCATAACTAAGATGAGAGAAAGGATTTTTACCAATGCACATGTTCCTGGTAACAGATATAAAGGTTGCAAACAATTAAAATGCTTTATTCAAAATAGAAAGCAAAGAAAACCAGGATGGAGGGTCCCCACCCCTCTGCCTACTTGTGTCATAATTGTCAGCCCAACATCGGTGTTGCTGTTTTCTGCTCTGTCCTAAATAGAAGGGAGCATTCTCAGGTTAGGTTAATCGACCACTGCTCATTTCAAGCAGAATGTTGTTTTTCTTTTACTCTTGTTAGGCATGTGGAAGGCCTGTGCCCCCAACCAGCCCCCTTCTAGTGCTCCAGCTACCCTCTGGGCGACATGCTGCTGGAGCCTCTTCAACACACCTAGACAGCATACAGACCTCTCTGGCCACATTTGTAGGAAATACGTGCTTCTCGATGCCTCAGAAAACACTTTCTTGCTGGGAGAGATATAGAGAGAAAGATTTCCTGAGACCTATACCAGGCTGGAAATGGAGAAGCGTATGTGTGTGTGTGTGTGTGTGTGTGTGTGTGTGTGTGTACGTGTGTGTGTGTGTGTGTGTGTGTGTGTGTGTGTGTGTGTGTGTCTTAGGGAAAGGTGCTGAGAGTTTGATACCTAGGCTCCAACCCAGCTCTGTCTTTCCCTACGTGTGTGACGTGGGATAAGGCACTCTAGAAGCATCAGTGGCCTCATCTGAAAAGCCAGGGTTTGTGAGACGATCCATGGAATATTCTTAGCAGCATTTCCTGCCTCTTGAAAATGCTCCCTAAGTATTAGCTGTTGTCATTCTTGGTTTAAACTCCATAAAGCCCATTGCTCTTTCTAGATTGAGACCCAGGAAAAGTCCAATACAATTTTCATTAATCCTGCAACTACTTGTGTGTAAGTTGGGGCTAAGTTTCCTAGTAATTCTCCATCATACACTTGTTATTTCATCTTGACCTTCAGAGTCTGTCTGAAATAAGGATTTCTACCAGGACCACACTTCTTTGTGTGTGTGTGTGTGTGTGTGTGTGTGTGTGTGTGTGTGTGGTACTGGGGATTGAATTCAGGGGCATTCTACCTCTGAGCTATACCCCCAGCCCTATTTTTTATTCTTTATTTTGAAACAGGGTCTCACTAAGTTGTGGAGTGCCTCACTAGGTAGCTGAGGCTGGCTGCGAACCCAGATCCTCCAGTCTCAGCCTCCCAAATGCTGGTATTACAAGCATGCACTGCCATGCCCGGCAGGACCACACTTTTTCATGGTCACATTAGCCAAGAACTATTCTGTGATTACTGGGAGGACATTTTACACTCAAATATATATATATATATATATATGTGTGTGTGTGTGTGTGTGTGTGTGTGTGTGTGTGTGTGTGTATGTATGTATGTATGTATATAGACAGCTGGTTTAGGAAATGTCATTGTCCTTTCTTTCTTTTCCTCAGTCGCCAAGTTTCATAGATAGCTTGAAGAAGTACAGTAATGGCTCCATGCATTTCTTTTGCATTTTCTTTCCTTGTCTCTCTTGTTGTCCTTGAAAGCTCTGATATCTTTGCAATACTAAGTTCTTCAATTTTGTCTTGTAATATGTGCTTTTATGTGCCATGTATTTGGATGTGTTCCCCCAAGGTAGAACGATTTACGTAGTTCAAGCAGCTTCACTATCTCGAGCTACTATTTTTCTCCTGTGTTTTATTGGTTCCCCTCACCACGGGTATTTTTATTGTGCTTGCCTTGTGGGAACTCAGAAAGCATTTGCTGTATTTTCTCTCTCTCTTTCCCTGTCTCATAACATATTATGTGATTAAAATATATTTCTGGAAAAATTACTCATTGATAATAAGCATAAGGCATTTTGACACTGCACTTCATAACTACTGTGGCACGAACATAGCCATTTTTAAAAGTTACATACAAGGAGCGGAGCATGCACTATACAGCAGGCTGGGAAGAGGAACCTCGGGGCCAGAATCTGTGTCTGTTTTTTCTCTATGACTAATGTAGTGTCCATCTAAAACCTGGACAATCGTAGGCCCGTGTGGCCAGTGCTTAAAGCTCCTGAGTTTCCTCCAGGCACATGCCAGCTTCCCCTAGAGATTTGGGCATTCATAAACTCACTTTGTTTCCTAAACAAGTTCCTTCTCTTCCTCCCCAGCCTCCTTCTTCTTTGTCTTCATTCATGGGAATGGAGATCAAAGTCATAGATTTGGATTCAACCAGACTCATTTTGAATCTCCGCTGCACCCCGATTGTGTGCTATGACATTAGGCATGTCGCTTAGATGTCTTTAACCTATGTTTCTTCATCTGTAACATCGAGGTATTAAACAACATCACAGGGTGCTAGTGAAGACGAAAACACATATGTGGTTAGCTTAGCACTCACTAGCCATGGAGTGCACCCAGTAAACAGTGATTGCACCAATTAATGAACAGATGAATGCATGAATAAGAGAATGAAATAAACCTGTAATATTACAACTATTATGAATTAAAATAGAGGACAGTTTCCATTATTCCATTCAATCATTTAACATAAAACTTGAAGAAATCTGATTTTGGGTAGAGCCAAATCAGACCTCTCTTCTTTCTATATGGAAACCCTAAGAATTCAAGGGCCAGAAAAGGGCCAGTTTTTTGGGAGAAAAACTGACAGTAGAGAAGGATGATGATGTAAACAAGTCCGAAACTGCCTAACAGAAGGTAAGATTTCCAGCTCCTCTTTTGCTCAGAGAGCAAAGAGCCGTTGAGAATTAATTGAGTGTCCATAACTTCTCTGGGTACTGTTGGGCACTAAATTTTGTTTGTTGAAGATCAGATGAAAGAAAACTGACTTTGATTGCATCAAAAAAATTATCTTAGAGAAAAGAATGAGCTTCTTTGAGTAGACTGACAGTTAATTACAGGGATGGCTTCTTGCCCCTGACTCTGGCTTCTCTGCTGCAAAAGGACAGGGGTACTGGTGTCTCTGATGACTCTGGACACTGCCTTCTTCTGCATGGAGTCACACTAAATGGTTTCTGGATCGGGCTAGCATCTCATTGTGTGATTTTAGTGCGTGACCCCTTTCCACGGCAGTCTTTCATGAGGCTGGTGAGACTTGGAGCAAGTTAAATTGGGACCGAAGCTGACTTTGGTTCCACATTTACTTGTTTCTTCATTGATTTATTCATTCATTCAGAGATCACTGAGCTCCTGCTGCTTGTCAGGCACTTCTTGGGAAGAAGGCCATTCACAAAATGTTTTGTTTATTTTTTATTTCACTTTAGTTCTGATCCTTCTTTAACTCATTAAGCATCAGATTTTCAATTCTGTGAATATTTCAATGAAGTTGACACAGGCGCATTAGACTAAATTGCAATTCACAATCCATCTAGAGTTTACATATAATGTTAATCAATATTATTATATTATAATTACAAAAATATAATACAATCATATTATTATTTATTGTATACTTATATATTAAATCATATATTTAAGTATTTATAGGTGTAAGGCATCTGAGACGATGAGACAAAATGGATTAAGTTGGCATAATCAACTATATGGCTTGAAAAAAGAATATTCTTGTGACATTAATGGAAAATCTAGGTCTAGTTATAAAAAAAATACTTTAGAGAAAGCCCACAACTGATGGATGAACTGACAGACTTCGGAAGAAGAAAAAGGAGACTGAATCTCTTCCCATTTGTGGTTTCAAATTGATGGTATCAGAAGTCGCAAATTGGCCGTAACAATAGAGTGAGCAGACATTCCATTCGCTCATCTCTAATAAATACCACACTAATGATCACATGAGATAATGGGCATAAAAGTGCTTTGAATAAATTTAAAGTGCTATACCAGTTGAAGGTATAATTATCATCATATTTATAGTTGATCTTTCGGATTTGGTGAGTTTTTATTTTTTTCCTTCATATGTTATGAATCATATGTCAGAGATCTTTCTTTATGGCATTAAAATTGTCAAATGTATAGGTGGAAGCAAGTCAGACCCATGATTCCTCAAGTACTTTGTTGGGAGATATAAATCAGGTACTACACAGAATACAGAGGTAATGTGTTGTTTTTGAGACTCTGTGTGACTAGGATATCTATGCGTTTCTGGCACATGTGTTTCCTGACTTAGTTCCATGGAATACATTCATACTTATTCTTCACATTATTCTCAAACCAATGTGACACTACCCCATAGTGGAAACCTGCAGCAAACTTTCTCATTGTCATAATGACTACGGGTGTTGCTACTGGCACTTATTTGCAAACAATGAGTATTCTGTGCAATTAAAAAAAAAAAAAAGCTGGGCATTGTGGCACATGTTTGTAATCCCAGCATTTGGGAGGCTGAGACCAGAGGATCTGGGTTCACAGCCAACCTCAGCCACCTAGTGAGGACCTCTGTAGCTTAGTGAGACCCTGTTTCTAAATAAAGAATAAAAAGTAGGTCTGGGGGTATAGCTTGGAGGTAGAATGCCCCTGAGTTCAATCCCCAATACTGCAAAAAAAAAAAAAAAAAAAAAAAACCCAGCAACAACAACAACAAAATGTTGAGGAATACCTTACCTGATGCCTTCCTGACCTCTAGCTTATTATCCTGAAGATAGGATTGACAGATAGAATGTAAGTATACAAGTGTAATAGTTGGAACATAATTATACAGCCATCCCTTGACTTGTAATGGAGTAACATCTGACAAACCCACTGTTAAGTTGAAAATATCATAAGTCAAAAATGCTTTAATACCATGAACTTAACCAAACCTCATAGTTTAGCAACACACAATTCTGTAGAGTATTCATTGCCCTCCTGATCACGTGACTGACTGGGAACTATAGCACACTGCTACTGCCCAGCACAGCAAGAATCCCATCCCACATATTGCTAACTCAAGAAAATATCAAAATTCAAAATGTGTCTTTTTATTGAATGCATTTGGCTTTTGTACCATTATAAAGTAAAAAAATAAAAATTCTTAAGATGAGCCATTGTAAGTTGAGACTGTCTGTACTACAATATTGTCTTTTTTTCATCTGAAATTCAAACTTAACTGGGTCCCTGTGTTTTTCTGTTAAATATTGCAGCCCTACTTGAAGAAGCCCAGTTTATGCTCAAATATGAAATATTGGCAGTTCTGGACCAGCTATCTACAATAGGGTGTGAGCATTATACATTATATGAAATGTCCTTTCATTCACAAAAGGTTTTCCTCGGTTGCTGCTGTCTAGTTACTATACTCACGAGTGCCACCTAAAGAATGAAACAGCTCAGCAGAGGTTTGGGAGTAAGATCAAAGTGTGCCTAAGTTTAAATTCTAAGTTCATATTGCAGACTTTCCACTGTTCACTCTGTCAGACATTGGGTAGGTATTAAGCATACCACATAGGTATTCTATGGCCTCTCTTAAAGGAGCTTTCAGCTAAACAAAAGAGAAAGACGCACTATTGTATTAACTCTAATACAATATCATCCACACTGTAAGAGCAAGATGCTATGGCACACTGGAGATCTAATATTTACAGAATGATGACTGTAGTTCACAGTACTGTATTGTATTATACAAATTTGCTAAGAAAGTAGGTGTTAGCAGCAACAACAATTAAAGGCAACTATGAAAGGAAATGGTTATGTTCATTTTCTTAACTGTAGTAATCACTCTGCTATGTATATCAAAATATCATGCTGTGCATCTTAAATATATGTAAATACCTTACCAGAATATCTTGCAAATATAAGGTTTTCAGTAAATTTTTGTATATAGAATAAATGAATATAGTGCTGAAAAGTAGTGCAAATGCAACCCACTATATCTGATTATCTACCTCACAGGCAAGATATTGCACCTATGGTATTCCATGTATTTTAGTAAGTTCCTACCACCGCGATCTCAAGTGCAACTTGTTTTGCATTATAGCATAAGACAGATGTCACAAAGTAATTTGGAAATTTGGCCAGAAAAAGAATCAGGGCATGAGACTAACATTTGAAAATCAAAACTAAAATGACCAACTAAAATCAAAACTAAAATCCAACCTGTAGCAGAGGACTGGTTTTTTTCTAGTGTATTGAGCCATTAGTTACTGGAGCATTTTACCACATAGTTGGCTAATCTCCTGGTAAGTCTTATTAAGTCATCAAATTTTACAGAATAAGTAGTTCTCGGCAATGGTTAACTAAGTACTTGAACCTTCTTATTAAATGGATCTTCTTGGATGTAACTTCAGTGGAAATACCTAGTGATTCATTTAACTTTCCTCAAAGACTTTCCATGTGTCATCTTTCTGTGCCCTGGAGATGAGAAGATAATAAAAGAAAAAATCTCTTGATTTGGAGAAGCTAAAGGTCTACTGAGCTATTATTTCAAAGACTTTACTCTTAAGCAAATCTTAACCATGTCTTCTCATATAGGAACCCTCTGGCCCTGGTTATAAACTGGTTCCTAATAATGCTTAATACCATGTTTTTAGATTTTACCATTTTTAAATGTAAAGCATTTGGAAAAACTAGCATTAAGCTGAGATATGTATAGTGTTTCCTTTGTATGATACTGGCTTGTGATAGTTTGGTTTAGTGCAGTGAGCTGATTGGAGACATCCTCCACCACAAGCCAGTGAAGGGCTTCATCTATGCATTCATGTCATGTTTCAAGTTGTGAACACACTTCATTTATGCAGATAAGGTAAAATATTGCATTTGTTGAAGTCGGGTTAAATTAACATTCTCCTACAACTATATTAAGTAATATTTGGATGGATTTTGTTAAGAATATTTAAGTTCCATGAGAAAATTACCCATCAGGGTCTGTTTCATTATTTATTGTTTAATCAATGTAGTCATATTACAGTATTTGCACTCAGGAACTTATAGAACTTGGTGCCTTCACATATTTTGCTTTTACTATTCATTCTAGGAGAATCCCATTCACACAAACATTATGCCATGTTTATTTATTTTTATCTTAAGTGTACTCTTTGATGGGAACTTTCCTGTCATACTTGCATCTTTGGCTTCTCCACAAGTGAGGAGGATTTGAACCTGACAACAGTGAACACTTACATAGTAATCATTTAGCAGATCTGAAGGAAGAAGTAAGGTCACCTGAGAACATGGTAATAAGACTTCTCTGTTTTTATGAGATAGAGCACAACTGCATACACCTCAACACCCTTTCTCCATGTTTTCTAGAGAAAATAAGGCATTACATTATTCTTACAAACCTTTTTTAAAAATATGTATGTCTTACTCCTGCCTTTGCATAATCTTGGTTGTGATTTGTTGTCTTGGTTTTAGTTTGAAACATGCGTCATTTGCTATGTCAGGATGGGTTTTGCTACACTGAGAAAAATGAAAAAACAAGACCTTCAGAATCCAATTAGAGGCCCAGACTAGCCAGCAATGTTGGGAGATGATTTCCTCATAGACAGACACGTGATATTCTCATGTCACTCTTGGATTTTCTGTAAAAATTAACTGACATGGTTCTCAGGCAAAGGACAACTATTTGTGTATGTGTCTTCAGAATTATTACAAGCTTTGAAACTGTTCCAGGAATTGAAGTTAGTTACCCAAGAGATGTATTTGTCTCTGTAAATACTTCCTCTGGAAATGTTTGTTATGACATGTATGTGAAGAAGTAGTGCTAGCGTTTGGTAAGGACAACTATATACTTGTTTAGTGTTCAGTTGAAGCTTCTAGGAAAAGCCAACTTTCAAGTTTTGAAAAAAATTAATGCTAATCAACTTTTTTGAGGTTGCTTGCATAACATAACATTCTCATGCTTATTTGCTTCCCTACTAGAGGACCATAAGAGAAATGATAAACTGTATTTGACTGATTATGTAAATAAATGGCTAATTATATCCTTCATAGTTCTCCACACTTCTAGACATTGTCCTAAAATGCTTTACTACTTAGAGTTCTATTTAAAAAAAAATCAGTAATTATCAGAGTTATTATTCAGGTTCACAGCCATGCAGCAGCTATTTTTCACTTGATAATTAACTTGTTAAACTAATGTCAGACGAGCACCATGCCTTATTTAAGAAAATGGTTCACCAGCCTCGTGTAAGCAGGCCCAGCTATGGAAAGATTAGCAGATTTATTAAATCCAGTTTCATCTTTAGTA
Organism: Graphiurus murinus; assembly: GCA_004027655.1. NCBI lineage: Eukaryota > Metazoa > Chordata > Mammalia > Rodentia > Gliridae > Graphiurus > Graphiurus murinus. The sequence continues at coordinate 32,005 of PVLC010000257.1, forward strand.
TTGTCTCATTGCTGTTAGTTACAGAAGTCCTAAGAAGTTGTATATTTGTCATTGGATGCTTGCAGTTTTTCCTGAGGTCCCATTGCATCTCTTGACTCTTGGTGGTTCCATTGTGTCCCTCCCGTTCTTTGCTCTGGGCTTTGATGCTAACCAGGGCTCTGTTTAATTGATGCAATCTCCATTCAGAGCCTTCAGGAGGAATGGGGAAGATGACCCATCCCCGGGGAAATAAGGAACGCTCACAATACCATTTCTCTTCCTCCTTCCCTGTTTGTGAATTGCAATTTCATTTATTACCTCTTTCCCTTTGGAAAGTAAAAAATAAAAAAAAATAAAAATTCAAGACCTCTAATATTATCTCTAGTTTTGTCTTTAAAAAATGATACAGGTATGGGTTCCAATGTGCAGTTCGAAATAAGTAATTTTTGCTTTGGTGTTATAATTTGCAGGAGAGAGAGAGAGAGAGAGAGAGAGAGAGAGAGAGAGAGAGAGAGAGAGGAGGTAGATATTAATTTTCAGTGGATTCTTATCTTTTCTATTTTTTAAAGTGTGTTAAACAATAACCTCCCTGGTTGGTTAATGAATTAAAATGACAAACATCCTGATAGTGCTTTGCAGTATGTGAAATTCTCAGGACCATGTGTAGGCTCACTGAGGGTGAGGACAGTGTCCTGTTCCTCTCTGTGCCCTTGGAGTGACACCATAAGTGAAAGGGAGGAGACCTGGGGTGAATGTTTGCTGAGCAAGACTGGAAGCAGTATCTCATTCTGTTTTTACCACCTGCCCAGGAACAGGTGGTATATTGGCCATTTGCATTGAAGGCAGGAAGAAAGCAAGGTTCTGGGGGTGGTGGGATTCTACTCTTCTACAATCAAGACCCAGATTGTGGACCCTTCACCATCCCACCTCTAGGCAGCTTTCTCCAAACAGTAGAGAATCTTTAAATGCTACCCATGTTTGGTTAAAAAAAATAATAAGTCTCTTGCTCTGGATCCTGGAAGCTTCCCTTCTTCCTTCCTCATCCACTCCTCCCAGAAACAGCACAGACAAAGAATAATTAGTTCTTAATGGCTACTGTGCACCTCCAGCATCCTTTCCTCTTCTCAGTTAAGTGTGGATTGCTGAAATCCCTCTGACACCACTGCTACAAAGCTGACATTTATAAATTTTCTTTTTCGATGCAGTATGGGATTCTCCATATGTCTTCCACAATAACTCTCTGTGTTTTCAGGGAATCTAAAGATTTATTTCCTTCCAAGTCCTTGTTGCTGGCATTTCTTCCAAGCTTCCCAAACTGCCAAGAGATGAACTTCAATTTAGAGGAACTGTTACATTTGTCATTGTGAATTTGCTCAACTTTGGATAAATTTGAAGATTTATGCTTATTCCCAAATGGGCCCTGAGAATATCTTTGAAGCTCAGCGAGTTCACGCTTGACTTCTTTCTCACTGTCCTAAGTAACGGAGTTCTTAAATCTGTGCAGTCACCCTGCTTGGACTCAGGGTCCCTGTCATTGTCTCAGCCTGGAGACATTTAGATTGACAGAAGTGCAGATGTGACCCAGCTCTGGGGAGCCTTGTGCTGTGGTAAGCTCACACTCTGTGTTTCTAAGATGACCCAATTATCAGGCACCATACAGCCAGCCCTTACTTTAAAGGCAAACATCCCAGGTCTGAGGGTCAGACAAGCCTGGCTTCAAATCAAAGCTACATCCTATGGCGACCGTATGACCCTGGGTATTATCCCTCTGCTCTCTGAGCTTCACTATTTTCATCTGCATAACACAAATAACAATTACCTGGCAGTGCTACACGGGCATTTGTAAATGATATATATGGTTTCTGATACATGAGAGTTTCTCAACAGATAGTAGCTATGAGAATGATTATTTACAGTCAACATTCCTAGTAGTTGACTTGGCTTTGACTTGTTCAAAGCACCCGAGTTAGTGACAGAGCCAGAATTGGAATTTATTATGTCTCCATATTTTTTATAAAACAGATTAGTGACCAGCTAAAAGTTCCCTTTTTCACTGGAAATCATCTAAAAGAAATGTGGCTTACAGGGACCATATATTATTGCGGTTTGTTCTTTGAATCATCTTAAAATATTTCAGAGCCAAGAGTAATAGGAAGCCCCACTAACTGTGCTGAATTCAATGATGTGTGAAACATCGGAGGCAGCCTATTTTATGTGTACTGAAGATTCCTGTCCCAACATATCAAATGATCTCTCTATTGGTGACTCCAAACCACACGCATTTATTATGTCATAGTTTCCTTGGGTCTGGAGTCCTGAGTAGGTTAGCTGGATGCTCTGCTCAGGGCCTCTCAAGGCTGAAATTGAGGTATCAGTTGAGGCTATGATACCAGCTGGGGCTCAGGAATCTCTTCAGAATTTAGTTCCACATGGTGGCAGGATGGAAGGTCCCCACTTTCTTGCTGGTTGTTAACCTGGAACTGTTTTTAGCCCTGGAGGCCTCCTACGGTTCCCTGACACATGAGCCCTTCCACAAGATGGCAGCTTGCTCTTTTAAGTCCAGTACAAGTATCCCTCCCCCTTCAAATCTCTCTGATAGTAAGGGCTCATCCACTCATGTCAGGCCAAGGTAGAGTCGTTTCTCTTTCGATGCGCTCACAGTCATCTGATTAGGAACGTTAATTACATCTGCAAAATGCCTCTGCCATGTAATGGAACACAATCATGGAATCATCATAAATCCCACTCACAGTTAAAGGCAGAGGATTATGCAAGTCAATGCACTCGGGTAGAAAGTTGGGGGGCCCTCTTTGATATGAACAGGAGAGATATACCTAATTGTCTTATAGTTATACTATAAGACAACCTCAACTAGGGTCATCAGATAAATGCAAAGTGCCTTGTGACTCCAGAGAAGAGAGATCTTCTTATGCTGTGGGGGTTGGGGAGCACAGCAGAGTCATGGGTAAAATTCAGGTAAGAGAAGAAGTAGAGGTGAGTAGGGGGCACCTAGGAAGGCCAAAGTGGAAGGACATCCCGAGGGAGGAAAAGAAGGTATTTAAGGTAAATGTTTCATGGTTTTGTTTGGCTGAAATTTGGCTTTAAGAAGCCAGTGCTCTATTTTTTTTTAAGAGTCTTTTGTGCTTTGAACATATGAAACCTATGCAGACTGTGCTAGGGAAACTCTCAGAGGCCTCCGATTCCATGAGCACCCTTTGTTCATGAACTTTCACCAGGGACAAGTCTGGCCTGGCCACTGTCCTTTCTGTGACAGGCCCTGAAAGCAATCTCTGTGGTCACTCTTCCAACCTGGAAAAAGTTTCTTTCTTCTCAGCTCTTTCTCTCAGAGTTCAAATCTAGGGATTTGTATGGCTCATAACGTGCCTATCTCTGAGAACCTCTCCTTTGTATACAGAATTAAGGTAGATGAGCCTAGAAAAAAACTAATCAATTTTGTAAGCTGTACATTAAATCAACAGAAGCTGGTTGTAGAAGAAAGAACTCAAAGCAATGTTTTATAAGAAACAGTCCACTTACGCATCTATGGTACGTATTCAATAAACACGTATCAAGTTTCTGCTCTGTCATTCAATCTTCTTTGCTCTGGGGATGTATTAGATAGCACAGCCAGGACTTCTCACCTCTTAAGGTTTATATCTAGACTCTACCTGGATTCTAGGTAATTCTAGACAATGTGGAAATTTAAATTCTCAAGGGATAGAGAGTTAATCAAATAAAGAGCACACTAACCATTAATCCATTTCAGTTGTACTAAGTTCTATGGGCAAAACATATGAGGTGTCATCATGGTAAATCAGAGGCTTTAGCCAGTCTCCCAGGGAATGGCAGAGAAAGAAGGTAGGGAAGAGGGCAAACTAAACCTCCCTCGGAAGAGTTATTCAAGCTTGGAAATACCCAGGAAAGTACCTTGGAGAAGAGACAAGGTGAACATGAATGTTGTGTGTGTTGGGACTGACCGTGTGGAGAGATTTGGGGTTTGGGATGGCATGTTTCTATCTGGATTCTTCCATTGTCTTTTCTACCTGGTGTACAGGTTCTCATTCTTCAAAGTTCATCTCGTTCTGTAGATCTATCCTCAGGATTAAGCAAACCTTTCTTTCTGAGTCTGTGACAAGTGGCACACTTATCATATCAAATCTGCTACATATCTTTGAGTGTCCATGGTTATATGTTTACATGCTGCTCAGCTGAGACCCTTTGAAGGTCCAGCGGCAGTGAGTATAGTTTTTTTCATCTCTTAATCACCAGCATCTAATACTTTATCTGGCACTGGATAATATCTGTTGAATTATGAATAATCTAGAGCTAGTTAGAAGTGATGGAAGTAACATATTAATAGACCATAGAGCTTGAAGAGGAAGATCTTTCAAAAGTACAGTTCTCCAAAATGGAATGATCTGTCTCAGAATGGCAGGCAGAGCTCACCATCCCCAGGGGTGACAAAAACCCATAATTCTGTGCACAGATACATGAATCAGAAGGAAAGCTGAATTTGAAAAACTTGATTATAACTACTCTCAATTACCAAATTATGACTTGGATTCTGATTACTTGAGAAAGTTAATGCCTTTTTTAACAGGCTTGATTTATGTCCTCAAGGAACATTACTGACAGAAGAGTTTTTCCTGGCCATAAACTTCTGGGTTGTGCTATGCATTTTGGTCTCATTACTGAAAGTTACATTTATGATATAGAGGATAAGTGTTTTTAAACTATAAATAAAATGCATGGATTTCATTAAGGAGTTATTCCAAGCCATCATTAGGGCTGAAAAACCTGTCAAACTATGAATGAAAACATTCCTGAGCAATACAGTAAAGCGTCAAGACAGACAGAATAATTGTGTCACTTAGTATGGAAAAAAATGTATATTCATATTCATGAATAAAATGTCATCTGGAAGACAGTTCTCCAATGGGAGAAGTGGTTATATTCCAGAAGTCCATGCGTTATATTAGACAAGGATCACATTAGCATGAGATGAAAATCACCGGAGGCAGAGAGTTCGTGAGTTAGTACCTGCCATGCTGACTTTTAGCAGCAGGAAGAGAAAAGGATGTAGAAGGACAATCAAAAGCACAGCTCACACTATTGGAGGCCTGGTGGGATCGATCCCTGGGCCAAGAACAAAAGGCTTGCAACGTAGCTAAGCAACTGTTCCCAGAGAATGCGTGGTGATAGACACCTATAAACCTCCCAGGCTCACAAGTGGCATGTTTAGGGCAGTGTAAGTCAGGAATATAACCAAATGCAATAAGATGAAAGAGGAATTTAAACAGCTGGGGGCCTGCCAGAAGAAGAAATGATGGGAACTGTCTCTTAGAGAACCCCAAACACAGCTCATTTCATTCAAATGAGAAATGCCATGGTTTGGTGCTATTAAAACAAAACCTAGAAATATTTGTTGAGGTTTCCCAATAAAATATCTCATAGCTCTTTCCCATCTCCAATTCCAAGTTTAAATTTTTTACTTCCATTAACATACGAATTGGACCATGTTATTGCATGATTTCTTTATTTCCTGCTCAAGAAAACCGCCTCATTTAATCCAACAAATAAACATATGCTCTTGAATTTAAGTGCATATGACATAGGCCCTTGAATCCAGATAAAAATTGCAACCGACTTTATTAAAATAAGTTGCTTTAGTATGTTTGAAACCTGAAAAACTTACCCGTCCTTTGCTCTGTGTTTGTTGTCCACTCCGTCTCCTAAACTTCTCTATGAAAGAAGATTTAACATATTAATATCATTAAAAGCAATTTCAAAAACTGTCAGGGTGTTACAGATTCTGAAGATTATTTTGGGGATGCCTCAGATTGGCTTAATTAAACAGATGCCAGCCGGGAATGGTGGCGCACGCTTGTAATCCCAGCATTTGGGAGGCTGAGACCGGAGGATCCGGGTTCGCGGCCAGCCTCAGCTACCTAGTGAGGCACTCCGCAACTTAGTGAGACCTGGTTTCAAAATAAAGAATAAAAAAATAGGGCTGGGGATGTAGCTCGGAGGTAGAATGCCCCTGAGTTCCATCCCCAGTACCGCAAAAAAAAAAAAACCAGATGCCCACTTTGGGCTGGGGAGGTAGCTTGGTTTTAGAGCGCATGCTTAGCATGTACAAAACCCTGAGTTTACTCCCAGTACTACATAGACAAAAAGGACTAGGAAAGAGAAGAAGAGGAAGACGGAGAGGGAGAGAGGGAAAGGGAAGGAGGAAGGAAGGGGAGAGAGAGGGATTGATTGATTTAAGAGATATTGATTTAAAAGTTCCACTGGAAAGAATTGAAATGTAGGCTTTCTGGAACTCTTAGCTCTTTTCTATCTCAGACTTCACCCCCTCCCACCATTGCTAATTTTCTACTTCTATCACAGAGCTTTTGAGACAGATATTCCAAATGATACAGATTTTCCCGAGATAGAAGAATTTGGTCTAGAATTTGAAACTGCCCCTTCATTGAAATTGAAATCCCAAATTACTAGAAATATCAGCCAGTCTGAATGGGGAAGATTTGCATGAAGTGTGAATAAACAATCTACTAAGAATCTATTCGATGTAGAACTGCAAATGTTATTCTATCCGTGTGCATATTCATCCCTTCTCCACTTAACGCTGCTAACATTTGTTCATTAATTTGCCAAATGTTCTCCATCTCCTTGTACTTAATACGTACGAACCTGATTTTCCCTTTCCTCTGTGGACACCTCTGGTAGCCTTAAAAGTCTTCACAGACAACGTGAAAGCCAAAATTCTCTTTACAGTTGGCACAAATCTGGATTTGGCTGCACAAAATCTGAATTTTACGCATTGTAGGAATAACCATAAAGGTTATAAAGGCCGGGTGGTAGTTTCTAACCTTGGACAACAGATGCACGTTACATGAAGGCTGTAGAAAAAGAATTCCCGGAGTTCACAGCTCTGGTGTGTCTTTATCCTTAGGTCCTCTCCCTCTCTGAGCCAAAGGCGGCAGAGGGAGCAGGTGGGCAGGTGCCCATCTTGCCCAGGGTTGTTTCTGGGGGCCAGAGAACAGGAAGGGGGAGAAGCGATGGCTGAGGAGCAGGAGGACAGGTCGGGACACACACACAGGCTGCTGCCCAGAGGCCATCACAGTGTCTCTGGGCCTGACTCAGGGCCAGCTCTATGGGCAATTGCTTTTCTCTTACAAGGAATGAAGAGAGATATAGAAAAGACTAGGGGAGGAGAGCCATGATGGGGGGCCATGGCACTTCACTTGGGGAGTCAGTGTGAGATTGTCTTCTTGGAGATCCCCTAGGGCCCTTGAATCTCCCTCCTTGTCACCCACATGTCCTATCAGGGGATCATGAGAAAAACGAAGAAGGGTGATGTAGAACACAAAATCCAAGAGGCCCCAGAGTGAACAGGCGCTGGTTGTTTGTTGCCCACCTGCCACACAGGCACACGCACACAAACACATACACATGCACACACACATGCACACATACACACGCATGCGCGAGCGCAGGTAAGCACCCCTATCTTTGAAGAACCATGGCCATTCTCATTCCTTTATACTCAGGTTCCAGCTTTTCACCTCTTAGAAGATGGGAGCCTCATCTTTGGTGAGAAATGTTGAGAAGGAAAGGGGTATCCCAAAGTTGGGCAGCAGCCAGAGGGAAGGAGGGGAGAGGAGGAGACAGGAGACAGCCCTGCTGGCGGAGGGAGGGAAGGGGGTTGGGTGGGGAGGATCGAAGGCAGCCCAGCAGCAGCTCCTTGTGGGATGAGGTGTAGGGGAAGGGCCAGGAAATGAAGGCCTGCAAAGTTCATTTGGGAATTTGTTTTTAATGAAGCTTCATTTCATTCATGACAACTGAGTCTAATGACCAGGCATATTCCAGGGATCAGAGACTAAAATTCTGAAGTTTTCAGTGATTAGCAATGTTGATTTGTTCTTTAAATCATATTCATTCATTCATTCATTCATTCATTCATTCTTTATTCTCTCATGTGCTCATTTACTTAATCACAAGATTAAATGCAGAATGGTTGAATGAATTATCGTGGCATGTGGGTTTGCAAACACCTTGCTTCCAAGATCTGACTTATTTAACCATTTTTACCATCCATAACCATTATCATTATAGTTACTATTGTAGGGGAACCTACCATGTGCCACAAACTACATTAAGTCTATTACCTAAAGCATCCATTTAATTCAGTCAACAACTCTAGGAGCCGCATTACTTTCCTTTATCTGACGAGAAAACGAAGGCCAACTCAAAATTCGAACTGAGATTTTTTTTTCCTCTCCTGAATCCAAATCCTGTTCTCTTTTCCCTCTGCCAGACTGCCTGGCTTAAAATATTTATCATCTTCCTACAGCCTCATCCCTCCCAAATATTGAGATTTTTATTCATTATCTCTGTTACTACTAATAACAATACTTAAAAAAAACAAGCCAATATGTGATGTTGGCGTGAAAAGTAAACATGGTAATTAGGCAACATCAAAATGAAGGTAATTATTGCCTTGATGATGAGGGTGGTTTGTGTACAATAGTTGAGACAGCGTCAAGCGCCACATCAGAAGGCAGTACTTCCACACGCCCGCCGCATCACAAGGAGCGTTCCTCCCAGGAGCGGCTTACAGGAAAATGAGCAAACCCTGAATCCACTGGTGCCACACAGTGTGTACCGGGCGCTGCAGCCCTTCCTCTGTGTCCCTCTGTCGATGGATTAAGCCCCAAGTTGTGGCTGTGTGGTTGTATAACCCAGAGCCATTAGCAAGCTGAGTCAACAGCCTATTGCTGGTTCCCAGGCCAATATCTAGGTGGTATTTGTTCCCACGGTACCTTTCAAGAGCTTCCAGACTTGCTCAGGGATCAGAGGTCAAGACAACTATTATAGCCAGATACTAGCCTTAGGTGCCCACCCCCCCCCTTTTTTTTCAAATCCCTAATGATTGAATATCTGTTCAAATTTTTTCTGCTGCTCACAGCATCTTTACACCCTGTAATTCACCATGAATTCATGAATGGCTAGGTTACACCCTATTTTTTCCCACCTTGCATTATTATTAGAAGTAGGAAGGCATGCTCCATCTAGGTAAGAAGAGGCCTCAGTTGCTTTGGGGCAGTGTCCTTTGTTGAGCTGTCCCATTTCAGCTGAATGCTGCTCCATCTAAGAAGGGCCCCAAGTCAGGGGACTGTCCCAGTTCAGGGGTTCATTCTTTTCTAGTAGTTTTTGGAAAGTATATATCCAATTCTAGTCAAGGCTAGTTCCCCCTAGCTGCCATCTGAGTGTGCATCCCTACATACTAATTTAACCCAGGGGATTGTCAACATCCCCTCGGCCTCTCTCCTTGATCTTAAAAAGTTAAAAGGCAAGGCTGAGTCTTTTAAGCTAGGTGTAAAGTGGGTGGTGGATTTGCATAATTTGGTTTTCTAAGTGCAGTGTGCTCATTTTTAATTTAGCTTACATTCGGCTTGCTTTGTTGCCAAATCCCTTTTCAGAAGAGAATGCATTCTACAACTCCCCCGACCCCCCCACCAATCTTAGTCCCTAACAGCTGATATTTCAGATGTATCTGTTTGTCCAAACAGATAAGAAATCATCTCGGCTCCTCAGCTATCTCCCATCAAAATAAAACTTTCCGTATTAGGCAGCTTCTCACACTTTTCAATTTGACTTCTTACATAGAATTATAGCTACGGACAGGAATGAGTTTGCTGCAGCATTTCTAGCTATCTATACTATAAAATCCCATTCTATCCATGCATAATAATTAAGGTCATTAATGAAGGAGTGAATTAGCAGAAAAGCAGTATACCGAGCCACTGTGATTTGCTCATTGCTGGGTAATAATCAGACGTTATAGAACATTCACAGTTTCCTTGCGATCTGGAATAGAAGCCATAGTGCCAAAGAGCATTGTGATCAAACCCATGTTAATGAAGAAGCATGTGGAGCTCTGCAGGGACCAGAAAGGAACGTATTGTCATCGTGAGTGCTGTTGTATTGTCCTCTACTATTTTAGGGTGTACCGAAATGCATAACTAATCATTGTACTTGCATTTATAAAATAGCTCCAAACAAGTCCCAAGCCCCTTTGAAAAGGCAAGGCTGGGGGTAGAAATCATATAGTTGGGCACCTGGAGACAACAGTCCATTATGGAGAGAGTCTTTTTTTTCCCTCTGTGCAGCAGGTCCAAATCCATAATTAGATTGGGATCTAAGCAACTTGAGATTGATGGGTTAATTTTTTATGCCAAAATGCTCTGAAGGAATGGATCTATTTTTCAAGGCAAGGAGCCTCAATTCCTGCTAAGATATAGTCTCAGAATTTGACCCACAGCTTGTAAGACCAACTGGGTGGGTTTTGAAAATGGAGTTGGATTCACCTCAGTTACCTTGGGGTTTGTACTAGTTGACTTTTTTGAAGCCACTGCTTTCTAAGGGAATTAGGCAGACCCAGATAGGCAAAAAAGAAAAAAAAAAAAAACTACACAAAATGTTACTGGCTAAGACAATCTAGGCCAGACCAAGGCAACTGCAGCAGGCCGAGAAGGAGCCCAAGATGGTGTAGTAAAGTACAAGTGAACTATAGATTGTGGCTTCAGCAACAGACATTTATGTTTTCACAGTTCTGGAGGCTGGATGCCCAAGGTCAGGCTTCTGATTGACTCCGTTCCTGGTGAAGAGTGTCTTCCTAGTTTGGAAGAGGCTGCCATCTTTCTGTGCGCTCATGTTGTAGGAACCCCCAAAGGGGACCCTAACGCTGTCAGCTGGATACCGGCGCTCACCCCAAACAGTCGCGAGAGTCGTCACTTGATGCAAAACCGCAAGAGGCTTTATTCTAAGACTAACTCGCGTTAGGGTTCAT
>PVLC010000257.1:42938-97129 GCA_004027655.1 Graphiurus murinus
AGCAAAGTCTCACATGTTTGATAAGGCAGGTTGGTTAATTAAGCGGTTTGTTTACACACTTTAGGGTAGGGGGCATTCCATTCATTTTAACTTATCTTAAACCTCTTCCTGGGACTTTGTAAAATCTAAAATGGTTCCTGGTTGAAGGATAACTTAAATCCAAGGGTCATTTAACACTCAAAAACCTAAAAATCTTCTTCTCCCCTTTTTACGCTTTTCTGAAAGGAAGTTTTTTTTGTTTTGTTTTTTTACTCCTTCAATGTGACCCTTTCTCTATATTTCATGGATATCTCTCAGTGTGTGCCCATATATTTTTTTAAATTTTTATTTCCATTAACATATGAATTGGACCATGTTGTTGTATAATTGCATGGTTTCTTGTTGTTCTGTTCAAGAAAACTGCTTTATTTAATCCAACAAATAAACATATACTTTTCAATTATGTGCATATAACACATGCACTTGAATTCATATATATATACATATATATATGATTGCATTTTAATATATAATCTATTCTCTATTCCTATCCATTCCTTTTAATAACCAAGAGCAGTTCTTTCTTCACTTTCTCCCTGGTTTCCTTCCATCTCTCCAGTTCTAGCTCCCTTGAGGAAACAATGGGGAAAACTTTGCCCACACCTAGGTCTGAACCTAACTCTGCTCCTCACTGTCCACGAGGCCTCAGCGAAGTCACTTGAACTCTAAGGAGCCTTGTTCTTGACAGTTGATGGGGAATAACAATTTGGAGACTTCTATAGTAGGTAGATTGTCTCAGAAGCAGGTGATAGGGTCTTAACAGGTGGCATGGGGCAGAAGAACAAGGATGAGGCATGATAGTCTTATACTGATGAGTTCTTGGCCCAGCGTGGGAAGCAACTATGGGACTATTTGCTCAGAAGTCTATTATTCTGTGTGAATTTTTATACACTTTTATTGGTGTGTTACAGTCTCACATCATAATGTAGTTCACACTGATAGTGACATACGTGCACACAGCATTTGGTAGGCTTTTTCTGGCTCCCTCCGCATTCCCTCCCTTCGCCATATGTGGTAATGAGATTGGCTTTGGTATTCTCACCTATATTCATAATGTCAGTGGAAGTGAGTCCTTCATTAATTCTACCTCTCCCCCCGCAGGAGTTTAAACACTACTTTATCCCATTGCAAATGACTTCTCTGAATTTCCACTTCTCATCTGCAAGACAGGAAGGTGGTACTAGGAGCCACCATAGAGAGCTTGAGGAAAAATATGTGACATCATGCATGTGAAATGTTTGGTTTGTAATACATACTCTGTACATTTTAATAGACATTGTTATTAACAAAAAAATCTAACCCTGGCACGGTGGAGCTTGCCTGTAATCCTAGTACTTGTAAGGCTGAGACAGGAGGATCACAGTTTCTTCGAGGCCTGCCTCAGCAAAAGAGAGCTTAGTAAGACCCTGTTTCAAAACCAAATATAAAACAAGGTTGGTGGTATAGCTCAGAGGTGGAATGCCCCTGGGTTCGATCCCATTACCACACACAGACACACACATACAATCTAGAATATGGTAGGGGATAGAGTTCCCCAGTCTTTTTCATGCCTAGCTCATTGGGTTGGGTCTGGAGGATTCAGAGATTACTAATGATCTCTGCCTCATGGAATGAGTCTACATGGCACAGGTGAGATAGGCTTTCATCAGAGATTAGAAAATACCCACTGGTAATGATGATATCAACTGCGGAGCAGAGGTTCTCGGTGCCACTGGGTTGTACAAAGAGGGCTCTCAGCCTGTAAAGCAGAGCTACAAAAAAAAAAAAAAAAAAAAAGGTAGGCAATGGGCATCTCAGGACTCATGTCCCCCGCCATGCCAGGAGTCAGGAGAAAAGCCAGGATATTAAAGCCAACAGGGACTTCTCTCTTTCTAATGTCACTGGTCAGAATTTATAATTCATAACAAACAACAAGAATGTCAACCAAATACACAGAACAGACCCAAATTACCTGGATAACTCAGAACCGTTAGGGGTTTCCGCCTAAAAATGTGTTCCCTGACAGCAAATATTACGAGATGGTCTTGGTTTCGCCCTGAGATTAAACAGCTTCACACCACCCACCACCCACACTCCCGAGGTGTTGAAAATCCATGCTAATGATGAAACACTTTGTGCAGCGGTTGTGCTCGAAAAGTTCCAAATCAAAACAAACGCTAGGGCCAAAGCGTGCATGGGGCCAGAGCTCTGTGTGCTCCTGAGAAAGATGATCTCTTCCCTGGAGAGAAAGGGAAGGATTGGAAATGATACCCACTTTTTAAATCTATCAGCATCCTTGTGTGTCGGGTGATGGTGTGTTTTATTTATTTATTTATTTTTATCAGCTTTTCAGCCAAAGCTTCATTTGATTTGTGCAGGGAGATGTACAACCTGGGGAGACCAGTGAGCTGATTTTTACAGAGTCTGCTTGTAGCTTAAACAAAGATGGGGGATTTGGAGGATAAAGTCTGCCTGAAATATAGCAGATTACGCAGCTTTATTTCAAAGATTTGTTAATTCCCCTCCTCCCCCCTCCTGCCTGCTCTCTGGTCGAGCTGGTGTGTTTTGTAATTTTTTTTTTTCTTTTAAGTTGCCATTCAAAGAGAAAATGGTAAGTTTTAAGTGTGCATTTCCGAATGAATTTCACGTGCCCAGCTGCTACCGTGGCCCATCCTCCAAAAGCAAACAGGCATTCCCCTTACACACTGTGTCCTTATGATAAATAATAGGATAAATAAAGGCTGACCTTACAAAGCCTCTTTCAATATGACAAGCTTAATTCGCAGCATGAGCAAAAAGAGCTGGAGGGCTCGTGTTTTTGTTTTTAACGTGAAAGATGGAGTTTGCTTTGAAATCGGAAATAATCTGAAACACTTGTGCGTTCTGCAGGCTAAACACTTGCTTTTTTTCTGTAGAATCAGGGAATTTTCTCATCCTTATTTTCAGGATCTGGCTGATAATAACATGGACCATTTTTCATGCATTCGCAGACCATGGATCCATACCTAAAGTCCTTCCAATAAAAACCAGATCTCATTTGATTTTTAAATGTGCCCTTGGTTTCTTGATGGGGTTTAGTGATTTGCATGCAAGCTGCCAGGGTAAAATGTCCTGCAGAGCTTCATTTTTTGAACCCTTTATTCCTCTCCTTTATCTGTTGGTGAGATCATTACTTTCTTTCACTTAACCACTTAGCAGATATTTATTAGGCTCTCCTCTGCCCGTTGAGTGATACAAAAATAGATGTGAGATGGCCCTGCCCTCAGAAGGAGGAGCTTCTAGGGAGTCTGATGTACGTACGAGAGGATTTTAGTGTTGCAGTCACCAAAAATTACAGCATGATAAAGAAAAGACACATAATTTTAGTTATTGTGGTGTGATAATGAATCAAGTTTAAATTTTAAATATACTCATCAATCTTTTTCTATAACTAAGATATATGTGTGTGTGTGTGTGTGTGTGTGTGTGTGTGTGTGTGTGTGTTCTTCTTGCCTTGTTAGTTTTGGAGTCAATGAAAATATTTGGAGTTAATGTTTGCCTGACACCTGATGACTCTACTGGACTGCTTAATTATCTGTCATCTGTCATCTATGCATATTCATCTCTATCTCTTTCTCTCTTCTTTTTCTCATGATGCAAGCTTTCTAGCTATGCTGACTTCTTTAAGCCTCTTGAGGGAAGGCTCCACATTTAATAGGTCTTGTTGCATGGGGAAATTTGCCCTGCTTCAGCACCCCAAGATTTCTTTTGCTTTTCCCATGGTATGTCATTTTTCTCTCCCCAGCATGCCACCCACAGGGATTCAGCCTGACGTGACTGCAGCTATCTTGTACACACCATGATCGCCCTGCTTAAGCCTGGTCTTTTTTGCCTGCATTATTTCCAAGCATACTATGAACACAAAATACCATTAGGGTGATGCACAGAGCTTTACAACTGGACTCAGACACTAAATGCTTCGCTTTTCGATATTATCTTGAGATAAACCAGGGCATTCTGGCTTGGATGAGGCCACCTTTGTCCTGGCTGTTATTTAAGCCCCTCCTTCTGGGATCCATGAGTCTTGCTGCTGCCCATGACCACACTTCTGTCATGAAGCCCCCAACAGATTACGCAATCCTGGGTCTGTCTGCCTCTTCCTTAGGTCTCCTGGCACCTTGCAGCTGGTTTGCATACATGGACACTGGGATCATTCTGTAACACCATCCCATCTCCTTATTCCTCTGATTTAAGTGTGTTGATTCCTGCATGCAAAAGTAAGGAAAAATACAATTTTTAGAGATGTTTCTATCAATCAGTCATCCCAGGGCCAACCTTTGCTCAGCTCTCCTACAGGAGATGCAAAGATGACCACTAAGTCGAAAGTCAGAAGGCCTTAGCCCATCTTTCTATGACTGGCCCCACGCCCTTGACAAGGGCTAGAATGAGAGCCTTCCTGAGCTTCTGATTATTTAGATTATTTATTTTGTACAATGTGGGCTCAGTAATGGCCAGCACTACTTCCCACGTTAACGTTGTATCATCATAGGTCCAGCCAATTGGCAAAGACCTGCTTCCACATTGAAAAATAAAATAAAAAATGTAAAGGAAGACTTAAAGACTTGGGAACTGGAGGGTTTAAGCTGAATATAGGAATCATGGGATGCCGGGAAAAAATGAGCCTGACAGCAGATATTTTAAAAATAGAGCTGGTTGGAGTGGCACATGCCTGTAATCCCAGTACTTGGGAAGCTGAGACAGGAGGATCACAGGCTTGAGACCAGCCTCAGGAACTTATAGAGACCATGTTTCAAAATAAAAAATAAAAACAGGCTGGGAGTATAGGTCAGAGGTAGGGTACCCTGGGTTCAATCCACAGTACAAAATTAAAAAAAGAAAGTAAGAAAGAAAGAAAGAAAGCACTGGTTATAGATAAGGCAAAACAAATATTTTAGAATTGGTGACTGTAAGTAGATACTTGTAGAAGTAAGCATCTCAATGGACACGATGTACATACACAGATTTATTAATACCAATCACAATGCACTGCAGGGGAAGGGGGGAGGGGGGTTGGGAACTGGTGAAGGACTCTGGGACTCCACAGGACTAAGTGCTGTGTGTGGGTATGCCTCTGAACTTCACCATGATGTATAATTACAATGCACAAAAAAAGGCACTGGTTATAGATAAGGCAAAACAAATATTTTAGAATTGGCTACAAGTATCTGTCCTTAGAAGTAGAATGTCACCCACTGTATTTGAGAAATAATTCGGGAGGCAGTAGGGGGAAAGTTAGGTAAAGAGGGCCTCAGAAAGGGTTCTGAGGTGCATGCTAATTTCTTTCCTCCCTCCACCTGTCTTCCCATTTCTTGGGGGATATGGAAGGTGCCTACATCTGTTTTCAGGCTCCAGGGACAGAGATAATCCCTGACATTGCAACATATCACCCCAGTATACCAGTTAAGTTTCTTCCTTTCTGCAGAATAGACCCTCCCCTGCTCTACTCTCTCTCTCTCTCTCTTTTTTTTTTTTTATCTTCTGGTGTCCCGGGATTTTGCATCCTCTTAGGGTGAATGAATCAAGAATTGGTATCACTAACAGCATCTACCTAACTTACTAGTCCTGCTTCTAAGTCATCCTGAAAGGAAACTGATCTCCCTCCCCCATCTTTTAAATGCATTCCATTGATTTATTAAACTGTGCGGTTATTTATGAAATGACTCACCATTAAGTCACCTCAATCATGCCATCTTTCTAAAGCAACCTGACCCATGTTAGTGCAAATGTTGAAAAATAATTAGGCACGCACCTACAACGTATATATGCAGTTTCTGCGGTCCAGATTTTGTACAGTTAGTATCTATTTACAGCTTTTGAAAGAAACCCAGTCTTTTCTGGAAAGTGTGTAGAAATAGATTCAGGACCGTTTTGTCATCTGTTGAATATCTTCCCCTTTCTCGGCTGTAATTGTGACCAGCGTTCAAAGATCCCCCTAAACAGCCATCGAACACATGTTATGGGTAATGATTCTGCCGCTTGTGAATGGCCACAGGCTGGTCCCCTCTCCCCTGTCAAGCCTTCCTTGTCGATAACATCTGGTGATTCAGCTAAGGTGGTGTAAAGAGCTTTTCATTGCCAGCACTTTACTTAACACAGATGAGCATTTTCCAGCTGCTGTAGAGTGGACCGAGAGTGGGCTCTATATACTCATTTGGATTTGAACAAAATCAGGAAACCTGATTCTGGTGCTACAGGAATTTTTTTTTTTTTTAAACTTTTGTTTTCTCATCCTTCTTGACTCCTGTTATTTGCACACATTAAAAAATAAATGTAGTTATCCTGCACCTGCCTGAGTGTGGGGCATGCATAAACACCACGGAATTCCACCTTTACCCTGACCCTCTAAGTTTAGATTTATCATGGGCATCCTTCAGGCAAGGATTCAGAGATCTTAGATCATTGGTCCTACGCCACACAGCAGTTAGGGATGGAGATGAATTCTAACATAGGTGTTTTACCCCTAACTCAGCTAACACACTACTGGTGACACGTGAAATGTTTTTAGGAGGTAACTGGATGAACAGATTTCATTTCACAGGCAATTATTTTAGTGCATATTAGAAAATTACTATTTTTTCTGTTTAAGGTAGAATTGTTAAAGCTAATTTTAAAATAAGAGTTTTATAAGGCATATATTTAAAGAAAAATATGAAATAAAGTAATTTGTTACTTGATATATATATATACATAAATGTAAATCCCATATAATCTTCATGAATGATGATGCATATGTATAAAGATAGTCTATATACTAACATATTTCATATATACACATATGCAGACTATCCAAATGGAAAAAAAGCGAAGACGGCTTATTCAGAGCTTGCTCCAGCAGGAAGTTCGCCACTGTCACTCACAGTGTGGCAGATTCAGAAGCAGGCAGAGGAGTAGAGAAGCTTCCTAGTAGAAAAGGGTTTCTGGAGGGCCCTGGGAAGCTAGAGGTGGCCACGTCCAAGCAGGGCATTCTATGCAATTGTTTGGGAGGCATACTTATTATTGGTTGGCCTTATGTTGGAAGAAGAGACAAATTAGGGAAGCTGTTAGCTAGTAAATAAGGCCTGACTGATTTGGGCAGATTGTTGCAGGAGTTATTGTTTAGTTTCCTGGATTGTCACTAGGGATAGCAATCAGGCTTCCTGTGTGTTCGTGTTATTTATGGTAGATAAGGGATTGATTTCCTAGGCACCTTGCTGCAGACTGTGGGTCAAAGTTCTACTTTCATATATGGTCTGACTGTTGCCCATTGGTATATTCAGTCTCTCTTTTCTCTCTCTCTCTCTGTCTCTCTCTTTGTCTCTCTTTCTCTCTCTCTCTTCCTCCCTCCCTCCCTCCCTCTCCCTCTTTCTCTTTTTCTCTCCATTCTCCTCTTACACACATAGATAGACACTTAGATACTTTATATACTAAGGCTTACCATGACTAATAATTCCAGTGCACACCAGTGAATAGTTATTGGCAGACTTAATATAAATATTCAAGAAAGCGGTTCTGCTCTTCCTGTATGTGGACAAGCAGTTGCAAAAGACAGAACAGGGTAAGTTTTTATTAAATTTAGACTATCTGGTTTCCGAGGCAGAGTAAACAGACTTCAGAAGTCTTTGTTCTTCTACCAATGACATCTAGCGTCCTCATATACCTTCCTATCACCTCATATCCCTGAGCTTCTTTCTCTATGCCTCGAAACTAAAAATCTAACATCTATGAGTGAAGTGACTAAAGTAATGTATACAGGCTGTAGGCAGGATCCTTAAGTGCTCACCTTTCTCTTGGGAAGGCTTCTCCATCATGAATCCTTTACATATTCATCTACTTAACATTTTATTGAGTCTTGGTAAAAGGCCAAAGTTTGCCTAAGGTGTGAACTCAGATTTGGACAGTCTCTCTTTATCATGATTCCCTAAACTGAAGAGTCCCTGACAAATATTGCCATGACTCAGAAGGTATGGATCATAAACTCTGCCCTGGGAGCGGAGCCTGGCAGGGTAGCTGAATATGGCCTTGCTGAAGGTAACTTGAAATGGGGCTAGGAAGAAGCCTCTGGGTTTAGTGCTGGCTTCGTGGGCTCAACAAGTACGTGAAGCAACTCTGCTTATAAGCCCCATCACTGAGGGTGCAGCTGCTCCAGACAGGACACAGGGTCTGAAGAGTGCGGAGAGAAGCAGGTGCCCACAGCACAACTGCCTAGAAACCACCTAGTTACCTCCACGTGCTCACAATTCCCCCACGTCCAGTGCACTCGTGCTGCTGGTATTCTTTTAGCATGAGAACATATATGCCCAAATATCTCAGCAAAGAAAGAAGAGTGCCATCCCCCTGGTTGTTTCTTTGCAAATATGACAAGTCAGGAGCCAGAAGCTTACCAGACATGAACTTGGGGCTGTTAACCTCAGGCTTCCCAGTTAACCACTCTCATCACAAACCCCTGAAAAGGTGTTCTCAGTATCTGTATGATGAAATGCGTTTGGATCCTTCTTTGACTTGGCTACAGCGGGTTTGATTGGCTGCAACGTGCTGGGCACTGTTCTAGGAACTGAGGTGCAGCAGTCGGTGAGTAGATGAAAGGTTCTGACTTAATGTTGCTGCCATTTGAATGGAGGAGAAATGGGTTGCAATCCAGATATCTCTGTCCTATGTCAAGAGGTAGAGGAGATGCAAGAGGAAGCCGGGAATAGAAATGGAAAGTGTTGCTCCTTACTGCGGGGATCAGTAAAGAGCTCTTGTTCACTGGCATTTCAGCAGAGATCTAAGCAAGGGGATGCTTCACATGGATCTGAGTGAAGAGCATTCCAGGAAAGAAGACGGAAAGTCAAAGTCCTGAGTGCTGGGCCTGCTCATAGTGCTGAGAGCAGTCAAAAGGCCACATGGCTCTAGGAGACGGTGGAAGGAAGAAATGTTAATACCTAGAGAAGACACTTTGGGGTTTGGGATAAGATGAGCTCATGAGTAGCAGGGAAAGAAGACTAAGTTATTGTAATGCAATAGTCCTCCCTTATTTGCAGAGTATCTGTTTTAAGAATCCTAATGGATGCCTTAAATCATGGATAGTAGTGAATCCTATACACAAATATAGCAACAGCTCAGCAATCAATCTGAATCCTGAGATGGTTAATGAGAAGGTAGCATATACAGCATGGATATTCTGGACTAAGGGATTATTCACATGCCAGGCAGGATGGGGAATTATGACACACGATTTTATCATGCTACTCCAAGTGGTATGCCGCTTAAAACTTATGAATTGTTTAGTTCTGTAATTTTCCATCTAATATTTTCAGACCCTGATTGACCACAGGTAACCAAAATAAGAGAAAATGAGACTGCAAATAAGGAAGCCCACTCTCATTGTACCTTTTCTAAAATATTCTTTCCCACCAAATTTTATTACAATCAGGAAGCATCTTGTCTCTGTGCAGCTTATGTACTATTAGATACAGAACTTGTAAGGAAATACAGTATTTATTGAGTACCTGTCCATCATGTTACAGCTTTGGAATCATACAAAGATTAACAAGTCCTGGTCTTGACCTAGGAAGAGTTAACAATCAAATAGGAAAGAAAGACAAACTAAAGATAGTACCATGAAGGGTGGTGAGTGTCAAAGCCAGGATTTAAACCCCACTCACCTCATGACATGCTCCTATGACACCTCATAAATGCCCAAGGTGTACAGGAGGGGACATTTAAACCTTCATCTTGAAAGCTATTTCACCAACTGAATATTCTTTCTGAGGCCAGCCCTTTAGGTATTTTGTTATGTTGTGGAATCACAGAATACAAGAGCTAAAGAATCTTGAGAAACCATCTAATTCAACACTTACCTTTTCCAGCTCAGAGGCAATATGGCATCCTGGTTAAGACTGTGGGCTGGGATTTTATTTTATCATACTATGTGACCACATCTTGGGTATGTTCTTTCTATGCCTTACTTTTCTCATCTGAAAAATGGGTTTACCAGTGGTACCAGTTTATGAGGTTGTGAGGGATATTCTATGAATAAAAATGTAAACATGCTTTTAGAAAAGTAAGAAAGCTTTCAACAAGTAGCAGGTGTCACTGTGATAAGAAAACTGAAGGCCAAAGAAGCTGAGCAATTTGCCTACTATGTTGTACGTAATTATCAACCAACCTGGATCTAGAACCCAGGTCTCCTACTACTTAGTCCCGCAGTCTCTCCTGAACACAGCATTTCATTTTGTCTTGAATTATTTATAATACTTAAGGTTTTTTTTTATTAAAACAAAACAAAACTGAAGTTGAAATGCATGCATGAATACAGTTGATTATACTTTTTCCCTAGTTCCCTAAAATGAATTCTTATTTAAATTGAGTCAATAAGAATTAGCATCAATGAATGCCGTTCATTATACTTATCTCTAGTTTCCTAAAGTTCCTGGCAGCTCCTCACAAAGGTCACTCTCCTCTCCCTTGCAGTTTTATGACTCAGACTCTCTAGATTCGAATTAGCCTCCAACCCAACCCTATTGACAGTACCACTGTGAAGTTTTAGGGTCAAATTGAGACAAGAGCATTCTACTCTGGGAAAGTTTGGTGTGAACTTCTGTTATGAAGCAAAGTACTTCTCATGCATTAACAAACAATGATCTTCACCATTTAGGCTTGCTAATCCACGTGCTATGGAAACATTCATGTGCCATAACTTGACTCAGATTTTCTCTTGGATGGTCTGTGCTCTTAAAGAGTCCAAGGGAAAATGAAATAGGAAAATTGATGCTAATTCTTACTGACTCCATGTAATTAAGAGATCTAATACATTTAACATAGATTTAAAAAGAGACAAGGAGATGGAATTCTGAGACATATATATATTTAGACAAGGGTTACCTCCTGATCACAGAGAAGGCAGGGTACAAAATTTAAAGGTCAAAGATAAAATATGCTGTTGTAGATCATCTGTCCCATTGCTCCAACTGTCAGTGTGGGTAATCGAGAACTGACTCTGATTTAACTTGCATTCATTGTGTACCTCTTTATCCATCTTTGTATTCACTCTCGTGGGAGGCTACAAAAGAAAAAAAGGTTCACTGACTTATTTGTAGTTTTGCAAAAAATGCACAAGTTACGAACACAGTCATTTGAGGACAGTCTTGTCAGAAATTTAAAAATATGATGGAGATTGTGTAAAATGCCAGAGAACATAGTTTTGGAATCCAGGAGCTTAGGGTTTGTCATCTTCAGCTAACACTCAATGCCGGATTCTCTCTCCAACTTCCCTGTCAAGTGACTTGAACTTGGGCTTGCATTCCTTGACAGATGGAGAGCTTTCCATCTCTTGGATCATCCCAGTCTATCTTTAGACTGCTCGAGTGCTTAGAGAATTCTTAGTTGTGTCGAGAAGCATCTTACCTCTTTATACCCGTTGAATAAGATAATGATTTCAAAGATCTTGGCCCTTTGCTGGAAGAGTTGATAAGTCCTTAGTGAGTGTAAATTACTACTAGCCTTATATCATTGTCTTAGAAATAGTGGAAGAAAGATAGTGTTAGCATGAACATAGGAAAGTCCAGATTGTGTATGCATAGTGAATATCGTCAAATTTGCTTAATTAAGTTAATGTGGACCTTACAAAGCCAAGGCCCACTTGACCTAAGTGGGTTGAAATATTTCACACAGCTCTTTTCTATGAAGATTTGTTATGAGTCTCTCAGGCACAGAGGAAGTACTGAGCGATTCCTAAGTGTTTGGCCATGATAAGGGTCCTGACTGGCATTTTTCTAACAAAAAGACAGGATACCAAGGGATAAGGATAATGAGATTAATCTGATTGGAGTTGTATGTGGCATGGGACTCTTAAGAAATAAAGAAATAAATAATTTTCCCCAATCCCAGGGAAAATTTCTGGTTTTAGGCTTTGGTTTAATGAAAAATGGGCAGCCATGTAGAAATGTGATTGGACAAAAAGGGTATGCTCCAACGATAATAGAGTGAGGAGAGGGACTTAGCCTGGCCACTTGCATTCTACTTGTCCCCTCTGTGCCACACTACTTACCCCTGGGGACAGGGCAGGACCCCTCAGGCACCCCGATGCAATGACCTTCTACCAGACAAGGTTGGAGAATTCTCTCTTTTTTTGTGTGTGGTACTGGGGATGGAACCTGGGGACATTCTTCCTCTGAGCTACAGCCCCAGCCCTATTTTTTATCCTTTATTTTGAAACAGGGTCTCACTAAGTTGCGGAGGGCCTCACTAAGCAGCTGAGGCTGGCTGCCAACCCAGATCCTCCAGTCTCAGCCTCCCAAATGCTGGGATTATAAACATGTACCACCACACCCAGTGGTTGGATAATTCTCTGTCAGATAATTTCTTTATGGCCAGTTCCTACAGAGAAAGTCTGGGAAAGGTTAACGTAATATTTCTAGGTTGTGTGGCTTGCTTTCAGGGGCAGAGGTTCTAGTTCTGTGATCTGGTTTGGATGATTTGCCTTGGTAAGCAGGAGACAGGAGAACAGAAGAAGGTCAGTGAGAGACCTTGCATCTGAGGCCTTCCAATTTTCTTTAGTTCAAAGTGCTCAGCATGCTAAAGAGTCATGATTTGGGGTATCATTTTCTCAGCCCCAATGCCCTCCCTCCACTGATTTTTTGAAAGAATATCTCAAGGGACAAAGAGCTTCCAGATACACTTTGAGAAATGATGGAACAATCCTTAGGGCAATGACACCACACATCTAATGGCTGCCTCGGTTTGCAGATCCTATGTAGAGATACAGCAAGGGTAAACATTGCCTGAATATCACTTAGTTCAAGCCACTAAAAACTCACTCAGGCTTGGTCTTATCTTGAGAAATTCTTTTAAATTACTTTTATTTTTCTCTTGTATTGCATTAGACTCAGGGTATTAAGAGGATTATGAAATATCCATACATATACACATATAAAATTACATGGTACATACATGCAATTATACATTATAATTTTTTTCCTTCTGGATTGGCAATTCCATAAGGACAAAGACTATGTCTTATTTGCTTATATTTCCACTGTGCTGGTACTATGCCAAGCACCCAGTAGAAACTGAATAAATCATTCTGTGGTGGGTAAATGAATATGTAACACTACCAACACCCTACCTCCCCCAATAAACCTCATTTTTATTTGCATTTTTAACTTACATGGGTATCTTTTATTAATCTTCCTTTGGGTTCCATATTTTGAAAGATTTTTGTCTACCAAACTGCATTTTTTACATAATAATTAACTTGTTTTTTCATTGTTTGCTGTTGAGAGAGAGAGAGAAGAGATTATGATTGCAGGAGATAGGCCTTGTTCCCACACTGAGTTCCTAAAATTCCTGCCTAAAGTAAAGGAACTTACTACTTCAGTTAACCATGGCAGCCATATTTTAGGGCTAGTTAGATGTATTTTAGGAGGTCAAAGACTAGGAAGCCCCATTAGCACTTTAGGAGCATGCGAAGGGCATAAATGTACCTGAGGAATCACTGACATTGAAATTTGGGCATAATCCCAGGCAACATAGTCAATCCAGGCAAAATATATGGTCAATGAGAGTTTTTCATTGCAGTTATAATTTTGATTAAAACTTTGCATGCATAAATGCAGAAAATAAAGAATATAATGAAGCATAATAGTAAACAAATGTAAAAAGATCAGGTAGTTTCATTGTCCACTTGGGCTATAGGTAGATAAATACCCATACATTGAGAAATACAAGGACTTTTTGATGTGATTATTAAGATTCCTAAAGTACGAGTTTTACTCATAGTTTGTGATCATTTTTCTTCCTCTGGGAAAATTTTCCAGCCAGTGTAAGCAAGCCAATGAATAATGACTCGATACGTAGCTATTTGCATTGCCTGCATCTTCCCTGGAATGCATCTAGTAGGAGATCAGGGCTACACTTTCTATTCAAGCTAGCAATCTACTTTTCTCTAGCTAATACCCAATTAACCAGGATTGCTTCTCTGGCTTGCAGAAAAACTGGAATTATTTTTTCTTCTGTTGATTCCTCTCCTGTTCATCTCCTTCTAGTTTCAGTAGACAGGGAACAGGGATAGTGAGAAAAATAATTCTAGTCGTCATCATCATCATTGTTATCATTATTTGCCACCAGTTTGAACCAAAAGTAATGAAACTGAAGTTACTAACTATGGGTTGGTCATTTCATTAGGCTTTCTTTTTTCCGCCCTAACCTAACTATCTGTTACTTTGAGGCATCTATTGGTCTAATAAATATGGGTTGAGCTTTGAGCACCTACTGTGTTGTTCCTGAATGAATGAAATCCAACAGCACCTATAAGCTGCATGAAGTTGGCCTTCTGTGTGGCTATGTGTGTTTGGAACACAGCATGGAATACTTGCCTGTGTGTGTATTCCAGAGGCATTTGGCTGTCTTGGCTTCATAGCCAGGTAATATGGGCCAGTTAGTCAACCTCTTGGTTTCCTCATTTATAAAAGGCACACAACACACGTTTTTATCACATAGGGTTGTTTTGTGGATTAAATGTGATAATGCACGTAAAGCATTTAGGCACAAGCTGTTCACATATTAAACCTTACTCAATGTTAGCTGTTAGCATGCTATGCTCTTGCAAAATGTATATCCAAGCCCTAACCCCCAGTACCTGTGACGTATTTACTTATAGAGTCTGTGCAGATATAGTTGATTCAGAGTTTGCAAGATGAGATCATCCTGGATTTAAAGAAGGCCTTATATCTGGTGACTAATGTTTCTAGAAGAGGAAGGAGAAGGAGCTTTGAAATGCCATGAGCAAAGCCACGGGAAAGCCATGGGAAGACAGGCATAGACTGGAGTGATATGTCCAGAAGCCAAGGAACACCAAGGCAGGCTCCACAAGCTAGGAGAAAAGCATGGACAGATTCTCTCTCAGCTTCCAGAAAGAACCACTGCAGATGAAGTCTTGATTGCTGAGATCTCTACAACTGGGAGAATATAAATTTCTGTTGTTTTGGTCACCCAGCATGTGTAATATGTTACTGCAGTTCTTGGAAACTAATATACTCTTTTAATTATAAGGCAAGGAATTCTTTCTATGATGATGATGATGATGATGACCACGATGTGCCTTTTCTATGATACCTTGTAGAATTAATTCTCAGTTTACAGGCTGGGCTGTTTCACAGACCAAAGTAAAATTGAAGACTGTTTAAGCCACAAGAGACCTTGGAAGCCATCTACAATAGTGTTGTCATTTTCTGTGCAGAAGTCATAGAGCCAAAAGCACACAAAAAGTTGGCAGAGCGGTACAGAGTCTGGAGTGCAAAGAAGCCTCCAGGGGATCTCTGGACACTGCCTGCACCTGGCCACTGTACCCAGGGGAACTGTACCTGGTCTGGTAGCTGAGGCCAGTTGGTTACCCGGTCATTTCCTGCATGAATAAAATTCCAACTGAAGAAACACAGTAAGACGATTAGTACTTCCAATGTAATGCCCTAAACAGAATACTATCCTGGTTTAAATGATGATCAAAGAAAAACAGTTTCTCAGGACAAACTTCTTAGCGTGAAATTCTTATTTGATGACTCTGAGTCCTGCCCAGAGGAAGCAGGTTTCCACCTGGTGGCTATTTCTGGCTGCTTGTCAGAAGGAAGTTGTTAATTGCCTTTTAAATATCTTCTCATTAGTGATCAGCCCTAAACTGTGCTTAATCTCTGCCATTGCCCTTGACCTACTATTTGGCATTTTTGATGGTCTCAGGAAGAAATGATCCATCTATCAGTGGACATCCCTATAGAAAGCAGAAACAAAGGTAGCGTCTACTTGTTCTAGTCAGAATCTACAGCTAGAAGAGAAGCAATGTGAATGAACGTTCCTCCTCCCAGCGAGACCAAGATCATCAAGCACTGGCATGGATTTCTAGGGCATTTATTCAGTCAAATCCATCCTTCCTTTTGTCACACTGACTCTACAAATACCTCTGCCAGTTATTAATTATGCTGTGGGCTTCAGAAAACTTCTTAACCCCTCTGTTCCTCAGAGTAGTAGGTTTTTCATATATGCAACATAAATGATAATTGCCCAGACCTGGCATGGCTTTTATGTAAACTTTGCAAAGATTCATATAAGTCCATAACAGTGTCTGGCACATAATAGGTTAATTAGTTAATAGAAGTGAACTCCATTGCCTTTGCTTTTGATCATAGAGTCCTTTTTGCCACCTACTCTCAGATCTATTTGGTTCCCAAGTTCTGCTGATACTAATTCTTTATGGTTGGTTCACACAATCTTCTTCCCTTCCTCATCTGTTCTTTTAAAAAATATTTTTACAATTTTAGGCATATCATAAAAGTTCCCAAGTGTATTCGAGTGTAGAATTCAATGATTTTTAGTGTTTAGTGTAATCAGCACACAACCCAGTTTTATTTTTTCTGTGGTACTGGGGAATGAACACAGAGGCTTTTTTTTTCTTTTTACCTCCCAACTATACCCCTAACCCTACTTTATTTTATTTTGAAATAGGTCTCACTAGGTTGATAAGAGTCTTACTACTTGCTGAGGCTGTCCTTGAACCTGTGATTCTTCTGTCTCAGCCTCCCAAGTACTGGAATTACAGGCATGTGCCACCATACCTGGCTAATCCAGTTTTTCATCACATCCATCACTCCCAGTAAGATCCACAGTACCCATTCCTACCTCTCACCCCACGCAGTCACTAATGTGACTTGTGCCTTTAAGATTTGATCTCTCCTGGACACGTTCTGTAAGTGGAATCATATAATATTTGGCTTTAGGCCTCTCTCATTAGCTAATACATTTGAGGTTCATCTATTCTCTCACCAGCATTAGTACTTCATTTTTTTCTCCAACAGTGTGCCATTGCATTAAATACCACAATTTATTACCCACATGCCAGTTAGGGACATTTGTGTTATTATAAACAATGCTGCTATGAACATTCATATGTAAGTCTTTGTAGAAATATACAAATCTTTGTATATACTTCCATTTTTCTTGACTAGATATCACAGTGTAGAATCACTGTTGCATATGACAGTGTTGTGTTTAATACCTTGAGAAACTGCCAAACTGTTTTCAAAACATCTTCATCTTTAACATTCCCACCAACAGTAGATAAGGGTTCCAATTTCTCCACATTCTTTTTGATATTTGGGACCACCTTTTTGATTAAAGCCATCCTAGTTGGTATGAAGTGGTATCTCATCAGGGTTTTGATTTATTTTCTCTAATGATGAATACTATTGAGCATTTTCCATCTACTTTTGGACCACCCACATATCTTGATTGAAGCAATGTGTACTCAATCTTCAGCCCATTTTCAAATTAGGTTGTCTTTTTATTTGTTGATTTGTAAAATTTCTTTATTTATTCTGGATACAAGTCCCTCATTGGATCTATGATTTTCAATTATTTTCTCCAAATCTATGGGTGGTCATTTCACTGTCCTAATAATGTCCTTTAAAGTATAAAAGATTTTAACTTTGATGAAGTCCATATCACCATTTTTCTCCTTTATGGATTGCATTTTGGTGTCATTATCTATGAAATCTTTGTCTAAGCCAATATCTAAGCTAACTTCTAGAAGTTCTATTGGTTTAGCCCTTACACTTAGGTCTATGATCCATTTTGAATATATTTTATGTTTGATATGAGATAATAATTCAACCTCATTCTTTTGCCTATAGATATCCATTTACCTCAGCACCATGGTTTAAAAAGATTATTCTTTTCTTATTGAATTGCCTTGACACCTTTGTCTAAATCAACTGACTACAAATGATAGAGTTTATTTCTGTACTCTCCATTCTATTCCATTGATCCATATGTCTATCCTCATGTTGGAACTATACTATTTATTACTGTAGTATTGTAGTAATTTTGAGACCGGGCCATCATTTATTCTTTTGAATTACTGGCTCTCCTCCTGACTTGTCCCTGCCTCCACCATGCACCATTTGCAGTTCATTCTCTGTGCAGCATCCAGAGAGGCCAGCCAGAACCAGGCCCCTCTTATTTTCCTGGGGCAAAGCCTTTCATTTGTGTGAGCTTTTGTAAGAAGTCTGCATTTCACCTTGGCAACATTGCCCCTGCCAACCTATTTACTCTCATCCCTTCTCGACTTCTCTTTCACTACTCCTTTCATTCCAGCATGACTGAGCTGTTGAAGTTGCAAAAGGGGCCAAATACTTCACCATCTTCAGACACCAGATTCCAGCACACTGGCCTGGCCTGGAGCCAAGAGCACTGTCCAACGTGAAGCAACGTGAACCCCATCCTATCAGCCCACAAATATGGCAGTAGATTCTCAAACTCAATTTAGCCATTCTATTGTTTTGGTTGTTGTGTTGTTCATGGGTCACTGTATCTTGAAACAGGATCTCACCACGTTGCTGAGGGCCTTGCTAAATTGCTGAGGCTGGCCTTGAAATCTGTGATCCTTCTGCCTTAGCCTACAAAGTACTAGAATTAGAAATGTGTACCACCACGCCTGGCTGGCTCTTCTGTTTTTAACTGGGTAATTCCTCCCAGAAGTCTTTGGCTGATAAAATCTTGCTGTGTTATCATGTGCTTTAGGTGCCCTAGAAACACCTTTCACCATATTCCATGGTTATCCATCCCTGTAGCTGGTAAGAACTTCAGTGTTGATCTTCGTGATGCTCAACACGCAATAGCTTTTCTACATGAATGTGTGGATAAATGTATGTTTCAAAACTTTGGAAAGGGTCTCAGTTAGCAATATATACATGATAAATCTTCTGGAGTGTGAATCCATTGTTATTTGCAATTAAATTGCTTCCAGCCATCAACCATAGGCAATGGGGGCCGAGCCAATGGCCTTTTGCCTTTTTTTTTTTTAGCACATCCTTCTTCATCCTCAGCTTTGCATCTTTCCCTGATGATCCAATGTATTATTAGGAGATTGTTCTGGGCCAATAAACAATGGACTAGAAATGAAAAGAGAGGAAATCCTAAACCAGGACAACTCTTGGCATAATGATAAAGCTCAGACTGCACATTGTTTAAGGAGACGTGGCTGAACCTTATACCCCTATGCAAATTAAATTCAGATATTTGGAGACACACCCTTTCTCTTTTTCTTTTCTTTTTTTCTAATAAAACCTTGCTGTTGGCTAGGAGGTGGATTCCTTAGGTTGGTTCCTACTTTGGGAGTCTATTTTATTCCATCTCAATAACTATTATTTGCTTTTTATGCAAACTTTTTGGGTTCCTGCCCACAAATAAATAACTCCAGACTTCTTGGGAAACCTAGCTTCTCCACCAACTCAGTAATTTTCACTTCATTTATGATACTGAAGAGGCTAACTCCAGGAAAAATGATGTGACTATCAGATGCCAGACTCCGAATGCAACCACTCCACTCTTTAAAGTTGTTAGTTGATTTTACTGTCAAACAAGTTGCCTTTTTTTTGTGTGTATTTTCCAGCCCGAATGTATTCATAATCCTGGCAGGCCAGTAAAGAACATGTGGAGAACAAGTTATCTAACCCCACCCTGCTGCCCTCCGCCTGGTTGGCTGGTTTTAAGAATATTTTGAGTTATATTCATGAAGGCAAAAATATTTTAGTTGTGTGTCTTCCTACACATAACTCTACATTTTAAACTCTCTATTAAAATAAGACAGCCAATATGCTCAAGGATTTAAGTTACAAATTATTAAGAATTTAGGAGTGGATAAGGGCTTCTCATCTCTAATGTTTTCTCTTGCTTCTTCCTAAATCTGCACGTACACATCAGGGTCACGAAGCCAAATATCCCGGGGAAGTATGGACATGTGAAATTGATCAGGTACACCAACTTGGTACACCAACTTGGTACACCAGAGAGCTCATGGCCCATAGAAGTAAGTCAGCCCCCACGGAGTTCCTGATGATCAGCCCACTGGTGTTATTCCCATCAGCACTATTTCTAGACCTTGTGATATTTCAAGGGAACACGGAAACCAATTTTTTTTTAATGTAAAATTTCTCACTTTGACACAAAATTCAAAATTCAGAAAAACCATGCGTCGATCAAGCAAAAGACTCCAGTTGGCTACCATTTGATGAAGGCCCTCACCATATGAATGTCTTGGGAGTCAAATGTGTATTGTAGCTCCTTCGTTTAAGATCTTCAGTGGATACGAATTGAGACCCTTGTTTTGTGCTAAATCATGTGCTAATAATAGGAGCTCTGTGCTGGCCAGGACAATTCCTGTTATGATTTCAAGATTTGTTCCTTCCAGAACCCACGTTGGAATTTCATTGCCATTGTGACAGTATTAAGAACTGAGATCTCTAAGAGGCAGTTTGACCATCATGGCTTTGCTGTTGTGGGTGGGATCCCTGCTGTTATAAAAGGGCGAGTCCAGGCTTTTCTTTCCTTCTCTTGTGCTCTTGCCTTTCACTGCATGCAGCTAAGAGACCCTCATCAGGTGTGGGAGCTTTGATCTTGGACCTTCCAGTCTTCAGAGCTGTGTGCCAATAAATTTGTGCTTAAGTTACCCAGTCTCCAATATTCTGTTAGAGCAGTCCCAAACAGACTGAGACCCTCTGCAGTCATGGAAATGGCAGCCTAAGTTAGATATTGGAAACATGAGGACTCTTGGTAAAAATTCATTGGTTGATAGGTGATAAACAGAATTTCTCATTAGGCTTTGAATTAGACTCATGATAGTTTTGAATTGCTCTCCGTGTATTATACCCTGCAGAGTTGTTTTGCATGGTCACCTTTTCTACTCAAGAGTCAGTCACCGAATTTGAATGCATCATGATTCTTAAAATAACTCATTGATTGAACATATCTTTACTTATTTTGCCTTACTCGAGAGAGATTTGTTGAGCACCTATTTTGAGCTACCTGATTTGGTGGTGGACAGGATAGGTGGCTTCTATCCACACAGTCCTGAATGCTGACATATGGCACAAGGCAGAGCGACCATGGAATCCAAATCCCCAGCTTGGGGGCGGAGAAGGAGCTGGACAGCTCCCTCCTCCCCAGTGTCTAAGGCACCAGGACAGGAGCAGGTGGCTTGCAGGGTGAAGACCAGGAGAATGAGGAGCAAATCATTGCTGTCCATTTTCTTTCAGTAAAAGCTGAGGTGCTATCCACCCCACCCTCCCATTGAGGAGAAAAGCAGGTGTGTGTGTTGCAGGGTGTGTGTATGGGAGGGGCAACAGAGAGAACACAGCACACCTGAGGAGGGACAGGTGAGTTCTCCTGTTCTTATAGGTCTCTGTGCTTTGTACCCTAAACTCTGCCAAGCAGTATGTCCATCCTTTATAACTATGCGTCTTTACTAGTGATTAAGTTTTGTGAAATCAGAACCATTTCTAACTCATCTGGAGAATATATCTCCAGCATCAGGCCCAAAGATTGGTTCAAAATAGGTGCAGAGTGGGGGTTGCTGACTGCAGAAGAAGACTCTCTCTGGGGCTATTTTTGCAGAGGAGGAAGGCGGCCGGTGGCATCAAATTCCCACACGTGAGGAGCGGGGCTTGAGGGTGTATAGGAAGAGGATGCATCTGGGGAAGCCCTGTAGGTGAGCAGGGAAGGGGTTAGGTAGATGAAGTTGGTGTCTTGGAGGTAACAAGGGAGATGAGCTGTGCATGCTGTGTGAAAGACCTCCTTTCCAAAGCTGATGGAAGTCAAGGATTCCTGAGTTGAGTTTCTCCAGGAACAATGAGTTACCACCAATAAGGCGGCGTTAAAAGAACAGAGTTTCCGAATTAGATAAAACTCACTTTGTTAAGAACAAATGTTACCGGAGCCATCCGGGGTCACCGTGTGTCAGTCTGAACACTGGAAACGGCTCATTTGAAGAGCATGCACAAATCGTTGCCGTTCTGCATTAGCAAAGTTTGCATGTCGAGATCCTTGCTTCGCAGCCGCGAGGCGTACGGGCCTCTGTAAAAGGTCAGCGTATAATGATACAACATCTTTCCCGTTGACATTTTTTCATGATGTATTTTTCTACCCAAGATTTCTGAAAATCAATCACCCAGTTTTTAATTTTTTTTTTTTTTCCTGAGCTGAGACTGAGCAGCTGGATGTTGGAATTTGCCATCAAACCATTCACCCATCCCTAACCTTTAAATGTTTGGAGAGGAAAACAAAAAAAGACCAGTGTAAAATAATTTAGTAACCCATGGAATTCATTTAGCTTAATTTATGCTAATCATGGCGTATTGGTGTACTGGCAGATAAAAATAAAAGCCGGTAGAGAAGATTACATTGAATAAACTGCAACAGTTAACCCTCAAAATTATCACATGGAATGATTTCAGTTTGCTACTGAAAATAACAGGCCCAACCAATTGTCTTAACTAGCCATGATTTAAAAAGCTGATTAAATTCTAGGGTTTATTCTACATTGCTCCCACGTCTATTTGGTCATTTTGTATAATATTTTAATTACAGGAATATTTTCCCCCTAAAAAGTTAGAGCACAAAATCAGAATAGTATTTCATTATTATGCTCAGTTTTCTGCCAACTGTCTATAGCAGGAGAATGGCAGTCTTCTTACATGTTATGTTCAGATGAATTTCTAGGTCACATAAAATGGCACAAAGCATTGTCATCCAGGTTGTGAAATAATTCATGAATTACCAGATTTCAGCTTTTTGCTCTAGTCCCTAGACTTTCCTAGGCTGTTCCCAAATTAAGTGCAATTTTATTATGGAGAACAAATAAGTTTGAAACTGTGACTAATTGTTTAAAGTATTACAGGCTTTGCCTCACTCTGGATTGTTTGCCAAAATGAAATTAAGCATTTGCTTAAAGGATCACGGATCCTGAGAAGACAGAATTGTGGTCAGTAAAGGTAGACAGAACAAACCCCGTTCTCCTGCACTGTGTGTAGTGCGGATAAGCTGCTTCCTAATGCAGCGATCCAGCCATCCTATCTGCTGTGATGTTATAGTTTGGATGTGTGCCACCCGAAGGCTCCAGTGTTGAAATCTTGCTACCCAGCTGGTGGTGCTAATGTGACTCAGTGGAAATCTGGGGAGGTTTGGAAGAGGTGGGTCACCGGGGTGTGCCCGAGAGGTGTATTTTGTCCCTGGCCTCGTCCATCCGCTCTGTCTTTGCTTCCCAGTCGCTGCTGGGTGAGCATTGCTTTTCCATGAACTCCTACCATGAGGCTTTACCTCATCACAGGCCTACAATGACGGAGCCAATCGAACAGAGACTAAAACCTCTGAATAAATAAGTCCTTCCCCCTTGAAGTTGTGTTTCTTAGATATTTTCTCACCACAGTGGGAAGATAACACACATGAGTTCTCTAAAGAGAATTGCAGTGGTGTTTTTTTCCTTTTTTTTTTTTGCAATACTGGGGATTGAACTCAGGGGCATTCTACCTTCGAGCTATACCCCCAGCCCTATTTTTTATTCTTTATTTTGAAACCAGGTCTCACTAAGTTGCAGAGGGCCTCACTAGGTAGCTGAGGCTGGCCATGAACCTGGAGCCTCCAGTCTCAGCCTCCCAAATACTGGGATTACAAGCATGCACCACCACGCTTAGCTTTTTTTTTTTCCCCTTTATTATTCACTAATCTATCTCCTACTCAGCATTTAAAATATAGCTAACTATCACCTGCTCAAAGAAGCCTCCCCTGATTTCTCCTTTTATGTCCTGATAGGAAGCGTCCTCTTTTTATTTATTCAAATACTAATCTTTAGATGTCTATGGAATCATTTCTGGCACCACTGCATAAAAGACTTAAAACCAGGATCCATGATCTGGATATTTGTAGGTCTCAGCCTATTCAGGCGGCTATAATAAAATGGCATAGACACAGTGGTGTATAGCAACAGAAATTTATTTCTCATAGTGCTGGAGGTTGGGACAACCAAAATCAAAGAGTGCTCTCGCAGTCCTCTTTTATAAGGGCACTAAGCCCATTCCTGAGGGCACCACCCTTAGGAAGTAATCACCTCCCAAAGGCCCATCTCCTATTTTGGAGGTTACGATTGCAACAGAAGAATTTGGGGGAGATATAAACATGCAGTCCATCGCACTCTTTCTCAGGGACCTAACACGGGCCTTAGTACAAAGCACAATCAAAAGCTTATTGAGTGAATAAAAGGATACATAAACTCAGAATTATTCTTACTAGCATTTTTGGTACTTTCACCATAGAAAGAAACAATAGACATTTTCTCCTCCAACAGCTTTAAAAGTAGCATCTGAGCTATTGTCTAAAAGATTTGCCTGTGTATTTTGTTCATGTAACAAAAACAACAACAACAACCATACAATTATTGTCAAAAATGAAAGGTTACCTTATATGTATTCCAAGATATCATTCTAAAGAAAGATTGCTCATTGTTCTTCATTTCAGATCTGATTGGAGAGAGGGAACTAGGCTAACACAAGAACTCATGTGATAAACTCATGAGCTATTATTACTTACCATGGACCATTCTAGAAAATGGGGAAATATCAATGAACCAGATAGACCTTGACCCTGACTTTGCAGAGTATAAAATCATTCAGAGGATGATGTAATTGTTGCAGTATCTCTACATAACACCAAAATGCAGTGGCTTAGAAAAACAAGTGTTTCTTTCTCTCTTCACCTCTGTATCAGGCTGCAGGTCAGCTGGGCATGGCTTCAGGCCACAGGTTGGGTTTGGTGGGTTGCATCCTCCTTAGGACTGCAGCTTTAGGTCATGCTGCTCTCTTAGTGAATTTCCAGAGGGAACAGAGAGAATGGAAACTCTTCATGCCTGCTGAAATCTCAGCCCAGAGAACAGGCACCTCATCATTTCTACCCATTTTCCATTGGCTTAAGAATGACACATGACTACACCCAACTTCAACAGACGGGAAAATGTGCCCTGCTCCACTCTCAGATAGGCAAAGGCACAGGACACAGGACAAAGAGGTATAATTCTAGTACAAGGAGGTCTTGAGGAGGGGTGGACATCGACTCTATGCTATTATGAGAAAGGACACACATGACTTTTAGTCTTTACAACAACTTTGTAATTCATACCTGATGGTGTTTATATCAACCATGAGAGGAGCATATAGAATTATCATTTCGCATTTAATAACAGAAATAAGATTGTTTTTATTAATAAAGAAGGACACTTGAGCAAGGTAAAGGTTATAGTGTAGGTAGTTAAAATTTCCTCTTAAACCAGTAGTCTTGGTACTTAAAAGAACCATTAAAATCATGAACAGAATCACAGACCTAGAGAAAACCTACGACTCCCTGCTAAGTCCCCTGGGATATTACCCGTTCATCTTTTAATCCCACCTGCCTCCCTAATTATTTTGTTAAATCAATTGTGAGAGACCAGCTTTGGGGCTTCTAAGTGTAAGGAAAATAAGTTTTGAGTGAATTTTGAATCTGTGTCCTTATCCTTCCCACCGAGGATCTGTCTGGCAAGCATCATTCTTTACTAGTATTTGATACGAGGCTTTCTTTATATGACTACATCATTGGCCTTGGGAACAGACATTGAGCCAGCAGCCCAGTCTATCATCTGCAAATTTTTCCTTGCTTGGAACTGTAGCCAGGAATTAGTGTTTAACTACAAATCATGCAAGTTATAGGAATAGATATGTAGAAAGAGCAGGTGTGGGTAGGGATGTGAAAGTGAGAGGAGATTTATGTGGCTTGCTTTTGAATTTACTCCCAGTTTATGCTAAAATTTTGTGGATATTCAATACCCTCCAGCACCTTAATAAAAATAATAATAATAAATAATAATAAGATTTATGCTTAAATCTTCCTTTCTAATAACAACAATAACAGCATTGCTGTCGGGATTGATGACCGTTTTGAGTTTCAAGAGAATGAAAATAACCCAGGCTAATTTAAGCAAAAGGAATCTCTTGGAAATTTGTCATAGACTTCTAGAAAAAGGAGACCAGAACTTTTAAAAAAAATCAGGGTTTTTGCATTTCTGGAGATCATAATAATGGTCTAATTTAGGAGGAGACCTCCTTAGGTTTCACTGCTACAGTGACTGGGTTCCTTGTCTTTACAGTCTTGTTGACTTTGCTCAAGACCTTAGATTTCATGGGAGAAGCATCTATTTGGTTCAGTCTGGATCACTTTGCCTGGGGGAATAAGGAACAGCCAATCAACGGTCCAAAAAGATATCTCCAATAGGAGGATATTCTTCCCTAAAGGAAAGGGGGAGGCTGTTAGATAAAGGGACTTGCTGGGTAAATGCAAAACAAGAAATATCCACTACACAACATGGTAAATCCGCATTAAATTTTGGGTATTGCACATAAGTTATATCTCATCTCAAATAATCTATGCAGTCAGGAGCATTATTCCTTTCACACAGAGTCATAATAACAATGATAAGGCGTATAATTTACTGACCATACACTAAATGTCAGGCATTCTATATGTGATCCACTTTGCATATAGGAAAATGTAGCTTCTGAAAACTTAAATATGTTGCCATTCACGAGCAAAAAATGCAGTTGTCCAAGGCTTGCTTTTAAGCATTATTCGTGCTGAGGAAGCTGATGATCAGAGTGGTTAATAAACCTGCCCAAGGCCACACAGCCAATCTGAAGTAGAGACAGCTGTCCTATGCTAAAGCTCTCCTCTTATGCTAAATTGTTCTCTGCTCATTAGATGACCAGTGAATGTAAACTGGTTTTAACAGTGATTTTATCGGCATCCAATAAACCATGAGATTCTTCCCTAGGGAAGCGTTCTGTCCATCCCACATGCCAGACCCCTTCCTGCATCAGCATCTTTGCATCTTTCCTTCCGCCTACAACATCCTGTTTCTGCTTCTTCTATAACTGGCTGCTTCTCAGCCACAAGAACTCAGCCTAAATAGTAGTCTCTCTTTCAGAAGAGGTACCTGTTTCCTGGATTTCAGGTAGCTGTCTCCTCTAACTCTTTACCACAGTGGTAAAGTGATAGCCTTTATCATTATTTGGAACCATCTTGGTAATGGTATCATTTCTCTTTCCATGTTAATCTCTTTAACACTATTTCCTCCATTGCTTAGAGCAGGGCCTGCGCATAAAAGATGCTGAATGAATGGGATTGGTTGTATATAGAAATATATAGGAAGAACAGCGAACCCAGTCTTGGTGATCAGAAATGGCCTCCTAGAGGATGCCATGTTTAAACTTGGCTAGTCAGGATGAATAGAGGTGAGGAGGAAGTTGTGATTTGGGTCCAGAATCCCCCCACCCCCAAAGAGTTCATGTATTGGCAATGCAAAGTGTCCAGAGGTGAAATCATTGAATCGGGGCTCTAATCTCATGCATACATAATCTACTTATGAATTAATAATTTGAATGGACTTACTAGTTAGTAACATAGGCAGGTAAAATGAGATTGGAGGAGGTAAGGCACAGGCAGTGTGGTCCTGGAGAATATATCTGTCCTTGCTTCCTCCCCCAGCTCCCTCTCTCTTGCTTCCAGCTGCCATGAGCTTGGCAGCTTTCTTTCATCATGCCCTGCCATCTCAGCCTCAATATATCTTCCAACCATCGACTAAGGCTCTGAAACCATGAATCAGATAAATATTTCCTCCTCTAGATTATGCTTGTCAGGTATTTTGGTCACAACACTGGAAAACTGGACGAATACAGAAGAGAACAGAGGAGATTTTCTATACAGGGAGATTCTGTGCCTGGAACAGGGATAAGAGCAGGTAGAGTATATTGTACACTCAGTGCCTGGGAACAACATGGCCAAGTGGGAGGGACAAGGCATAAAGTTCACCAAAGACATCCATTGGCCATGGTAAAGAACGATACCCCGGCTCTATTGCCCCAGTCTCCCGACCAGGGCCAGTGTCTGTGTCAATGCTCTTTCCTCCTTCTCATCCTTTCCCAGCAGTCTTCAAAAGGAATTCTTTTCTCCTGAAGGAACTTTGGTCTTTGTTTGATTTCTTTCCTTCCCCCCACGTCCAGATTTCTCGAATTGCAAGAATTACAAGCCAGGTGTGGTGGCCCATGCTTGTAATCCCAGTACTTGGGAGGCAGAGACAGGAGGATCGTAGGTTTGTGGCCAACCTCAGCTACTTAGGGGAGATCTCCACAACCTAATGAGGCCCTATTTCAAAACAGGGTGGTGTAGCTCACAGGTAGAATGACCCTGGGTTCAATCCTCAGTACCACAAAAAAAAAAAAAAAATTACAGATCTTTTGAGCCATAACTCTTTTGAGCCAGAGTTATGGCTCAAAAGATAATGTACTAAAGAAGGAATCACAAACCACGTAAATAATAATAGCAATAGCAACAGCAATGCAATATGACGGTGAGAGTAATAGCCACAGCAATTGCACAGAAATAGCAAAAACAACAGGGGTAAGAGTAACACTAATGGTCCAGCTTGGGTCAGCGCTCACTCCATGCCAAGCCCGGTTCCAGTCACTTTGAATGCATTGTCTTCTATAATTCCATCACAAACTCTACTATTACTGTATCCCCAACCTACAGAAGAGGACAACAAGGCACAGAAAAGCTAGACACTGTAAGTAATACCACTCACTTGGCACCATCAGGACTAGATGCCAGCCAGTCTGAACAACACAGCCGTGCATTCAGCTACAGTTGCCCCTGGGAGTTGAAACAACTCTTTGCTTCGCTTCTTATTCGTGTGGCTTCTAAAGGGTTCCTTTACTCCTCTGGGTCTCAGTTTCCTCATCTACAAACTGGAGAGTTATGATCACAATGTTTCCAGTGTGGTGTGAGTTTGGTGACCAGCCTCGTGCCTAACACAGAGGATTAGGGTTAGGGTTAGGGGCTAGGGTGACTGCTGTTAGCATTTTATCAAACCCATTCTAATAAGGAGACGTCTGCAATGTGGAGGTCCATGACCATTGAGGACTGCAAGGCTTCTGGGCAGGTCTCAATCTGCTCTACTCCCTTGAAATCTACTTTGCTTCCTTCTGGAACCCAGATGGGTGTGGAGGCTGGTCGGTCGATCAAGACCAGGCTCATCAGCTCAAGGAGTATCTACTGAGCACTAGGTCTGGGTGGCGAAGGCTGAGGCTAGTAGAATCACCGTTACTATTGAGGGGCTGGAGAAGTAGACCCGGGCATTGCAGAGATGAAGGCGAGGACACGCCCACTCAGTAGCACTGGCCTAGTGCGCTCAAGGCCCTGGGTTCTACCTCCACACCACAAACAAAACGAAAAACAGATCCAATCCCTAAAGAATGACTATTGAGAATAATTTAGCTTTGTCCTTTGCTTGTCAGATGATCCACAGGGCAAGGGGCATCTTAAGAAGGAAATAGCAAGCTGGGTGTTGTGATGCACACCTGTAAATATCAGTACTTGGGAGGCTGAGACAGGAGGATTGCAGGTTTGAGGCCAGCCTCCGCTACTTAGTGAGATCCTGTTTCAAAATTAAAAAACAAATTTAAAAATAGGGCTAGGGGTGTAGCTCAGAGGTAGAACACCCCCTGACCTCAATCTGAGGTGCCACCAGAAAAAGAAAAGAAGTAACATATCATATTTCCTGTATCCAGCCACTTCCTATGTGTAGTCTTGGGTCATTCTTTAACCCTGCTACCCTTCAGGCTTCTCCGTAGGGGAATGGAGGTAATAAAAACTTCTCCCTCACAGGACCACTCTGTGTAATAAACGAGTTAATATATGTAAAACACACTATGCAAAATGAGAACTATTTATATCAGCGTAGTTCAATATAAGCTGTGATTTGCCTACTTGTGTGTCCCTTGACTTGCGTTAGTTGATGAGAACATCGATTCCATCTATTCTGCAGGGGGCTTTCACTTTTTTTTTATGAAGTCATTACTAAACTGTTTCTATATTCAAACTGGTCCAGGAGGTGTCAGAAGCGATTGCTCCCACTCACGATCCAAGGAGATTTTGTTCTCTCCAAAAGTCCCTCAATTTTGGGTATTTACATAGCAATGCTGGCGAGAGGATTTCAAGGATTCCTCACCACACCGATCTGGCTCCTGCCCAGTGAAATTTGTCTCGCTCCAATCCAAGCCCACCCCCTCTGATCTGCTGTGATTGAATATGAAATGCCATTCAAAATAGAACAAGTACAGCCATTTCTTAACCCACTGGAAGTTTCTAAATAGGGAGAGAAAATGGCCATATTTTTTTTTTTCCAGGTCGGAAAGTTTTTTTATGTATAAGTGAAATATGTGGATTTTTTTTTCTAAGATTTTGGAACCCCTCAGGATAAGGACATTTTGTACATAGCAGCTGAGTGTATTAAATATGTGACATAAAATATTTGTATGTTTCGAGTTGCCTCAACCGTCACTTTCATGGAGTTTTGGCTTCAAAAGGAAAATGAGAAGCAGACCATTTGTGAGGATTACAGAATGGTATACGGGGCATCCATGCGGCATTGAAGACATGTTTGTACTAATAACCATTATCCAAAATTCAAATTTTACTGGGAGATCTGAATTGCTAAAGTTGGCACTCCTATATCTATGGGTTCCAAATTGTTGCAGCGTCAGCCATATTGAGAGCAGGGTGCATCATGGGAATTCTAGCCCCTCAAGTTCTGGCTCAGAAAGGAGAGAAGAGAACTGTGAATGGTTGAAGTTTTCCTTTGGAATAATGATCATATCAATCTGCAAATCTCTTTGGCCTCTTCTTCCTTGTTCCTCTTCTCTGTGGCTTTATTTTGGAGGGCTAGAGTTATTGCCTGCCTCCCCTCACGATTCCTAGTGCAGCTTCTTTATATTTCTAGTTACTCTGCATACCTCTCCCTTTCAGATATTCTCCATGGGAACGTGGCTCTATTTGCATAATGGATGTTGATACCAGGCCATCATAGGCCTAATTACATAATAAAAGTCAGTGGAAAATGGTATTGATATATAGAACTTATTTTACAGGCAAACTCACGGAAGTACATCCTATTCCCCACAAACTGGAAAGAAATACTTATTACTTGATAATATCATCAGGGAATGAAGCCTGTGCCACGATTTACTACGCAATTAGTTTAGTGATGATCCTTATCATGTAGTGTTGGTTTGATTTTTGCAACATGGATCAAAACCAGAAATGGCAGAGTCTTTCATTTCAAATGCATTCACTTTATCACAAAGTCCTGAGGAAACACTAGGAGGTAGTTCTGGGCTCTGTATTAAGAGGCGCTCTCTCATGATTAAGGGAGAAGGTGACAGTCCCTGACAGTGCCACCATCTACTCTTGACCTCTGTTTGTTCTGCTCTCCTGTATTATGGACCACAGTTCCTCCGCCTCTTATTTGAACAAGAAAAAAAAAAGAAACCTGTTTAATAATATAAAGGGCTGTCTCTTAAAATAGAGAATTTAATTCCTGGGAGGCTGAGGAGAGGAGCTGGCTGATCTGTCATTAGAGGTATCATGGAAGCGATTCAGCC
Source organism: Graphiurus murinus (assembly GCA_004027655.1). Lineage (NCBI taxonomy): Eukaryota > Metazoa > Chordata > Mammalia > Rodentia > Gliridae > Graphiurus > Graphiurus murinus. Next base: position 74,294 of record PVLC010000257.1, read on the forward strand.
ATTTACTGGAAAGTTTTCCTGGCTTCTCGTTCAGAGCCCTTTTATTGCAAAGACTTTTGAGATTCTGTATTCTCTATAACTTTGTTCATGACAAAATCACTAAGATGCTTATTAGGTGGAAAATAGACCATTGCCTAGGGACCACAGAAGAAAATAATGTTTGCATTTATGCAAATTAAAAGCTTCTCTGTATGGCAAATAAAAACACAGGAACAAATACCAGGTAAATAAGTGAAAGAAAAATAACAAGCCAGGAAGAAATATTTGTAATATGAATCATGAAGCAAATTTCCTTAATTTACAAAGAACCCATGGAAAAGAATGAGAGAAAAGATAAACAACCTAACAGAATAAAGGGCAAAGGATATGAAAAACGGTTCAGAAAGGAATGCAAATGGCCAATAAACAAATGAAAAGATGCTCAGCCTCATTCATAATTAAAGAAATGCAAATCAAATACAGCATGGAGAAAACTATCAGACTGATAAATTAAAAGTTTGCTAATAACAGGGACCTGCGAGGTATTGGGAAAAAGTATCATCCTCCTACATAACTGCTGAGAGTGCAAATGGCGGCACGGATTTTGAAGATAATTTGGCAATATTTATCAAGATTATGTCACTGATATTCTTTCAACCTAATAATTCTACCCTGAGAATTGCTTTTTCACTAATGTGGTGTCCAGTACATCAAGGTGTTTATTGTCCAAGAATGTTCAATGAAAATGTCCTAAATAAAAACAAAGCAAAACTGGAAAACACAGCATCAACAGGAAGCGGAGTAAATAAAAACAAACTATTTGTGCAGTTCAATTGGATTCAAATAATAATGAGGTAGGGTAGGCCTGCATTAGTTTACCTAAAAACCTCTTCAAGATACATGATTAATTGAAAAAAAAGAAAACATAGAATATGGTATAAATTATGACCCATTTTGTTTAAATATAAAGAAAGAATGCATACACCCAAAATGAAATTCAGTTTTTCTACTAATCCTTATTCAGTACCTACAATGCTCCAAGCATTTTTATAGCTATTGGCACTGCAAATTTCTATCACATCCTGTTTTAATTTTCTTTACTGCACCCAGCGTTGCCTAAGTCACTCTTACTGTGTTGCTATTTGCACTCACCACTAGTATATGAGGAACAATTCTCTTTCGAACCCCTTACAGGCCCCTGTTATTAACAAACTTTTAATTTGCTAACCATATCAGTTTCTCCATGTTGCATGTGATTTGCATGTCATTAATTACGGGTGAGGCTGAACATCTTTAGGTATTTTCAGACATTGTTGGTCTTTGCCTGGTAGGATAATTGTTCAGATGAGTTGGAAGGCCAGAGAGAGGTTAGTTAAGGAGTTAGAAGCAGGTGGCAGGTGCTGATCAGTCCAGGTCGGGGGAGTTGCAGGCCTCTCGCTTTGAGCTGCAGGTCAACTCTCAAGTGTAATTCAGACAATAGGGACATGTAGGAGGAGCAGCCTAGTCCACAGCAGAGGGTCACAGGGAGTGGACACAGATGAGTCCACAGCAGAGAGCCGCAGGGAGTGGGCTCCACATATGCCTTTTGGGTGGTTGAGTAGAATTGGAAATAAGCGAATAGATTGTATATAGTTCTACAACCACCAGGGCAGACCTGTGATGTGGTAGATTTAGCAAAGGCAGGATTTTCAAGAAGCTTGTGCTTCAGCATTTCCAAAGGCACAAACATAGCTCTTGACAGTTCTGGGAGTTCATGCAGGATGTACACAGAGACTGTAGGCTCCTGTTTCCATTCTCCAGTCCTCTCCAGCTCCCTGGAGGAGGAGAGAAGGCATTTCCCGACCTGGCTGGTATTAGAATCACTTAGTGAGTGTTGCGTTTGCCCCCAATGCAGATGCCCTGGCACCACCCCAGACCTGCTGAATCAGAGGCAATCTGGGTACACACAGGGAATCTGTCTTCTTAGAGCTCCGCAAGCGAGTCCAAGGCCCACGCCCAGGACGATGGCTCCCACCGCTTGGCAGCATGATGACAGCATTTAGACCCAGCCTGGAGTGGACTTGGTAGTTTCTGTAACAAAAACTGTTTCTCAATCACTGATTGTACAAAATGACACCATGACACCGTGATGGATGGAAACAATAGAGTATGGGCCCTGGCCAATGGCGCCCATGTCACGTGGGTGGGATCCAAGGTCTTCCGTTCACTCCTTTCTTCTCAGGCTGGGATTGCAGCTCTGCTTCCCAAGAGGCCAAAACCAGGCTGTAGAGCAACAACCCATTCTGATTCCTGGGGCTGACTCTTTCCTTTCATATATTAACTATTTGGGGGAAAGCTTCTCCCTTCCTTCCTTCTTTCCTTTTTTCCTTCTGTCTTTCCTTCTTTTTTCCTTCCTTCTTTATGTATGTATGTATGTATTTGTTCATTCATTCATTCATTCATTCATTTGTTTTTGGTGCTGGAGTTGAATCCAGACGTATTCTACCTCCAAACTACACTTCTCAGCCCTTTTAATTAAGTTGCTGAGGCTGGCCTCAAACCTGTGATCTACCTGCCTCTGCCTCCCAAGTCCTGGGATTACCAGGAGGCAACCTTTTTCTCAGCTGAGAAAAAAAGTTTCTGAGTGGAAGCAGCAACTTGGAATTTTTTGTTCTTGATTTTCCCTGCGTGATCATTAATTTATTTCTGAAATACTTGGGGAGTTTGAGCTGCCCTGGCAAAAAGGCCAAGGGACAAGCTCTGCAGTCCCCACCCCCACACATGGAATCTGTCATTCATCACAAACACTGTCTGCCATGCTGGGGGTTGGATGATGGTGTGGAAAATTGGTGTACACCCTTTCAGGGTCTAAAATGTTTCAGGGTTTCTGCTCTGGGAAGCAGGCCATTGAAGGCCCCTCAGCCATGCAGAGGGGACACAGAATCCCTCTAGCATAAGGCTGAGCTCACTGTCCTTCCTCTGTCTTCCCTGTTGAGGCCTTTGCTGCCTCTGAATCACCCCATCACTGCCCATGGTCAAGTCAGGTGATCCTGTAGCTCTGCATTTTCTCCTTCTTCCAAACAGAGCAATGCTGGAGATAGTGCCACTAAAAGACATTAATTCTGCCATATTCGTGATTTAATTCAGGCGCCAACAAATGGCACCTAGAGCCAAATCAGGCCCAGCCCCTCCTTGTGTATGGCCTACACGCTAAGTATAGTTTTCACATTTTAGATGCTTAGAAAAAAAAATCAGAAGTATAATATTTCATGACATGGGAAAGTTATGTGAATCTCCAATTTCAATGTCCATAAATAAAGTTTTATTGGAAGCAGCCACACCCATTCATTCATGTTTTGTATTATCTACAGCTGCTCTTGCTACACAGGGATAACTTTGGATAGTCTTCACAGAAACTTTATGGCCCCCAGAGCCTTAAATATTTAGTACTTGATCCTTTATAGAAAAAGCTTGACAATCCTAGGCTCTATCCATTTGTTTCTTCTTCTTTTCCTCCTCCTCCTCCTCCTCTCCCTCCTCCTCCTCCTTCTTCTTCTTTTTTTCCTCTCTGTTTTTCCCAATGCTGGAAATCGAACCCAGGGCCTTGCCCACACTAGGCAAGTGCTCTACCACTGAACTATACCCCTAGTCCTACCCATTTGGATTAGATGGTGCTCATAATTTAAAAAAAATACTCAGATGTATTTTAAGTGTCATGACTTATTATATAATTTCATTGTATGGTGTTCTATAAGGCTTTCTGTTTTCAAAGGCTTTGCTAACTCTTGCCAACATCTGATCACCTCTCGCGGTGTGCTTTTAGTTCTGTGACAATCCACATCACAGCAAAGAGGTTGGGAAGGGACAGTGATGCTGAAGCCATGTGTCACTGTACAGTCATACACTCAGGCCCCCATGGAATGTCAAGCTGCACTTCCCATCAATGCCCATTTTTATTCTTTCTGTGAAGCACACATCCTATGCTGATGCTACCCAGAATGAGGCCCAATTATCGGGGCATCTGACCACCATCCTATCTAGGCCTTGCAAAGCAGCAAGCTGGGATGCAAATTTATGGGGGAAACAGGAAGTCCCCTTCAGTATGAACAGAAAATAAATCACTCAAGCCTCAGACCGTGTAAGTTACCTGTTGTTATCCTCTTGGCTGATCACACCATGCCTCTGAGTCATAACAGGATTGGAAACCTCAGCTCCAGTGAGCTGCTCTGGGGCGGCCAGTGTAGTCTGTGGCTGGTCTTGCCGGATTCTGCCTCAAAGCCGCAGAGCTTAGCTAAATGCCCATGCTGTGCAGAAGCTTCTTCAGTAGGGATTTGGTCTGCACATTTGGGATAACTTACTGGAAGGATTTTAATGGATTCCTGACCTCGATAGCTGCTTGTGAAAACAGCATTTTACAAACACGTTGCCATATTTACTTGCACGTTCACACTTTCCTCCGATTTGGGGAAGGAACTCAGAGCAGAGGATTTCCGTTGGGCTCCTGCCCACCCCCCCTCCACGCTTCCTTTTCCTCTGTTTTAAGAACAGCGATCGTCATCACAGCTGGTGCTCAAACGCATGGCTGAGGGAAAGCGCCCTGCATGAAATGGAAGTAGCATTGTAGTTCATGTTTATTTGAATGAAGGCTGTTTCTATGAAGAAAGCACAACGGAGTTGTGCACATCTGGGGAACGTCTGCCACGTGGGCTCCTGGCAGCCCTCCTGCAAAGCATTCTTTTGCTCTTCGCCCCGTACCAAGCAGCAGGGCACAGGACCGAGACTGCCGTGGTGTGCGTGCTGTTGGCTCCAGCAAGAAGACAAACCCCTGAATGACAACAAGCTCATTGTCTTTATCCTAAAGGCGCTAGTGTCACGCGGCCCAAATGCACAGCTCTGTTCTCTCTGCACACAGTGTGCTCCTGACCACGGATGCAGCAATACCATCATGCACGAATAAGCTTCTGGTCAACCACAGACACTGCTCGGTCCCGTAAGGTTATATTACCTGGTGACGTCACAGCCATCTTTGGTTGAGTCAGCAAAAGCTATGATGGTCACAAAATGATGAAATCCGCCATCAATTCTCAGAACATATTTTTGTCATTAGTGATGGATGACTGTACCTACCTTCCAGAGTTGTGTGACCGAAAGTGCTGATACAACCGACACACTTAGGAATATGCCAGGTGTGTAATGGGCATGCAGTGAACACAAGAGCATGTGCTTACAACTCTGATGCCCCATTAATGTGGGAAGCACATGGCTTCTCAGCACCAGTTTGAATGGAGGAAACAAGAATTCCTTGTGCAGGAACCTCTATACTTAGCCTACTATCCTTTCTACCTGTCTACCCTTCATTCATTCTTTTTTTAATTATTTATTGGTATTGCAAGTTTGGGCTCCTAATGAGCTTTATTGCTTTATCGATTTCCTCTAGCACAGATTTGTAACTTGAGATCCAAGGAACCTGGAGGGGGCGTCAGTGGTCCATCGATGCCCTGAAAATGTATACACATTTTTTAATATGTTTGTGTGTGAATGCACTTTTTCTTATAGACGGTGTCTACAGCATTTTGTCACTGCCCCGAAGGGACTCAGGCCACAGGGAACATAAGAACGGTTACTCTATGGGAACAGGTAGCTCACAGAGAAGGGATGCAACCCATCAGAAGATTCCAGGGCTGAAAGACTCGTGTGACTCTTCTTTTAAAGATACTTAGGTACCAGAATTCTTGAAGCTCAAATAAAATCATGATTCATACAGATGAAAGTCTTTTTTTTTCCCCCTGGGTAAGTATTTTATTGGTGCATTATAATTATACACAAAATATATCATTGTGATATATTCATACATGTACATAACATAATTTGGTCAGTTGCATTTCCTAGTCCCTCCCCTTTCCTGCCCAAGTGCAGGTCTTTGTTTGCATTTTATTCTTTTTCTCTGGGATTCACTCCTTGCATGTCTCTGAACATGGAGTCCTCACTGCCAATATCCTGCCTGAAGCCAAGCCAAGGCCCTCGAAACTCATTTTCCTTGCTTGCTTTTTATGAGCAGGGGGCCTGGTCCAGATAATTACTTAATTCTCACTCTAAAAATAACTAGGACTAGGGAGGGGAGTGGATATTGGGAGTAAACACTTTTATGGTGAGTTCTACCCCAAGGAAGACAGGAGCTAATGAGAACGTTCACATCGGAGACACTAATTGCTTGGAGTATCTATAGCAAGTATCAGATGTGTGCTTTGCTTCTCCACACAGAGGTCACTAAATGCAACTCTGAGGGACACAGAGGTGACCTACACACCATCACCGACTTCGCTCAGGATGAATCTCCATTTTTCCTCCCTGACTCATATCTCTTCCACTGGCTGGTTCTTCCCACTAGACTGGTGGGGGGAAATGGAAAATTCCAAACAGAAGAGGTTCTTTTTATTTCTTCCCCCTGCAGTGCTGAGTTTTACTAAAAAGGAAGAAGAAAAAAAGTATTCTTTCCTTCCACAGCAAAGAAGAAAAAAATTAAACTTGTATGACTGTTATAAATATTACATGCTCAGGGCACCGGTACCTATATATCTCCAAGTTCCAAGGCACAGATGGAGTTAACCCTCCCTCCACTGCTGTTGAGTTTCAGACTGGGCACATCCCTTGGGCGAGGCCACGCCTGATTTTTTGTTTGTGCATTTTAGAAAAACTTGATAAGAAGACATTAGCCATGTTTATTTTGAAGGGCCCAGCAATTAATTGAAGATCATTTTTTGCGTTATAGCCTCTGGACAGGAGTCAATTTAACATGCATTTCATCAAATTCTGGTGGCTTAGGCACCTAAATTTATATCTACATTTTAATCGTCTTATATTTACATGATGCTTCTTTCCATATAAGATTTCTCCTTCCAAGTACACATTTTTGCCTCTTGTGATGAATCAGACGATGCTTTCACACTGTGGTTTTGATACTTCAGTACTGTGGTTCTCAGAATGTCACTAGAGCCACGGATTCAGCACAATAAAGTCACTGGACTATCCAAGAGGAAAGATAGCACTCAACTTTGTGTAATCACATGCAGCCTTAGTAATTAGCAGGCAGAGAAAGGATGTAAACAAAACTCAGGATGGAAAGCAACTTCTTCAAGGATCATTAATTTAAGCAGAGAGGGGGTCCCTAACAGAAGGAATGGAAATCTGCTTGTGCCAGACACTTAACCTGCTTTTAATGATCATCATCATGAGAGGAAAATGGGTTAACTCCCCTTTTCACTTTGGAGGGACAAAATTGTAAAAGCAGAGTCCAGAAGATGTGGAACTGCCTCTATTCCCCAAGGAAGGCTGACACAAGCCATACCAAAGCTGATCAGCCAAGCTGAGATTGTGCATAGACATGCTGGCCATAAGGGTTCTTGTTCTGGGAATTAGATACTGCATTGTTCCTCCATGCAAGAGACAATGTTTGTTCTTCTATCTCTAGTTCCATCTCCCCTCTGTCCTGGGTTCTAGCACTGTCATCAATTAGTCCACACTTCGCTCCCTGACCCCCACCTAATGGATAGCAGCATATAAATGCCTGTAGTAACATAGTCTTTATTTACAGTATACCTTATTCGCCTTCAGACCAGAGCCTTTTACAGTTACTATGAATATGTTCTTCTGCAAAGTTGCGATGACTCATGATTATTTTTATTGGTGCATTATACTTACACACAATAGTAGGATGCACTGTGGATATGTGTACATACACATGCCATACTTTTATTGGTGGTAGAATGCTTTCCTGGCATGCACAAGGCCCTGGGTTCCATCCCCAATACTCCCTCACGCTTATTCTCAGAGCTTCAATACCTAGTACAGTTCATGCATGAGACTCATGGTAAGAGCGCATTAACTCTTCATTGAATAAATAAGGAAATTGTTAAGTAATATTGTCTCTTGGTAAGAGAGATAGAGCATGGTCCAGCTGGAAGAGAAAAAAACCTCAGAGCCTTAAAAGCAGGAGGCTCTGCCATCTACAAGCTGTTTGATCTTGGTTGACCTGCTTACTATCTCTCATCTTGGTTTCCTCATCTTTAAGATTTTTGGATAATGAAGCAGACCTTTTGGTTACGAACCAAGACTTGGAAATCATTAATGAAAGCAAATCCCATGGTCTGGAGTGTGTGACTGAAGTAATGGTGCTGGTGAGGAAATCTGAGATGGCTTTCTTGTAACCTAGGAGGAAACTCTCCATGTAGCTCAAGCTTATTTCTTTCTGGACAGTCAAGAGTGATTTAAACTATAACTATATTTAACATAGTTCTGGAATCCAGTCAATGAGAGAATTTATTTTAAGATTTAGGAAGATTACCCCAGTATGACTCAAGCTACTGAAGCATACGTTTGTTTCTTTCCCCCATAAATGTCTCATGCTTTTGGCTCTCAAGTTGAAGGTCCTGATCAATCGAATCTGTTTTCCCCTGAGTCTGAGGTTATCCCTTGGTTTCAAAGGAACAGTCTTAGCACCCAGTAGGCATCACAATCCATAGTATGTCCTGATACTTCACTGGGAAATTGGGTCATTAGCTTGTGATAAATCCTCTCTGAGTGAAAGAGTGAGGACAGTGTGTTCTTTATTAAAGAAGAACATGGCCAATGGAAATTTATTTACTTAACTGGTTAGCTGAAGTTGATTAAGTACACACATGAGTCTCACCCAATTTGGGCTGGCCCTTTCTGCAGCCTTCTTCTGAATCTACTTTCTACTGGCAGACCTCTGCAAAGAGAGTTTACATTGTAAACTTTAAGCTCTAACAGTTCTTAGGAGTTTCTAACCCGACACATTCAATTCCATTAGGTTATACGGTAGTATTTGATAAGTGATTTAGGAAAACAATCAAAGAGAAGCCATTAATTCTCCAAATCCATCATAATTTACTTGCAAACCAGGATAGACTGTATTACAAGTGGAAGCCACCCATTACTGTGCTCGGGGGGCTGAAGTGCCATCTCACTTAATTCTTACACTGACCCACAATGGATGCGTTTATTTCCCCTGTGTAATAGATGAGAAAGCCGAGGTAGATCAGGAAGTTCAACAAGAGTCAGACATCTCATAAATGGGAGAGCCAGGTCTGAACCCAACTCAGGCTTGCATTTCTCGTTACTTTACATCTCTTAAGATCTGGGAATAAGGCAAAGACTCCTCCATAGCATTTATCTTTGGAGAGCTCACAGGCTGTTATACATATACAACTACTATGCGCCGCCAAATGCAGCATCAGGAGAAAGCTTATGTAAAGGGACTTGGGATTTCATCAAAGCGGGCAAGGGGGGGATGTGGGGTGTCATGGAGGAAGTAGTGTGCCCACCAGACCTTAAGGAATCAGCTGCAACTTTCCAGTTTTGTTTTTGTCCATTGGATGCCAGGTGAGCTCAGTCAAGAGTAGACACTGGTAGAAAATTAGAGAGCAGGAGAGCACAAGCTGTACCACACCCTCCATTTTCGGTGCGGTCTCCAACATTGGCTGCAATTCTTCTGTGAGTCAGCTCAAAGGGACACCCCTTCCATCCAGGTCCCAGCTCCTAATGGGTCCCAGCATTCACCAGGGAACCTTGGTCCTGAATTCCTGTCTTTTTTTTTTCTCTCCAGCACCAGGGTTTAAGCAGCCTCCTGCTGTCGGAGTGCCCACTGTTTGTGGTCTTAGCTCTTTCGTCTTCTGTGCAAGCAATCCCTTGTACTCTATTCCTTCTGCTTGAAATACCTCAAATGATTTTTTGTTTGTTTATTTGACTGGAATTCTGCCTGATGCAGAATATAAAATTATAAAACTGATACATTACTTAATTTAAACAAATATTGAAAAGAACACATCAAGACCTGTGCATAGGAATTAGGATTGAGGAAGTTCCACGAGGGGCAAGAGTATGAATTTAGGCTAGCTGGTCCTGCCTGTTTTCAACATTGGGGCTGCAGATTAGTTGTGGAGAAAGCTTCTCATTGTGAGCACCTCAGGGAAATTCAAACCATTTTCTATTTTGAACATAGCCAAAATGAAAAAGCCCTACACTAGGTCTCCTGGACAAGTCCTTTAAGAGTCTGTGAGAGAAGCAAAGCTATATTACATTTGTTAAAAAAAAAAAATCTCTCAGACCCTGTAAGATAATCCAAAGCTGTAGTGATAAGCATAGAGCAAAATGCCACTTTGAGGTTTTTGAGGGTGTTTTGTTTTGTTTTAGGGAAATGGAATAAGAGGGAAAGCAGGAATTTATAACTTCCTATCTTTCCAGTACATGGACAGTGGTGGAAGGCCTCATGGCCTTTACCCCTCCGCTGTTTAAGCAACTGTAAACCTGAAAGTGACCCTGGCTAACAAGAGCTGTGCCCTCGGCGCAGGGCATGGAGAAGCATTGCTCCACCCTGCTCAGAAGGGACTAGATCTGACTTCATTTCCTCTCGTGGAGCCCAAATAAGTGACTTCTCTCTTCATAACTTCCTAGGAAGTACTAAATTGCTATCCCGCTTCTGCTCGTATCTTCTTATTTTCCTCTTCCCTTCCCCCAAAGAAACCCCACGAACCTGCCTCATTTAGATCCCTGCCAGGAAGTGAGCTACCTGTGAAGTTTGGAAAAGGAACTCTGATGTGATGTGTACCTCATCAAATGGCCCAGAGGGGATGTCCCCGCTCCCCTTTCCGTACATGAGAATTGGGGGCACCCTAGTCAGCAGCTCTGTCCTGTTCACACACAAACTGTCAATCTCCCAAGGCTTGTCTTTCAACTTAAAGATTTATAGATATAAAAAGGATTAGTAGAGCAGAACTATATTTATATATCAGTTTAGTGTGTGTGTTACAGTAAGTAGAAAAAAAAAAATCCACAATAATAATCTAGAAAACTGGCATGTCCATTACCTGCCAGTCCATCCTTACAAGTAAATGGCTGCAGTGTGTCTTACCATATGGACCCTCTCTGGTGTCTGGTCCTTCTGTCCTCTAGATATTCCATCCACAGCCCAATGCCAGTGTAATCTTGATCATGAAAGTCACACATATAATTTGTGAATGACTGAGCTGATATGTGAGCCACACACAGTTACCAGATTATAGCACGTGCAATTGTTTTATGAATGGGGGGAGGAGTTAAAGATTATGGTTTTAACATAAGGCAAAGTCAGACTTGAATCTTAGTTCTGCTACCAACCAAACTGTACACCTTAGAAAAGTTCTCTTAAGAGTCAGGCTAGTGGTGCATGCTTGTAATCCCGGTACTTGGGAGGCTAAGACTGGAGGATCTGGGTTCAAGACCAGCCTCAGCTACTTAGTGAGACCCTGTTTCAAAATAAAGAATAGAAATAGGGTCAGGGGTGTCGCTCAGAGGTAGAATGCATCTGGGTTCAATCCCCAGTACTGAAAAAAAAAGAAGAGAGAGAGAGAAAGAAAAGTCCTCTTAAACATTACTTGTTAACAATAAATAAATAAATAAGAATGATAGTACCAGCCGGGCGTGGTGGCGCACACTTGTAATCCCAGCATTTGGGAGGCTGAGACCGGAGGATCCGGGTTCGCGGCCAGCCTCAGCTATCTAGTGAGACACTCCGCAACTTAGTGAGACCCGGTTTCAAAATAAAGAATAAAAAAATAGGGCTGGTGGTGTAGCTCGGAGGTAGAATGCCCCTGAGCTCAATCCCCAGTACCACAAAAAAAAAAAAAAAAGAATGATAGTACCCCCTGAAAGAGCTGTGCAGTAGAAGTAAAACCATGCATGTAGAACAAATAACATGTGTATATACAAAAGTATCACTTACAACCTACTAGCATGTACAAGGAGAGAAGATAGGGATTGCGAGGTGGGGTTAGGAGAGAACCACACCAAGAGATGTTGTGTACATATATGAGTGTATCACTTTGACTCTCATGTATAATTCTATTACACCAAATTCAAATCTAAAAAAAAAAAAAACTTTGCGATTGGGTTAAAAAGTGTCATATTAAAAAATCTAAATAATAAAAAACTGAATGAGAGCTACTGCTGTTATTACATAGTGACATAGAGAAGCAGGCTAATCCCTTAGCCAGGTGGGCAATTCCTTGATGCTCCATGGCCCTGTGGCCATCACAGCTGACCTCTCAGCGCTGCAAGATCTGCACAGCTGCCATCTGCAGGAGTCGGGGGCCTGAGTTTGATGGGACAAATGATCCTGGAGACCATATCTACTTTATTCAAATACTGTTTATTTCATGGAGATCTCCTCTATCTCCTTACCAAGTTCATGCATCTATCTACTGTCCAACTGCTCCAGTCCTGCTGTATGGAGGCCATTTATGTATGTGGATTGGTTTCGAAAGCAACAAGGACTTAGGGTCCAACCGATCTGAGTTCAAATCCCTGCTCACACACTTTCACACCTTGCAACTTGGAATCATTCACTTAAGTCTCTGTATTTTGTTCTCTTTGTCTGACTGATAAAGTGGTTTAGAAGTTAAACGTTTAACAAATTCTAGTCTGGTGAATGACCCTTCCTAGGTGCTGAAAAGGTTCACATCCTTCCCAGTATAACTATAGGCAGTGTGTTCTGAATTGGAGAAGGTCTCCCTCTCAAGCAGTTATTGCCATATTTTTGTTTATGATGAAAGCATTGATTCTAGTTATGAACCATGCTAACCTCTGCATCTTGAAAATTTGTGAGACAGTTTTTAGAATCACCTCTTCTCACTTGTTAGAATTTTTCCTGGATTCTGTTTTGATCCAGGCCCAGTATGGCACCATGTGTACAGGAAATATGGAGGAAAACGTTTCCTAGATGGATGACTATACATTAATTGGAAATGAAATTTCCAAATAGGGTTTGGTATTGTTTAGTGTGCAAAATAATACAAACTTAGTTTTCATATACTGAAACCACTGTCTTTATTATTACTATTATTATTATCATAATTATTATTATCATCATTATTATTGTTATTATTATTATTCCTACCATTGAAAATATGATTCTTGTCTTAGTTTGGGCTGCTATAACAAATTACCATAGATGTGTGATTTAAACAGCAAACATTTATTTTCTACCACTCTGAAGGCTGGAAATCGTAAGATCCAAGGGCTAGCAGATCTGGTGTCTAGTGAGAGCTCGCTTCCTGGTTTATAGAAAGTCATCATGTTGTATCCTCACATGGCCAAAAAATAAAAAAGGAGAAGTTTTTGAATGTCTTCTTATCAGGATGCTAATCCCATTCATAAGGGCTGCACCCTCAGGACCTCAGGACCGAACCAGCGCACAAAGATTTTGCCTCCTTATATCATCACTTTGGGGACTGGGATTTCCAAATATGAATCTGGAGGAGGTGGGACATACACATGTCATAATAATTCTCAACAAGAAGCACGTGGCTTTGCATTAATGAACTCGGATTAATTTTTTCCCAAGGGAAGTCATACAATTTAAATGTGTATGAAAACAAACAAACAAAAAAATCCTCTTACCTCATATTCCACTGATTAAAAAGAAAAACAAGTATCCTCAAGATTTTTTTTCCCTGAAAGCCTTTGGGTGAAGATGAAGGAGTGAAAGGAGACAGAAACAAGGGAAGATGACCGTGATGCCAAAGAAAATAGAATGTCAGATTGAAAAGGTGCAAGCCAGATGAGTAAATTTTAAAAAATATGATTTGTAACAAGAACAAGGACATACATTAAACACAAAAATTCAGGACAGCCCCCATTTTTATCCTCAGACCAATACAGCATTGACAACTAGAATTTGCATAATCCTTCATTGATTCATCCATTTGTTCTGAACCATGTAGACTTCACCTGCAGTGTCTTCTAGCGTCAAGAGGATGCCAGTAAGCTGGGCATGGTGGCGCACGCTTGTAATCCCAGCATTCGGGAGGCTGAGACCAGAGGATCCGGGTTCGCGGCCAGCCTCAGCTATCTAGTGAGGCACTCCGCAACTTAGCTAGACTCGGTTTCAAAATAAAGAATAAAAAAATAGGGCTGGGGGTATAGCTCGGAGGTAGAATGCCCCTGAGTTCCATCCCCAATACCAAAAAAAAAAAAAAAAGGGGGGGGGGAGGCCAGTACTCCAGACACAGGTTCTGATAATCTCCTTGCCTTTTCTATCTCCTTACTGCCCACAGGTTTGGGGGAAGCAGGCTCTGGTTTTCAGGTTTGGATTCTCAAAAGATTGTTAGTATTTCTTAAGATTCATGAATAAGAGGCAAAGAATAACCTGCAGACAGTCCTACCTATCTGTTTGTCCTTGGGTGAGTTGTTTATGCCTTGGAATCTCAGGTCTGCATCACTAAGGGGGAGAAAGCACCAATGGTGGCGTGCGGTTGTTTAAGTACAGTGCGAAGAAATGTGCTAAGATGCTAGCATGGCGACTAGCACAATGAAATAACACGTTTTCTTTCAGTTGTGCATTTTGAGGCATCATGAGGTGGGGGTATGGGCTTAGTCTGCAGTAAAGGACCAGCTACACGGAATGGAGAAGTTGAGCTATTTTTCCATGAGGATCTAGTTTCAAGGCCAGTTTCTATGTGGTGCCTTCTGCACTGGGTCAACTGAATTCTTGATATTGTGATTCGCTTCACTCTGCCACGTTTTTATGTTGACATATTTTTGCCTGGTCTGATGATCATTCTCTTCCCAGAGGATGCTTCCGGATTCCTAAGAGCAGAGGCAGCTTTGACCTGGAAAGGGGGATGATGGTGGAGAAGTATCCTTCATTTTATTTTAATATTTTATGTTTTTGGTATTGAGGATTGAACCTAGGGACATTCTACCTCCAAGTTATACCCTCAGCCCTTTTTACTTTTTTTATTTTCCAACAGGGTCTCACTAAGTCGCTTAAGGTCTCACTAAGTTGCTGAGACTGGCATCAAACCTATAATCCTCCTGTCTCAGCCTCCCAAGTACAGAGATTCATAATGGTGGTGTGTGCCACCATGCCTGACTTAGAAGCTTCCTTTAAATTATTCATGGAGTCACATTTGAATTCAACTCATGTTGGGGCATCAAATGTGTTTCCCCTGGTACTTATTTTTCCATACACAAGTTTACTTAGCTTTTTCAGGTAAGGAGTAGTAGATCCATTCAGTAGATGAAAACAAAGACACAATGTGTCTTAGGGGTTTTAACAACTGGTTCACCATGGCATGCTTAGTGAGATGCAAGACTGATGATTTCTGAGTCCAAGTCTACAGTTTTGTTTTGTTTTTTTTTTTCCCAGCACAATTTTAAAGTAACTTGAGAGATGTAAAGGATATTTAAGGTAATCCCCACTAACTCCCTGATTTTAGGCAAGCAGAAATAAAAGCCTATTGACATTAAATGAAGCAAGAGAGGATCACCTCCTCCGAACATACAGAGCCAGAATTAGACTCTGGTCTCCTGGGTCGCAAACTCTGCTCATTAGCAGCTGGTAAACACGCTTTTCTTTTATCATCTATTTATAATAGAAATAGTATTCATTTTATATAGGAAGTTCCAAACAAACCTGGAAGATTTAAACTGGAAAAGAAAAACTACTGAGGCCCTTTCCCAGCCAGATCGGGGAAGTTTTCCATTTTGCTACTCTTCTCTTTTGTCTCTAGTTTAGGAATCAGTGAATTATAGTTTGTAGGTCAAACCCAGCTTGGCACATTTTTGTAAAGTTTTATTGGAATGCAGTCAGGCTTAGTCACATACATGTCACAGGAGGATGGTTTCTTTTGCTTGCTATAAAGGCAAAGTCCAGTACGTGTGACAGAAATGACATGGCCCATAAAAGTTGAAGTATTAGACAGGCATAGTGACCCACACCTGTAATCCCAGTACTTAGCAGGCTGACCCAGGAGTATTGTAGGTTCGAGACAAGCCTCAGAAATGTAGTGAGATTCTTAGCAATTTAGTGAGACTGTTTCAAAATTAAAAATAAAAATAAAAATAAAAATGCCTGGGGTGTACCTCAGAGGTAGAACATTCTTGGGTTCAATCCCCATACCAAAAACAAAGAAAAAAAATTTACTATTTGATCACTTATACAAAAAGTATTCCAACTCCTGTTTAGTTGATACTTCTTATTGGCTTAGCATTCTGAATTTGTACATTTTACTAAACACTCCCTCCCCTCTCATAGATGAGAATGTACAAGTTACCAAATCCAAAAGCCAAGGGTCCTAATATTTCTCCTGGACTGCAATCTGAATATACTAAATCATTGCCTTCTAGAGCAAATTAAAAACAAGGCTCAGCTATCCAGATAATAACATACCATATCTTTAAAGTGCCCCCCCTCTCACTCATACACACAAAACAAGAAATATAACCCTGTCAGCAGCTCAATAAGCCAAACTATGATGAATGAGCAATCAAGGCACATATACAGATTTTGCTGAATATTCTTGATGCTTTGAATCCTACCTAAATCCAGCCATTCTTCATGTGTTAGTTCGTATTACAATTGGGCAGAAAGAGCCGCAGCCCGTGTTTTCTTCTCTTAGAGTCATCTGGCTCGTGTTTCTGCTTGCACACATTGGAAACAAAAAAGTACACAGAGCAAAACACACATTCGATTTCAGCTGAGGTTAGCTTGCTTTTAGCCACGATTGATGGTGTTTTATTTGGCACGCGTCTGTCACATAATTAAAACCAGATAAAGCAGAAATTTACTTGCTAGTATAAAAGTTACCATGGACAATAGAAAGTTTGTATCTGTGAGAAGCACACCCCATTAACTGTGGTAGATGCAGCTGGTGCTTTCCAAAGACTGATTCCCATAGAGGACAGTTCTTGCCGCCAAATGGCTGCCCAGTCAGGAATTGTGAATCCAGAACCCTCTTTCTTGCCCCCTTCTCTCCAGGCAAGATCTTATGACCCATTATTGCTCACAGAAGGAAGTGATGCGTGTTGCTTTCTAGCTGTGGGGTCAAGAAGCAAGTGAGCCCTCTTCACTACTGCCCCATCCAAATGCACTAGAAGGATTGGAGGTTCTGAGGATAATGGGGCCAGAGAGGGAAGAAACCAAGTCTCCAAACCATACAGAAGGCTCTCTGCCCAAGAGCAGATGAACAAGAAACACATTTCTGTTGTGCTAAGCCAGAAAGGCTTGGGGTATTATCTGTTTCAGCATTTAGCATTAATTGGCAAGCTCGTCTATAATTGTCTTTTGTTTTAAATATGGCATCTTCCTAAGATAAAAAATTGTTTAGAAGCAATGGCACTCACCATAGACCTTTACCCTCTTCTGGATGGATATTTTTCCACATTTCGGAGTAACTCTACTCCTGTTTTCTTTTGTTAATTGCCTCTTAGAATGATACATGCCTAGAGCGAGAAGGAACTTTCAAGATTACAGTCCAAACAACTTTGTTTTCGGATCAGGAAACTGAGGTTTATCAATGATAAGAGGCTATTTAATGTAGGTTCTGTTGCTAATCTGTGAGGGCACTAGCTCTAGCCCTTGGGAGTCTTGGTCCTCCCCCAAATTCCATTGTTGTTGTTTTTGAACTGCACCATGGTATGCATTTTACAAGTATGTCAGTTTATAGTTGAAATTATGTCAGTAGCCGTTGGGGTTGAGGAAAACATAATATTAGTAGTAAGGCAGGAAGCAGGCCAGTGTGATATCTTCCAGCTGTATAGTTATCCACAAGTGGAATTTTCCAAACAGGAATATATTTGGAGATAAATACAGTTGCTGGTTTTGTGATGAATTATTTAAAGTGACATATTACTATTTTCTAGACCCTATGAACATTTATTTAGGTTCACCTCTCATTTATCTCTGGGAGAGAGATTCCCAGGTGGGATGACTTTGTCAGGCTGAAAAACTGCATTAATGTAATTTGCCAGAGAGATTTGTAAATAAGAAGGGATGTCCACCAAGGGATATGTCCTAGAGTCAGAGGGTCTGTTTATCATGTACACCAAAATGGAACTGTGATGAGTTATAGTTTCTTGGGAGATGTTGTTAGGGGCTCAGAATAGGAGCCCCAGTAACTAGCAGTGTTTCTCATCTTGATTCCGAACAAGTAGTAAAATCAAATAAAGCTTTAAGGAGTAGGCTAAGATGTCCGCTCTTCTATTAAGAGGCCAGGTTGGAAGATTCTACCTCATGTCAAGTGGGCTACTCATTCTGAACTTCAGAACTGGATGCAAGCAAGGCTTCCCTGGGGCAGATCTCCTCCCACTGGGCTAAGCTGAGCCCTGAGGAGTCTCCCTGGAGAAGGAAGAGAGATGCTGAGTTAAACAGGTCAGAGTCTTAAATCAACTGAGCTGTTGTTATAGGACAGAAACATAAAGAGTGGGGAAGCAGCATTCCTGGCTAACTGGTGTTTAGTTCAGAGGGGCCAGAATGAAATTTATTGGGTATCTGCCAGTCCTCGTCATTATTCTAAGTGCTTTACAATATAACATTAATTGTTCTCACCACCATTTTGTGAGGAGGCTCAATGGTCAGTGAGAAGGTGGAGCTTTCAGTTGACCAACAAGGGAGGAGCTGACAGTGCCTGGTCTTTCCTTCCTTCCTGATGCTGCTTTGGGATTCCCCATCTCAATCCTGGTCACTAACCTGGAAAATCAGTCAATTCTGCATATTACTGTAAATCTTCATTTATAAATGGGAATCCATCTCCTATAACTCTTGATATTTTACCTTAATGTCAATCAAAGTAGAAGAGAATTGCCCAGCTCTCGTGTTTGCAGAACTGGGATGCATACGTCTTGTTAAGAGTACATTTCAATAATTTGCACTATCACAACGAAATTATTGAATTAGTTTTTATTGCTGTGTAAGAGATTATAATGATTATTATAAACACTATTCATTATCTCATAGTCTGGCAGGTCAAATGTGCAGATGGGCTGGACTGTGTTCTCAGCCTAACATGTTGCAAGATGCAAGTCCTGGGGTCAGTTGGATGAGGCTCTTATCTGGAAGCCCTAGGGAAGAATTCACTTCCAAGTTCATGTGGATTGATCAAAGAATTCAACTTCTTATGGTTGCAGAACTTGAGACCTCCATGTTTTTTTCCTGGCTATTGGCCAAGGTCACCTCTCAGTTTTTAGAGGTCACTTGTATCCCCTTCATATCAGGCAGGGAGAGTCTCATCCAGATCTAATTCCTCTCACACTTAAGACATCTCCAACTTCTTTTACAACTGCTGGAGAAAACTCTGTTTTTAGAGGGCCATGTGATTGAGTCCTTTAAATTACCAACTTTTATAAACTTCATATCTTAAGGCTGGCTGACTTGGTATTTTTATTACATCTAAAAGTTCCTCCTTTGCATTAGCATCTAAATTCTTATCATATTAAATAACCACTGACCAGTTATCTTGGAAGTGTCCTCTTATTTTTTCTACCTACCACAATTGTATTTCCTGTGATTTTTTTTAGTCAAATGATAAATTTCCTAATTTATTATTTAGTTTAATTGTGTGTGGGTATTTTTGCCTTTCTTTGGATGTATAAAAATTAAGAACCATTAATTTTAAATAGTAAGAGAATGCAGATCTATTGCTTTGTATGAGCAGTCTTCATTTCTGTTTTCATTTGCATTTATCCTTTTCCCAATTCCATGTCTTCTGCCAGTTAATCAAAAAGTGGAAAAGGTTAAGAACAGCACACAGAGCAAGACTATGGCTCTGGAGAAGGAGGACTCAGAGCCATATTTGATACTATCTGCTGTGTGGCACTGGACAAGCTAGGTAGCCTTTCTGAGTTTGTTTCTCCATCTCTAAATGAAGGAAATTACTTTCAAGGTGATATTTGCAAGTAGTAAAGGAGATAAATAAATCCCCAGTGAGTTCTCCACCTTGTGTAAGGACCCTATACATGATAATTCTTTTCATAGCTCACACAGTAAATTTTAAGCCAGGTAAGTATACTGACACTCATACTCAAAAGCATTTGAAAGTGCACTGGTATAGAAAAGATAAGGGAGGGGTAGATAGCATATCCCTGCTTCCTCTTAACTGAGCCCAAAGGAGGGCATGTTAGTGAGTGTGAGTGACTATACCCAAAATGCCATAGATTGAATGACTGAAACTATAGAAATATATGCAGCACAGTTGTGAAGGCAGGGAATCATGGATAAAGGCATGTTCATTTGAGTCCTGAGAAAGGTCCTCTTCCTGGTTTCAGGAGACCTTGCTGCACCCTCACTTGGGGGGGGGGGGATAATCTCTCTCATGTCTCTTCTTATAAGGGCACCACTCCTATTCATGAGGGATCTACCCTAAGGCCCTAACTACCTCTCTAAGATTCTGCCTCCAATTACCATCATAGTGGGAATTAGGACTTCAGGATAAGTATTTGAGAGGAGAGAGACACAAGCATTCTGTCTTCAACAGGGAGTGAATGTTGAGATTAATTTTGATTCAGAGGCAGGAACAAGAAAAAGAAAGATATGCCAGGCTTGGTGGTGTACATCTGTAAGCCTAGATACCTGAGGGGCTGAAGCAGGAGGATTACAATTTTGTGGCAGGCCTGGGCTACATAGGGAAAGCGTGTGATTTGAACCACAAAAATTTATTCCTTAAAGTTTGTCTCAATAAAATAATGGTTAGAGATGTAGATCTGTGGTAGAGTACCTCTGAGCTCAATCTCCAATATAGGAAGGAGGAAGAGAGGGAGGAAGGGAGGGAGGGAGGGAGGGAAAGAGAGAAATGTTCTGAGCAAAAATGGCTTTTTTTTTCCCCCTGCATGAAGGAGAAGATAAAAGTAAGGGACTCATCCATGTCCTCTTTCTATGCCCAGACTCTACTCTGGTCTAGCAGCAGGAAGGCTTTTCTTTTCTTTCTTTCTTTTTATGTGCTTTTATTAGTGCATTATGGCCCTGCATCATAATGTAGATCATGTTGACATTGACATACTTGCACAGTACTTGGTGCCCCCCCACCTCCTGTCTCCTCCCTTCCCATACAGAGTACTGAGATTGACATTGGGATGTTCACCTATGTGCATACCATCAATGTTAGTATTTCCAATAATGCACCTCAGTCTTCCCGCTCCTCTTCCCTTAGACCACTTCCCTGGCTCCACTGAAGTTTCTCCTCCGTTATCTGGAGCCCCTCTGGTATCCCAGTTACTCCTTAGCTTGAGCATATTAAGGAAAACCTAGGTCCCTTCACTTTCTGTGACTGGCTAATCTCACTTAACATTGTGTTCTCCAGGTCCTTCCATAGCTGCCCCACCTCTGGCCTATTCACATTAGCCTCGATTTCTGGATTACCTTTATGCCCCTTTCCACCCCACTTCCTCCCCTGACCACGGCCTCAGCGACACGTCACTATCAGTGGCTGTGGAGTGTGACGGTTAGAGTTGAAAGCAGCCAGGGGCATATAAATCCTGCCCTTGGCCCTTATAGATCATGAGGCTGTGGTCACGTATTTTAACTCACTTGCTCCATTTTCCTTATTTTTGAAGTGAACGTAAAAAACATTAGTATCAAACGCATAGGGTCATTATGAGGATTAAATGAATTGATATAGGCCAAATGTTAGTACCATGTAAATGCTTAACAAACATTAGCACTCTCCAGGATTATTTTCATTAATTATTTTACTGACAACCTAGAAAAAGTTCCATCTTTGCCTCTCTCCCTCCCTTCCTTTCTCTTCTTGTATTCCTTCTTTCTTCTCTTCTTTTTGTTTTCCCCTTTTGTTACTGTATAGTAATATAGTGTTCAAAATTAAAATGATCATTTATTCAGTTATACTGCTAAGATTATTTTATTTTTATCATTGTCCTTCAGTTCTCGGCCATACGAATGAATAAAAACTGAAAGCTAAAGAAAAAAAAATCATGTTAGTACCATGTACACTATTTCAAGGCATCAAGAAGATGTGGTTTCATATTTCATACTTGCTTAGCTCATTTGCATAGGTATGTTTTGTTTTCACAACTGAGCAGTAAAGTATGAGACTTTGTTTTATATTTTTAAGTTCCCTACAATTGAGATTTGGGAAAGCCATAATAAATAATACCTCTTATCTATATACTTGTTTAAAAAGCAAGTGGAAATAAAAGTTTTTCTTTATAAATGTGAAGACTCGGCTGAATATAGGGCTTTGGACCTGTGAATTAAGAGGGATTCCCTACAAGGGGCCCCAGAAAGGACCATTTATTTACCATGTCATGTACTGTGTTATGGCGCATCCCCTGTTAGTCTGTGTCCTGGTCATAGGACAAGGAAGAACAGAGAATGAGTCTTCCTGCAGGTACTTCTACCCCAAGGAAAGGATGAGACCAAGCTAGATTTTATTTGTAACTCCTCCAGAATTTACCAAATAGCTTATTCCACATTCCCTGGGGTAGAGTGAAGAAGAAGCTCATGTGAGGCTCAGAAGCTGGATGTGGGGGTGCATGCCTATCATCCCAGTACTTGAGACACTGAGACAGGAGGATCACAGGTTCAAGACCAACCTCAGCATCTTAGGCAGACCTTGTTTCAAATTAAAAGTAAAAAGAGCTGGGGATGTAGCTCAGAGGTAGAATATCCTCGGGTTCAATCCCCAGAACCAAAAAAAGACAAACAAAAAAATTGAAGCTTGGAGTGTTACTGTAGTAAAGTTTACTTCACTTGGAAACCTAAAGCCCAGGACCAGGTCCCCCTATACCCTGAAATCCCACTAATTCTCAACACTCTACTTCACACACCATGTAATTGGGACACCTGTGGATTGGACAATCATGGCCAAATGGAAGTAAGAATGGCTGATAATCAGTATGCTTAGTTTATGTTGCTTATACTTCAGTACAGCTGTTAAAAACCAACAAATTCTTGTCAGACAAGGTAGTGGACACCTGTAGTGCCAGGACTTGGGAGGTTGAGACAGGAGGATCACAGGTTCAAGGCCAGCCTCAGAAACTTAGCAAAACTCTTAACAATTTCATGAGACCCTATTAAAAAATAAAATAGGA